>PVKB01000931.1:0-540067 GCA_004027205.1 Ctenodactylus gundi | reverse complement strand
GCCTCCGCCTCCGCCTCGGCCTGTCAAACTTTATTGTGCTTAAAAAAACAAAATCCTGAGACATCGAGGCTCCCACCCCGCTGGATTTTCCCCTCCGGGATCTGGGCATGTGCGATGGGGCACCGCATGTCAAGCTCCTCGCCTAAAGGCTCCTCCCGTTTTCCGGGCTGTGCTAGACCTTGGCCTCAGGCGTTTGGACTCTGTTGTTCTGCACATGCCCAGGGGGTGAATTAGGTTTTCTTGGAAAACTGAACTTTGCCCTTGTGAGACGCGCCCCTCCACTTTCCGCGCGACTGACTACTTCCTTTGCTCGCGGTGTCTTCTCAGCCGGAGATTAGCGTAACTGCTCCAGCTTTGTTTCCATTAGCCTTATGTCGCTTCTCTCTCTCCGTCCCTTTGCTTTCAATCCACGTGTGTCTGTATAGTTAACGTGCGTTTCTTCCAGAAAACAGCTGTGCATGGTTTTTCTGATCCTCTCTGGCAATCTGTCTTTGAATTAGAGCATTTAGGTCATTGATGCTCAAGGTGATTAAGGGTAGAGGTGGCTTAATATCTACTACATTTCTTACTGTTTTCGGGAACCTTTATTCTTACCTTCTATTTTTGTCTTTCACTCTTGTCCTGCCTTTTAATTGGGCATTTCATGTAATTCTGTTTTCTCTCCTCTCTTAGTATACCAATTGTATTTCTTTGTTTCTTTTTAAGTGGTTTTCCTAGCGTTTGTAATAAATATTTACACCAAATCCAATTCACTTTAAAATAGTAGTGTGTCATTTTATGGATAGTGCAAGTACCTCATAATTACAAAATATTCCAGATTCTTCCCTCTAACACCTCATATCATTGTGTTATTCCACAGAAGTATTTCTAGCTTGGATTTTTTTTTTTTTTTTGGCAGTGAGTGGGATCAAACCCGAGCCTCATACATAGGCAAGCTCTCTACCACTGAGCTATTCCCCCAGCCCCTGCTATTATTGTGAAGAAACTGGTTTCTATTAGAGTAACTAAAAATAGAAAATTTAAGTTTTTATTTTGTTCTCATTTATTCCGTCTCTGATAGTCTTGCTTTCTCTATAGTAAGCTGAATTTCAAACTTACCACCATTTTTTTCTTTCTGAAAAATCTCTTTAGCATTTCTTGGAAGGCTTGTCTACTGATAACACTTTCCTTCAGGCTTGTTTTTCAGAAAGTGTCTTTGTCTTTCACTTTTGAAGAATAGTTTCCCAAGGTCCAGAATTCTGGGTTGGGGTGGGGCATTGTTTTCCTCTCCTAACATTTTAAGCATTTCACTACCTCCTCTTCTTGCCTGCATGATTTCTGAGGAGTAGACAGTGTGTGATTCTTATCTTAGTTTCCATATAGGTGAGATAATTTCCGGGGTTTCTTTTGAGACTTTTTCCTTTATCTTTGATTTTCTGCAGCTTGAATATGCTATGCCTAGGTAAAGGGTTCAGTTTGTTGGTAGGTTTGGGTCAGTGTTGCTTCTGTTCCTTTCTGGGATTCTGTGGTGACTAGGTTCGACGTGTTGTAGTTGTCTCACAGTTCTTAGCTATTCCATTCTGCTTTTTTTTTTTCCTGGCCTTCTTTCTTTGACTTCTAGTTTTGGAAGATTCTATTGTTATACACCCAAGGTCAGATTCTTTCCTCGGCTCTGCCCATTCTAACTGCTGAACCCGTCAAAGGCAGTCTTCATTTTTGTTGTAGCGTTTTTTGACCTCTGGAGTTTCCATCTCTCTGCCTAGATTATCCCCTTGTTTGCATGTTGTTGAATTTTTATATGAAACTCTTTAGATATTAAAGAGATTTTTAGAATTTCTGATCTGGTCTATTCACCATTCCCACCAACTTTCGGTCTGGCTCTGGTTGGGTTTTCACTCTTTAAACTGTGTTTTGCCCTAAATATACCTCGTATACCTTGATGAAAGGGAGACATAATATACAGGGTGAAAGGAACTATATGGAAAATGGATTTTAGAAACATAATGGGAGGTTGTTGGAGAGGGGACACACTCTATATTCCTATGATCAGGTCTCAGTCTTTTGGTGAACATGTGATCCTGGACTGAACAATGTAGCTTCCTTAGGATGGTTAGAGATGGCTGAAGCTGGGAATCCCTTTCGCCCCATGTGGAAGGTTGCCAAAAGCTGAAGTTAGGTATTACCTTTCTCTCAGGTAAAAGAGGTTGTGATAAAACCCTAACAAATAAGGTTCTGACAACATAGTTTCTCCTGAAGGCAGACCTTGTTTTTAAAAAAATGAACAGAATGCTCTGGAGGACTTCAAAATAATTCCTGAAAATGAGAGTCACAACGTAGGGGTGTCCCTATTCCTGGATTCCCCTGGTGTTTCTGACCTCCAGAGTCACGCACAGTGAGCCTCCTGCAATTCGTTCATTACAGTTAAGGTTTCACCTACTCTAGCAGTGGTTCCCAGAAGGCCTCTCCTCAGAACCTTCTGCTCCAATAACTCTTGATCTGCTTGTGTCTTCAACATCTGAGGCAGTCTTTGGTTCTAAGGCCTCACTTCTCTGAGAGATCTAAGATTTGTCGATTTCCACTTGTTTGCCTTTCTGCTTGTTATGATGGAGAGATAACTTCTAAGGCAAAGGTACTATTTTATTTTTTCTACCTAAATATACCTTGTTTCATCAACTCAGCCTGTTTCTCATAGTGACGCACAACAGTAAAGATGAAAATCGTTTTCAATTCTTAAGATGATATTTTATTTTCTTGAATGTACCTTCTTGCTGTTGTACATTTATACTAAGTAAATAATGATGGCATTAACTGGCATTCTTGGTGTGCTTTTGATCATCTTTTCCCAAAAGCAACTGCCAAGATGACTTCCTAACAAACATCACTTACCCACTGAACGACTCTGTTTTATACATAATGATAACTTGTTTAGATATTGCCCCTCATTCCATTTTCTTCTCTATTCTATTGCCACTAACAGTAATGAGATTTCCATACTTTCTCTGAAAAACATAATAGATTGTTCTAGCGATTGTTTCCTTCTTGGATCTTACTGTAGAAAGTGGAACGTGGCTTCAGGATCATAGTTAATGGCTCTAGCCTCACCTGAAGCTCTCACGCTTAAGATTGTCACCTGGCCTGGGCTTTATTTATGACCTTTCTCCTACTTCAGTGTGAGTGACTGTTCAACTGTCTATCTCCAGACCAGACTTGGAGATCCTCAAGGGCAAAAGTCACATCTTATTCACCTGTGTGTCTTCCATACCCATGGCTATCACTGAAGAAAGATTTGTTGAACTGCGATATGCTTTCTCTTACCTTTAAGTCATTTTTTGCCAAATATTGGCCCAGTTTATCCTTGGGCAAAAATCTTCTCCAGCTGTGTGTGTGTGAAATACCAAAACTATGTGCTTCCAAGATACAGTGGGCTGGTACATGGCAGACATTCACACTTCTGAAAAAAGATTCAGAAAGAAAAAGGTGATGGGAAATCCAAAATCCAGATAGGCAAGCTATTAGTTTTTAAGGTTCAAGAACAGTCCTCTTTGGCTCCGTTTTCTACTGTAGGGACTCATGAGATTAACAGCATTTCTCCTGAAGCACTGGGTGGCAATCTTGCTCATGAGGGAGAGCTAGCCTGTAGTGGCGGTGGTAGTCCCATTGACCTCTGAATGTGTTTGGAAAGGAAAGGCCCTTACGGCCTGGGAATGGACTTCAATTATTACTCTCATTAAGGTGAAAAATAATTTAGAGTTTTCTAAAGAGAAGTGACATGGCACGGGCATGTCTCAAAAGTATCATTCTGACTGCTCTAGTGAGAGCAGGTTGCAAAGAGGCATGGTTGGAAGTGGGAACCATGCTGAAGAGACTACTGCAATAATCCAAGTGAGAGACAAAGAGGGCACTTGTGAAGGTGGTGACAGAGGTGATGATACAAGAGCAGGATTCAAACATCTTGTGATCCTTGGCTGTTTGTATACAAAACACTGAAAGTTTGTGTGGGTGAAGTTGTTGACTGGAGTCTACGGAGAGGAGTGGTTGGATGAGGAAACAGACTTTTTCCCTTAGGACTCAAATGTGAAGATCTTTGTTCTTCAAATAGGTCATTTTCTCCAACATGAATTCTCCATTATCTTGTGAGATAGAAGCCCGGCTACTGTCATGTTCAGAGTCCAGCAATGGAGAACTTGGGAATAAAACCAGTCTTTCCTATTCAGGAGCTGACATTGAAGATTTCCTTGTTCCAAGGGCTAAGACTAACCCTTGTGCTCTAGGATACCTAGTGTCAAACAGACTTTGATCTTCTCTACTTTGTGTTTCCATGAATAAAACCTCCAGTTTCTTGCATGCGTGCTCAGGGTGAGTGTGAAAATTTCTGACAGCAGTCGGTCCACACACAGACAAGGGCTCGATCAGTCCTTCCATTAGCTCTGTGCTTCCAGTCTGTTGTCTGTTTTAGGCTTCAAGTTGTTGCTTTCTCTTCTCTGTTTTTGGAAGAATTGTTGAAATATTATTCATTCATGGCTCCTCTCCTGTCATCTCAGTCCTTATGGGTTTATGCCTTTTTTCTTCCTGTGCTACTGTCTGGATGCTCTTAGGAGGGAAAGGAGATACCTGTGTGCTGTCAACTGCCATCTTTAATCAGACAAATATACAAGTTTCTCACGCTTCTTGGCACTTTCTGAGGATTCCAAACACCTTTCATCACACTGAGAACTATTGATCTATTGTAGCAGGCAACAGTCCTGGGGCTTTACTGCTCTACTTTAGATAAAGACACACATGAGTTTCATTTCCAGTTACACGACTTACTATCCATCTGACTACGGAAAAATCACTTAAATTTAGCAAGCCTCAGTTTGTTCATATTTAAAATGATGATGACATCAGGACTGGTAGCTCAGACCTGTGATCACACCACTTTGAGAGGATAAGACAAAGACCCCAAGTTCAAGCCCACTCTAGGGAACTCAGCAGCACAGCGAGACCCTGTCTCACTCAAATAAACAGTAAAAAGGGGTAAGGATGTAACTCACTCACCAGTACCACAACAAAAATAATAAAATGATGGTGAATGATGTTCGTGTGTGTGTGTGTGTGTGTGTGTGTGTGTGTGTGTAAATATCTATAGATAGATAAAGACAGAGAGACCAGCTTCATTTTAAGCAGGCTAAAACTGAAAGTTCTATGGATTTGAATGGTGAATACTGTTAATAATACTGTTTCTTACTTGAATTTTGCTAATAGAGTAGATCTTAAGTGTTTATACACACACAGCCCATGATAAGTTTATGTGTTAATTAATTTTACTGTGGTAATAATTAGACTATATATATGTATAGCAAATCATGATGTCATATACCTTGAATATACACAAGTTTTGTCAGTTTATTTCAACAAAGCTAGAGATAAAAAGAAAATGGAAGAGATTATTAAACAATATATAAGTGATATTTTTAGTACCTACTCAGGTGCCCGGGCCTGCCGGGCAGGTCAACTGGGACCTAGAGGAGGGGGCGCGCGAATGAGGGAGACAAGAGAGACACAAAGGAAGGAGACAAGACAGGCTTTCTGATCAAGTCTCAAATCTTATTTTTCTCACACGAGCTTATATAGGGCAAAATGAGGAAGGGGAGCAGGGTAACTGGGTGGTCTAACCGCAAAACGTTCCATTCCCATACTAGGAAGGACCATTTGTGCTCCGAAGAGGGGAGTGGGAGCGAGTCATGTCCTGTTAGACACAGGGCCAGGGGTTAAGTGTGGACACAGGGGCCAAGGGTTAAAATTAAGCAAGCAGTCCTTGGAGGAATGTGGCCTATCAGACGATCTGACCGACAGCTTTAACTGAGGTGGATTTAAGCCAAGACAGAGTTACCTATGCCCCAGGTTCAGGGCAGTTCCCCACACTCAGGTAGTCTATGAAAATCTCTTAACATAGAATTTGACCCTTACCTAATATATGCAGTGTGTTATTACTGACTTCTCCTTGCAAGTCTTTAAATTTTCATCAAAGTTGCTCCTCTGCTGAGAAAAAGAATCGTTTGGTGGGCATAGCATATGCTTAAATCCCACAGGCCTTGACCCATTTGGCAATAATTCCAAAAGTTGTATCTGGGGCTCATAAAACCAAGAAGATCTGCTCAATGGGAGGTATGAAGATTCTTTCATTAATTTTACCACCCAGTGTCACTGATAATCCTTATTCACATGTTCATTCATTCTTTAGTGCATTCATCTCGCATCTGCTGGGTGTTTATCATGTATCCGACACTGTACTAGGTTCTGGGAAACAGTGAAGACTCTCAAAAAAGTAGAAAAGGCTTTTGTCCTCAAGGCCATGGTAGTTTAAAAGGTACTTAGATAAGCAAAGGCAACTTTGAAATTGTGTGTTCTTTGACGAGATGCACACACACACACACACACACATTGTTGTGATCAACTAACTATTTAAAGTCTTTCTCATTCACTAAAAGACAAAAAGATTTCACTTGCTTTGTTTATTTCTGTAGCCTCAGAGCCTTGTACTGTGTCTGGTACATGTGATATGTGCAATTAAAATTGTTATTAAATAAATATTGTATAATGAAAACCTTTCTTTGAAAAAGTTACACATGAAACATTGTACTTTAAACAATTCCCTTTAACTTTCACAAAGGAGTGCATTCAATGAATGCTCTGTAAATGAGTGTGTGTGTGTGTGTGTGTGTGTGTGTGTGTGTGTGTGTGTTACAAATCAAATAAAAATAAGCCTATTCATAAATGGGAAAAAAATTAAGAATGGCTCTTAAATAAAAGAAAAAATGTTGAATCACATTCGTAACAGAGAAACACACCTTTAAATCACAAAGAGAAATAATTTTTCTCCTATCAGGTTAACAAAAGCAAGGAATGCCTATTTTGTGGGGAATTGGATGTTCTAATTCATTGTTGATTGAAGACTAAATCTCTAAGAAAAAACTCTAAAAGGGAAACTTACAAAAAATCTACACAAACAGAAAATGCATAACCCAAGAATTACATTTCTAAGAGTTAATCCTACAAAAATAGCCATACATCTACAGATGAAAATTGTACAAAGATGTGCACTTAAAAATTTCAATAGCCAAGATATGGGGAGAATTGCATATTCTGAGATAGTAAATTTGTCAAATAAATTATATCCATAGTAGAATATTATGCAACTATTAACATAAATAACATAGTTCTAATTGTACCAAACTGATATAGACCCTTCTCATAATGGAAAGTTAATGAAAAAAACCAGGTGAGAACTGTGTGTAAATTATATGAGTATTTCTGTAAACACAAAGAAACCAAATATTCTTATATATATTGTGGTAGTTACATATTCACAGTGTCTCTGGAAGGAAACGCAGATGTAACGATGAACTACTACAAAGGACAAAGAAGCTGAGATGCATGTAGATTGAAGAAGCAAAATACAGAGCTCAGAAATAGATTTTACAAATAGAATCAACTGGTTTTGGACAAGGGAGATTCAGTAGGAAAGGATTTTTAATAACTTGTGCTTGAACAATTATACCATATGCATTCATATGACAAACCAATACAAAACAACAGCCTCAGACCTCTCTCTCTCTCTCTCTTTCTCTCTCTCTCTCTCTCTCTCTCTCTCTCTGTCTCTCTCTCTCTCTCCCCCTTCCCCCTTTCATTTTTCTCTTTCTGTGTTGTTCAGGACCTCATACATTCTAGGGAAGTGCTCTACCACTGAGCTGCACTACAGCCCCTTAAGCGTTGTATACATTTATTGTGGTTTGGATCTGGAATGTCCTCCAAAAGTCTCATGTATTTGAATGGTATGAGTTATGTATGGAATCATGTGCTGTTAGGAGACTGGGGCCTGGTCTGGAGGGGTGGATTATGGGTGTGCAGTGGATTATAGGTGTGTGGTAGAAGACAGGCATGTGGTAGATTATAGATTACATGCATGTGGATCATAGACTAAAGGTGTATGGTGGATCCGGGGCTTAAACGTGGAAGGGGCAGAACGTGAGGCTGGGCCCAGAAATGGTGGATCACAGAGAGAGGACCTGGAAAAATAAGTGCAACCTTCTCCCTTCCTTCAGGGACTTGACTTCTTGGTGGCAATGCCAAGAGGAGCTGCCTCCACCTCCATCTCTTCCGTGTGTTTCCAGCATTTTCCGTCCACCACCCAAGGATGGACTTGTCACCTTCTGAAATTGCGCTAAAATAAACTTGTCCTCCCACTAAATTGTGGATGTTGAGTATTGAGTCATAGCAATAAAAAAGTAACTAAGACAACATTATACAAAATTGACCCAAAGCATACATAAGTAAAAGAGCAAAATAAAAGAATGAAAATAGAAACAGGGAGATAGGTTCTGTGGAAGGGGGAAGGGGATCTAGGTAGAGGGGGCAAGAGTTAGGAAGAGGGAAAAGGAAGTAAAAATGACGAAAATGAAATATGCCTGTGTACCAATTCCTCAGCTTGAATGTGGCTATGATGTATCACATATAGTTATTAGTAAAAAGAGTAATTTTGTGGAAAAAGAAAGTACACAAAATATAATTACTGTGTGCCCAAATATCTTCATTAAATTATATAACCTGTTAAAAATAATTCAAAGATATTGTAAGCCCCAATATGAAGCATAAAGGTAGAAAATATTTAGAAGTAAAACGAGAAATCTTTGTTCTCTTGGGTTTGACAGTTTTTAAATACAACATCAAAAACATGATCTATACAAGAAGAGAATTTGTAAGTAACACTACATTAAAATGATAAACTTTTCCTATATAAAAGTAGCTGTTAACAGAAGAAAAAGAAAAGTTAGAGACAGGAAGACAGTACTTAAAAACCACACATGTGACAAAAGCTTGTTTCTATAACATATAAAGAACGCTTAAAATTCAACAAGAGGAATGAGAGTGTACATCAGTGGCACAACACTTGCCTGGTATATGCCCAGCATACTCCTTGACTCAATCCCCTCCATTGGAAAAATAAAAGCTCTCAGCAATAAGAAAATTAGATTTTTTAAGTGGGAAAAGTACTCCAATATGCATTTCACCCAAGATTATTTGCAAAGCACAATCAGCACATGAAACCACATTCAACATCTTTAATCAATAGGGAAAGGAAAATGAATGCCACAGTGAGATCGCACCACAAACCTAGATGAGTGGCTGAAACCAACACTGACAGTACCTGTTGAAGATGGTGATCAAGCGCTGCTCTCACACATTGTTCTTGACACTTTGCAAACCACTTTGTCCATGTCTTACACATTAAACAAGCCCTGGCTCTATGGCCCAATGATATCACTCCAAGGTATTTACCCAGATGAGTTAAAAGTATGTGTTAATCCTCAAAAAATATTCATTTAGTATATGGTTTCATGCATGAACAAATGAATGGATGGATCTTCCATCATTTAAAATGAACAGATAATTGTATTAGCTTGTCTATGTGACAGAATTTCTGAGAAAATCAACAAGAAAAAAAGTTTATTTTGTGTCATAATTTCAAAGGTTTTATGTGTGCTTGGCTTTACTTTGGTGGAGGGACTGTGCTGAGGGGGGACGTCATGGTGGAGAGTGCACGGCAGAGCAAAGCAGTTTGCCTTATGGCATCCAAGAAGCAGAGAAAAGACGAGACACAACATCCCCTTCAAGGGAACACCCCTAGTGAGCTATCTTCCACCAGGGCTCACCTCCACCAATGCCACTAGCTCCCAAATAAGCCTTTAGCATATGGCCTGCAGGGGACTTTTTGGATCCAAATCAAAACAAAGAACTTCTTTTTCTCGCCATTTTATTGATAGGTATTTGTGCAACTTTTAAGGTTTGCAATGAAGTTTAGCATTTTGTGCACATAAGTATCTCTTCTAGGTGACAAGGACTTTCCCACTCTCCTTTTGTCCCTCCCCCTACCCACCTCTCCCTACCCCCCTGTTTTACTTTGTTTTTCTTTCTAAGTTCCATAAGAGTTGTGATCTGGGTCTCTCATATCAGAGAGACCATTCGATGTTTCACCTCTGCTTCTGACTCACTTCACTAAGCATGATGGTCTCAAGTTTCTTCCATTTGCCTGCAAAAGCCTCCACGCTGTTGGACTTTATAGATGCACAGTATTCCATTGTGTATAAATACCACAGTTTGTATAGCCACTGGTCTGTTGACAGGTATTTTGATGACTTCTATATTTTAGCTATTGTTAGTTGTGCTGCTATGAACATGGGTATACATATATTTCTGTTGTGTGTTGTTTTGGCATCTTTTGGATATATTCCCAGGAGGGGTGTCGCTGGATTGAAGGGGATGTTTATTTCTAGTCTTTTGAGAGATCTCCATACTGCTTTCCAGAGTGGTTGTATGAATTTACATTCCCACCAGCAGTGCAGGAGGGTTCCTTTCTCCCCACAGCCTCACCAGCACTGATTACTATTTGACTTGTTGATATAGGCCATTCTTTCTCCAGTGAGATGGTATCTTAGTGTTGTGTTGATTTGCATCTCTCTTATGACAAAACAAAGAACTTCTAAACGAAACCAAACTTATTTCCAGAAATAAAGAGCTAACTATCTCAAGGAGAGGTTAAGAGTTGACAGAGCTACAGTCTCAAGGGGCAAGGCTGACGAATGGGAATGGCTAACAGCGACTGTTTGTCATTAAAACCCTTCCAGTACTATTGATTTTTTAACTATGTGAATGTATTACTTTCATAAAAATTTAAAAAGTAAAGTCATGCTGTGTGATTCTATTTCTATGAAGCTCTAGAACTGGCAAAACTAATCTATAGCTGCGTGCTCCTAAGTCTCAAATGACTCAGGAAAAAAAAAAAGCTATACACAGAAAGAAAGCAAATGCCAAATCAAATAATTTAAATGTTAATGAGAGGTTGATCTAGGTGAAGGATATCCAGATAGTCTTTGTGTTATTTTTCTTGTACTGTTTTCATGAGTTTGAAATTATTTTCAAATAAAAGCTTTTAAAAATAACTAATCAATTGTAGAAAAAAAGCCAGAACAATGTTGAGGGGAGGTAAAAGCAGGAAGGAACTGGAAAGTAGAAAGAAGGAAATTTTTGGCATGCTGGCAATGTTCCATAGCTTGATAGGAGTTTCGGTTATATGCCGTGAACATTTATTAAACCTCATAGAATGGTAGAATCAAGATTACTGTAAATTGGGCCCAGTGCACTCTGGAGGCCAAGGCAGGATGGTCACAAGTTCAAGCCCAGCCTGCGAACCTTACCAACTTAGTGATACCCTGTCTCAAATATTAAAACCAAAAAGAAAAAGGCTGGGAATATAACTTAATGTGATGACTTTGAGTTGGATCTCCAATAGCAAAGGAAAAGCAGATTGCTGTGTTTCATCGTGTGTAAACTTTACTACTATAAAGATAAATAAATATTAAACTTAGTAACATTCATGCTGAAGGGCTTAGAGGTAAAGTATGTAGACATCAGCAACTTACTTTCTTATTCACCCAAATAAATAGCATAAGAATGAGTGATGGATGGAAATAGTCATAGATGGACAGATATACAAGAAGGCAACAATAGCAAAATGTCCATTATACATCCAATGGTAGACATGTGGTTGCTTGCTATAAATTTCTTTCATCTTTGCTGTATATTTAACATTTTTTTCATAAGAAAATATTAGGGAAAAAGGCAAAGGATGATAATACAGGATGGGAGGAGGAACAGGATCTCAAAGCTTATGAAAACACTGGTGTGAGCACAGAAGCTGCAGTAAGGAGAGTTAACGACAATGGCCCTACCTGCTAGGGAGGGGAGAGCGTTTGGAACCAGGTCTGTCTATCTTGCAGTGTGCAAAGCCTTTTCCAGAGCAAGCTCTCAGCGGTCCAGCACCACCACCATGTGACCAGCTCTGTCCTTCTCCATCCAGCCCAGCGCCATGCCCACCTAGATTCCCTTAGGTAACGATGGTTACTGTCTTAGTTACTTTTTCATGGCTGTGACTCAACACCTGACATCCACAATTTAGGGAGGAAAGATTTATTGTAGCTTACAGTTTCAGAAGATCACAGTTCATTCACAGGTGGGCAGCTGGGAAATGATGGAAGCACATGGCAGGGCTGGAGCGGGGGCAGCTCCAGTGACCGAGATCTTCACAATATGATGGTACAGAGAGAGAGAGACTGAGAGGAAGCGTGGAACCAGCAAACGCCCCTCCTTGTCAAACCCAAGCATCCACCCCTTCTGGCCAGGCCCCACCTCTCAACCCAACGCAGTACCCATAGAAACATGAGGCTTTGCGGAACACTCCAGATCCAGCTACTCCAGTTACCCATATTTCCTTTGCTGATTTGATCCAACTTCTACTCAAAGATTTTTCCAGAGATCAAGATCTAGTTTTAATTTGTCAACTAAGAATTTTACATTTCTCTTGGGACATTTCTGAGCTGGAATCTTTCATCTCAGCCTTTTCTGTGCCTCCTAAGAGGTACTGCTCTCTCATCTTTGTTGAGTCAGATGCAAATATTTTGGTTAAATAAACTCTCTAGGGAGACAGACGTATCGTTGCCTACATCAATCTTGTGGCATTATATTGCATATTTAAAAATGCAAATAACCCCAATGTCCATCAACATGAGAATGAGTAAGAAAATTGCAATGCAGCCATATAAGGAACACTTTGCAGCAATTAAAGTTAATGTATTATGCTACTAGCATACCAAAAGGAATAAATCTCAAATACATATTGAACAGATAAAGTTACAGAACACAATCTATATATCATATTTTTAAATTTTAAAGCATAAAAATAAGACCATGTTTTTAAATTTTGAAAAAATATAAGCAATACAGTGTTTGAAGATATGCATCTATGCATCACATGTGAAATGTACAACTAAAAAACAAGTTCAAAAGTGTGATCTCCTTTTGGGAGAGAGAGGGGATACCTAGTTAGAATCTATGCTTTCAGACTTAGAGATAAAATTTGAAGAGATAGAGTCCTCTTTCTGATTCTTGCTCATGAGACAAATCAGACTTATACTCCTTCTCAACTAAGGAAAACAAGATTTTAAAAGAACATAATTTTATGATTATAAAAGATTGAATAAAAGAATGTAGAATTATCATCTCTAGATGTAAACCGGACTTAGAAAGCCCAGGGAGGTATCAGATCCACTCTTGTGCATGAGGTTTTTGCCAGCATTCTGACAGGGCTAATGGAATAGAAGTCGGGGTCCAAGGTTTGCAAAAGGTGGGGGCCCTCGAAATCCCCAAACCTTTACTTTGGGACCTTAAGACACTAAATAAATATAAGTCAGCATAAGTACAAGCAGGAAAAGAACTCTACCTTACATGGATTCTACCTCTGCCTACGGTCATCTGAGTGGTCTCAGAAAAGCACAGGCTACAAAAATTGGAGCAAGGTAACCCCAGGTAGCTAATCTAGAGCTCTGACAGTGTAAAGCTATTGTGTTAATGCACCCCAGGACGGCTCTGTTTCTAATCTTCTCCTGTGAAATAACTGCTTTCCTTATTAGTCTAACCCATTTTAGTTAGGATTTCTATTGCTTGAGGCCAAAAGCATCCTAACTGATACAGTGAGCATTAATAGACATGGTCTACTCATCGTGTAGCTCACAAACAGGATACTGAAGAGAGAGAGCCGTTGTATTAACATGCTAGGTTTGCTGTAACAAAGACCATAATCCGAACAGCATAAACAACAACAACAGAAACTTCCTAAAGTGAGAAGTTCACGATCAAAGGGCCCAAAAGTTTGGCTCCTTCCCACCTATAAGGAAGGACCTATTTTCGGCCTCTCTCCTGGCTTCTGGTGGTCTGCTGGCAGTCTCTGTGTCTGCTTCTGCTGCAACACTGCAATTTCTGCCTTCATCTTCCCATGACGTTCTTCCTATGTGCATGTGTCTCTGTGTCTAGATTTTCCTTTCTAAAAATATAATACTATACTAGTCATATTGGATTAAGACCCAACTTAATATTACATCATACACACATTACCTATATGTAAAGACATTGTCTCCAAATAGTAACATCCTGAGGTCCTAGAGGTTAGAACTTCAACATAGGAATTTGAAGGGGGAACACAATTCAACCCACACAGCCATAAATTTAATTTTGTTTCTAGGAGAGAAAAGTCTAGGCCTACTTATGTGACAGAAGCTACCAAGAAGGCCTTCTTAAAGGGCTTAAAACACTTTGTTGCCAGAACCATCCTTATAAGTACTAGTGCTAATGTCTTGTGATCCAAACCTTTCAAATCTCTCCCCTCCACCTTATAAATAATGGGCACACACTTATTACGAATGAGTGTTATTCAGGGCCTTCCACATTCCGTCCCTCTCTTGAATTTCTACTCAAATTCCAATACTCCCTGAACCCATTCTATGGAATTCCCTTGTCCTTTCACCCACAGATTGCACATCTTAATTCAGCATTTTAATATGTCTCTTCTTTCCTGGAATACTACTCAGTCTTCACCCATGAAAATCATGACCACAGATCTGGTTCCCCCAATTCTGAGAAGCTATTTGTAAGCAAATGTTCTCAGACTCAACCTGGGAAAGAGAAGTAAAGAGAAAGGTGGAGAAGAGAAGGGAAGGGGAAGAAAAGAAAGGGAAGGGAAAGGAAGGGAAGGGAAGGGAAGGGGACACAAGAGCAGAGGGAAATGTTGGGTTGCAATGCAGTCAGAACAAGGTCACAGCCACATCCACAAGGAGATTCAGGTCTTGGATGGCCTGCCACAGTTGTAGACAACTGGAACAAAGGGATAATTCCTTCATATTGTCTTGGCAAACAGACTCTAAGACTCAAATCTGGTAACTTGTTCTAGACCATAAAGTATGGCAAAGGTGATCGAATAGAACTTTCATGATTATGTTGTTAATAAGACTCTTTCTTGCTACCTTAGTCATTCTAGAAGCTATTCTTGATGGTTTGACAAAGCAGCCATATTGAGAAACCCTACATAGGAAGGAATTGTGGCTGGTTTCCCAGAGCTAAGGGCAGCTCCCAACCAGTCAACAGGAAGCCAGAAGCCGGAAACCCTCAGTCCTAAGGAAGCAAGGAAAGGAATTCTGCCAGCAACCTTGGTTTGGAAGTGGAGTTTTTCCCACTAGAGCTTCTAGGTGAGATGAAGCCTGGCTAGCACTTCGAATGTGGCCTCAGAAAAGAACTCAGATATGCCTTATCCAGACGCCTGACCCAAAGACCTGAGATCACACGTGTATGTTGCTTTAAGCCCCTAAGTGTGTGGCAATATGTTATGTATCGATCTATAGCTAAAACAACTTCCATATTGACCAATCAATCATTGGAGTTAAGCTATCTCAGGGGAAAGGGACTTGATTTTGGACAGGGTCGCCTCTTCTGCAGAGATAATTCCTATAAAAGAATGACAGCTGAAGGCTAGCATCCAGCAGAGCTCCACTAGCTATAGAAACATGTTCATCAGCCCTAACAGAAGACTTGGAGAGTGCAGCATGGAGCCCATAGAACCCCTACCCATCCTTCCAGTCTCATTCCATAGGCTCTTGTAGCTGTCATAATAAGGCATCATAAACTCAGTGGTTTAAGGTAACAGCACCAAATTCTCTGGTCATTACAGACAGCAGACTATTAAATCAAAGTATTGGCAGGGCTGCATCCATGCCCTGCCAGGGGAAAATCTATTCCAGCTTCTGGTATTTCTTGGCTTTCCTTGCTCTGTGGCTTCATTCCTTCAGTCTGGGCCTCTGTCTCTATACTGCTTTTTCTTCTGTGTCTCTGTGTGTGTTTTCTACTTCTTATGCAGATACTAGTGGTCCTGTAGCCAGAAAAAACTTATCTGTCCTTGGAAATTTTAGAGTCTTTGGTTAGCTCCTGCTGTGTGGTATTTTCCTTCAGACATTTTGCTTTATGGCCCTAACCTCATATATCCTCACTGTTATCAGTGGACTCAAAGCTCCAGGGAGGTGGTATGTGTTTAATGTCATATTCTAACTCTGTTACTTACTGATTTATGTGACCTTTTGGCAAACTCATTGATACATTCATTTAAAATGTATTTATTAAGTGTATCCTATATCACAGACACTTGCAAGTGCTAGGGATACAGAAGTAGAAAGTTCCTTATGGGACCTACATTCTGGGAAGAGACTTCTGGGCAAGATGGTGGCTGAGTAACAGAACTGCTCAATGTCTCCTCATAGACTCACTTAAGAAGTTGAGACTACACTTCAAAATTGCCTGCTCAACCTAGCTAGGAGAGCCAGGAGCACCCCAGCACTTTAAAGGAGATACGGGAAGCTTAGAAACCACTGAAACTCATCAGAAGAAGAAGAAAACAACATCCCAGGAAGGTGCCCCAAGCTAATTGTGAACAGTTATGAGCCACCGGCATCCACAGACAGAGGTAAGCCTGAAACTGGGAACCTCAGACAGGGGTAAGAGCAGTTGCAGGAGAAATTGGAATCGACATTAGCTGGTAGCCCTATCCTCCAGAAATCACCCTGCAGGTAATGAAAACTGCAAATACACTGTGAACTTCCCCTAGAAAAGGTCCCCTGGAGCCCAGACCAGGTTTGGAGAAGCAGCGCTTGCCAGCCATAATAGGCAGTGATGTAGGCAACGGTCATTCTTTTAAAAGAGCTTGAAGCAGAATTGTTTGGATTAAAAGAAACTTCAAATGACCCACATTAGGGTTTTTGGGAACACTTTTAAATAGTGCCAGGGGAGAAACTGGCACAAGAGACAGTTGCAGAAAGGAGAGAAAGGCTGCTGACCTTACGAATGGATCAGGCGGTGATCTGAGCACCTCTGAGGGTGGAGAGGCCCACCCTCAGGGGAGAGAAGCCAGAGCAGGCAGGAGAGCTTTGCTGAAAGGGCTGGGTGTGGTCAAAACACCTCAGAGGCCAACAGACTGTTTTGTCCTCCATCACTGCCTACTTCCCAACACAGAATTCAGAGTACTTTTGGCTTCCCTCACACACCCTCATATATATTCTAAGAAACCTCTCAGCTAGGCCTTTAAATTGAGGTCCCTCAACAAACAGAATCATGGGAAGAAAAGGGACTAGGACACACACAGAAACACCTGAGATTCCAGAAGCTAATGTCATGGGTCCTGAAATAGTGGAACTCATAGGGAAGGGAGTCAAAAAGCAAATAGACATATTGGTTTCCATGAGCAGCCAATTTAAACAAGATATCCTTAGAGAAATGTAAGCAATGATCAGCAGGCTTAAAGTGGAAGTTACTAATGAAATAGTGATCCTAATGGAGATAAAGCTTACTGAGTATATAAAACACGCAAATAAAAGGTTGGCTGAGGTAAATAAGGTAACGCAGGATGTGAAGGAACATTTTGATACAGAAGTGGAAAATCTAAAAAGAAATCTTGCTGAAACTCAGAATATGAAAAAATTCATTTGAAAACAGGAGAGGTTGTCTTGAACATTGTGATGACAGAATTTTATACCTTGAAGACAAGGATGAGGAAACAAATGCCATACTTAGGCACAATTCACTCCAAAATTAGAAACGAACAAAATAGCTGGATACAATAGCTAATGGATGATTCAAAGAGAACCAACCTTAGAACTATGGATGTGGGAGAAAGCGCAGAAGATAGCACCAAAGGTATGAAGAATTTAATCACTGAAGCCATGCAAGAAAATTTCTCAAATCTAAGAAAAGAAATTAACATTCTGGGAAGAAAACAGATAAAGAAAATGAGATAGAAAGGTAAAATATATGTTATATATTAACGTATTTTATGTTTCACATACTAAGAAATCTGGAGGGAAGTGAAGTTAGGGAATATTGGAGATACAACTTCAGATACAGTCATCATGGTAGGCCTCACTGAGAAGGTGCCAAGTGAGTAGAAATCTCACGAAGGTGTTAAAACCAGTCATGTGCAGATGGCTTATGAAAAGCCTTATGGGACATGCAAGGACTTTGACTTTTATTCTAGGTGATATCAGGTGTTTCTGGAGGATTGTGAGTAGAAAAATGACAGGAACTCACTTACTCTTAAGCAGAATCACATTGGCTGCTGAGTAGAAAAGAGACCACACAGAGAGGTGTGGTAGACAGCTGTAAATGTCAAACACACAGACACACACACACACACACACACAAAGCATAAGTTTGAAATTTCTGTCTCCTGGTTTTTCAATCAGATGCTAATCTGAGTGCATCCCCAAAGAGATTTTACAGATGATTTTAAAGTCTCATTTCAGTTGATCTTACAACATGGAGCTGATCTCCATGAGCTTGAGTCCATTGGATGAGTTTTTCAAAACAGAGAACTCACTCTAGCTGGTGACAAAAGAGGGCATGAGAGTGATTTGAAGTACAAGTACAACTTGGTGTGCCTTTGCTGGCTTTGAAGATAGAGAAGACCACATAACAAGGAATGAGTGGAGCCTTTGGGATCCAAGAACAACCCCCAGCTAGAAGCCATCAAGAAAATGAAACCTCAGACCCTCAGCCACAAGCATCTGGATTCTGACAACAACCTAAATAACCTTAGAAAGGGATTCTTTTCCCATATTTATGAATGACAGGCTGAATGACACCTTGTCTCTCACTTATGAAGCCTTAAGCAGAGAACTCTCCTAGCCCCCTGGTCTTCAGAGCTATGAAACTGTGAGATAACACGCAAGTCTTGTAGGAAGCTGTTACGGCCATGGCAATTTATTATTCAGCAGCCGATTCCGAGAGAGAAAGCTTGGAAACCAATTTATAAGCTATGACAGTCATTCAGATATATTTTAAAGATGTAGAAAAATACACTTGGCCTAAGAACAGAAACACAAATTGAATCTTATCAGTTCAGACTGGGAAGATAAGAGAAGGAGCACCTATAGGAGGCAGAAGACTAGGATCTTTATGTAGGACGTCTTTTGAGATAGTTGCTAAACAATTAGGTGATATCTAAAGCCAAAAAATGAAATGAGCTCAGCAAGCGGGCAAAGACTAAGTCTGAGTCACTCCAGAGTTCAGTGGCCAGGGAGATGAGTCAATGAATGAGCAGGAACAGTAGCTACTGCATATCTGAGCCTCAGTTCTTCCTCTATGTGGTGCGGATACAAAGCACCCCTACTTATAGATTCATTGTATTCAGTAATGGGTTTTTAAGAGTTTAAAACAGTGCCTAGCTGTGTAGGATTCATTACTTAAATGCTACTCATGTCCCTCCCACATGTTGTCATCCTTGTTACCTCCACAACACTGTCTGCTCCTCCAGCCCTTTGTCGACACACAGCTCTGGACTTTGCACACAGCCATCACTGGATCAGTATCTGTGGATGTGATTTAATTCCCCATCTAAAGTCAGAGTCACCCTGTCATGCTGATCACAGTGAGCAAAGCCTTTTGGCTATTTGCAATTCCAGACTTGGGGAGCTGAGCAGAGAAGGAGGGTGTCAGGAACTGAATTCCTTCCTTTTAGCAAGTGGCTGCTGTTGTCAAGGCTCCACCATCTTCAAGTGTCCACACACGTGCCTTCTTTTGTCCCTAGATTTTCATTCTGAAGCAGTCATAAGACGAAACAACATGATAACAGAGAGAAATCTGGTTTTGTTGACGAGTCATGGCTGCAGATATTTAGTTTGCAGATGAAGAATCCCAGTAGGGTTTACTCATTCTCTCTTTAGGATCTGTCTTCAGATCCTTAAGATATTTACAAACTCTTGACTCTGAAAAATACTGCCCATGGTAGGTCATAATTATTTACATGTGTCTTGTAGGTTCAAACAGCGACCCGAATAGTGGCTACTGGGAATACGTCTGCATTTTCCCCCTAACTTCTCCTTTGAGATATATTTACTGAAATACTTTATTGCCTCTGCATTGAGAATAATTTAAAACTGCAGTTAAGCCTGTAGTGGTTAAGTAAAAGCATGCATCATTTGGATTGAATTTGTTGAAAAAGAATCAACTGTTCACTCTCTGCCGTGAAATTTTGAAAATTTTAGGCAATTAGCTCCTTGAAAGGAAAAAACTACTCTAATTTACTGAGCTCTGCGGAAATGCACTCAGAAGTGCTGTTCAAAGCTTCAACTTTTGCCGTCTGAGTTTTAAGGTAACCACTCAATATCGGCAAAGTGTGCGAATTTAATTAATGGCATTGAAACAAAAGAAGCAATTCCAATGTGCTTGAGTCCACAGGAGACCAATATGTTGACTTGTTGATGGGAATTTAATTAGTGTCTTCCAGGAGAGCTCCAAAAGCACCTTTTACCTAATCATCACATGTATCTAAAACATTAGCACGTAGTACTTGGTTTGAAATGTTGGCTGCAGAATTCAAACTGCTGTCCCATCCTCTAATAAGCTCGACATGGTTCCACAGAGAAACTTGTATCCACCTCAAGGAAATCTGGGCTCAACTGTTGCACAGGAAGTAACTTAAGACCAAAGTTTGAGCGTGAGGAGTAGGAGTGATTTAGGGCTGCTGGTGTCTCTCCAACACTTTCCATCATGAACAAAAGGAAGGAATCAGGCTGTGAGGGCCCAATCAGTCTCAGGAAGTAGCTCAGCAAACGATTCAGCCGAGTCCCAGGGCCCCATGCTGCAGAGAGCCACAGTGACTAAAGAAGCCAGTTTGTTGGGCAATATTGCCTTGACAGCATTAGGTGAAGAAATATCGTTCTGAGTGCCCCAGGAACAATTTCTCAGTAATAAGTGCATCAATCTCCCAGCTATTCCATTTACCTCTCTCCCAAACAAGGGTTCTTAAAAGCAAAAAGCTTTTTAAGATGGTTTTTAGTGGCTGTCGTATTGCTGCATTGCTGATGATTATGAGAAAAGCTAAAATTCAAGGGGGTAAGTTTTGGTGGCGTTTTAACTCGTTAGGATCACTGCAAGAATAAGCCAGCCTTTTCTGGGCTAGCAAGTAGGTAACCGGACAGTAAAGAGCAGGTCTCAGGTCAGAATGACCTGGGCTTAAATCACAGCTTGGCTCTGGGTACCTTGTGACCTTGCAAGTGTCACTTTCATTTCTGTTCCTCAGTTTTCTCATCTGAGGAGTGGGGATAAGTGGACGCCTCATATTGGTCAGCCAGAGGTGCCACAACAAAGTAGTATAAACTGGAGAAGGGGTACTCGAGCAGTACAGACACACTGTCTCATGATTCTGAAGGATACAAGTATGAAATAACCCCACTGGCAACGTTGATTTCTTCTAAGGATGATGAGGGAAAGACCTGTTCCTGGCCTCTCCTCCTGTCTCTAGATAAATGCTTAAATTTTCTCATGGTCTCCTCCCTCCATACACATCTGTTGGCACACTTTCCCTTTTTCTACAGATATTAGTCTGGTTGCCTCAAGCCTGCCCATATGATCTCATTTTATCTTGACTACGTCTCTAAAGAGCCTGTCTCCATGAGGTCTCATTCTAAGGTACTAGAAGATGGCAGTGTAAGCATGGGGGAAAAGACCATTCAACTCCTAACTCTCCTCAGGTGGAAGCTTGCCGCATGTGATGAGCTAATAATGTGTCTAAACCCCTGAGCCTAGCATTTGGCTCCTTGGAAGTATTCAATGAAAAGTTGGTAACAGCAGGCACTGCGATTGTCCATGTTCAGTGATTTTGTGAATGTAAATAACTTTTTCCACAGATGAAGTCAATCTGTCCACATTATTCCTGGAACCCATTCTTGCGAGAAAAATAGGGATGACGATGGTAGGAAAAGCTAAATCAGTGCAAGTAAGTCGCAAGGGAGCCGGCTCAGGCACCGGGACAGCATGGAAGTGGAGCTGCGTTTAGGTGGAAGGCAGTGGCATCTGCCAGCGAGGCTTCGAGAATCTTCTGCCAGCTTATCAAGCAATCTTGGGATGGAGTGAAGAGCACTATGAAGGCAACTTCAGTTCCCAAATCTCAAGTGTTTTTAACACTAGACTCACCAATACTCTGGAATGGCGATGATAGAGCACTTAGTCCTAAGTACACAGGGAGAACAGGGTTCAAGTGTACTGCGAAACACGCTTCACAGCTAGAGGAACGAGTGCTTCTGCAGTGGCAAGTCTATCAGGCTGCACCTTCCAACAGCCACATGACTTGAGTGTGCCATCAGAAGTCACACAAAGGAAGATCTGAAACAATTTCAAAATTCGGGGAAAAGAGCACACGCAACTCATGATGCGGGAGGGGAGTGCTGCACGAGGACAAACACCAGCACTTGTCCTTTTTGTTGTCAGAGGTTATATCCCTTACCAACCTAAATCCTGTTTTTTGATACCTTCCAAGTTGAATTCTCAAGAGAACACAAAAATTTTTCAGTAGTATTTCTATTCATTAATAAAAGATATAGGAAGCTGGACAGACGGCACTGCAGCTAAAGAGCTTGCCTAGCAAGTGCAAGGTCCTGGGTTCGAGTCCCTGGCACCATATAAGCTGGGTGTGGCAGTACACACCTGTAATCCCGGGAATATCCCCTGTGGGGCCTTCCTGACTAGCCCACAGTGCTTTGTAAGTACTCCATATTTATATTCATAAAATATAAAAGGATCTGCAGTTATCCCTAATTATTGGCAGGGAATTGGCTCCAGCACTCTCCAGCCCCTGCCACAAGTACCACAACTTGTGGATGCTCAAGTCCTCTGTAGAAAATGTCACAGTGTTTGCAAACAGCCTACATCCATCCATCATACTTTAAATCACCTCTACTTACTTGTTAATACCTAATACAACATGTATACTATGTAGATAGTTGTTGCACTGTACGTTTAGGGAATAAGTACAATTTTAAAAGTCTGTACATGTTCAGGATAGGCATTTTTTATATTATCAATCTAAAGATGGTTGAATCTGAGGATAGAGGATCTGTGAATAGGGAGGACAGGCTCTGTTAGTATAGCTCTTGTGATATTAATCTATCCCATCATTTTATTTATTTTAGGTTTTATTAAAATATCACATACATAAAATATAGTGTCTAGACTAGTGTATTCAAATCACATGCTGGGCCATTCAAGGATAAACTCCTTGAGAAAGGGAAGCCCACTTCCTCTGTGTAACTAAGATCCAGCACAGTCTTTGCCATGCAGTAGCTGAGTTAGTTATTATGAAAAGCACATAGAATTTTCAGTTGAATGAACACAGATTTAAGTTGCAGTTTTGGAAGTTATTTACGACTGATTTGATCTCTCTGAGCCTCGGTTTTCTCATCTGGCCATCAGAATACTAAGATCTGCCACCCTGGATTGCAGTTAAGGATTAAAGAAGGCACTAAATATAAAAGTAATCACTAGCTAGCTCCAAGAGTTCTCTACATATACCCATGTATGGCTTCTCTATAAGCATCAGCAAACATGGTAGGACCTAAAGTATGAGACAAGCCTGAAGTGACGCCTAGCACATTGTCAGTGCTCCATGACACTGAGCTAGCATCACTGCACTTAAGGACGAGGCTGCTGACAGTCACCCTGTGTGTGCATGCTCCTCTATGGTGAGAAGGGATTTCTGGATGACCAGCCAGTGCTGCCCACACAGCAGATGCTCTTCGTTTGTTGGTTCGGCGGCTATGTGACTTTGCTGCTCACAGGCTCTGTTGTCAGACCTGCCCAGCTGTTCTGTTTTCTACAATTATCGGCTATCTTAAAGACTCCACGTTGCTGGATGCTGGGATTCAAGAGACCGTTCAAATTTACCTAGGATGACGAACAAGGCTGGAGGGCCTATATATTTCAAATAGGTGCTGATAGTCCCAGGTTTTGTGTGGAGCCAAACATAATTAACAATGTCCTCTTTCATTTTCAAAAGGGTCACAGTTTGGACAATCAGTATGTGACTATCTCACTCAAGGATATATATACTTAGTACTCAAGTTACTTGTTTGCAGTGGGGAGAGAAAAACAACCCAAGTGAGTCTTACCAGTGCTGTTTCAACAGTAGTGTCTCTTGTGTGTGGGAGCAGGTAACAGAAGCTATCTGTTTTGTTTCTGTGACTGCACACGACACATGGAAGCAGATCATTGGGGAAATTAGGAGTGGTACAAGCAGCCTCGCCTCACAGCCTCTGGGCTCATTTGCATAAGGACCTAGTCTGCACCGGCATTTGTTCCTGTAACTCTGCATAAGCACTGTGGCTTCCTGCACTGGAGGCCATTCTTCTTGGGGCTCTACCACCGGAACTCTTTTTGGGCACAGGCCACAGAGCAGGGTAACATCTGCAGCCTCAACCTAGGCAAATGGTTCCCAATTCCAGGCCTCTCCTTGACTGCAGTTTTAAGGAAGTAATTTTATTCTGTAGCTACTGCCTGTACCTACATGACAGCTTTCAGACCCAAGTACTCTGAGCAACTCCGAAACCTTTCACGGGCAGGAATGAGAACCGAAGACCACGAGTAATATTGACCAATTTCTTAAAGATGACTTGAGCCTTGCCTTGACAACAGTTTGATATAATTCATGAAAAATCATTCTGTCAGCCATATTGAGCCACAGCAATTTACATTTATTGGTTTAGTTCCTAGTAACTCTGGTCAGCCATTGTATGTATGAGGTAAAAACTTCCCTTTCGGCTGCTCCCAGTCAGAAGGAACACCATTGTGTCATTGTGCGAGGAGCCCAGCCAGATTCATGTCCACTCTGTGCTCAGCAAAGTGAAGGAGACAAAGATGAGAAGCAGTGGTTCTTGTTCTCTAGATCTCAAGCTCTCGCTGAGAAAAGTAGAACTCGAATACACGGTGACATGATTTACCCAGATCAGGAAAGGACTGTGCCTGTTTGTTGAGTCTGTAGATCGCCCACACAAGGCACCAGGGGTGCTGTGGTAACCGAGATAAATACCATCCCCATCCTCAGTGCAGAAGATAGACATCAAAATTGCTGTTTTAAGATGCAATGAAGTTCAGGAAACCAATGGAAATAATATAGAACAAGAGGTCTTAATGTGCTCTGGGAAGGGAGAATTTCAGGGACTGATTCCTGGAGGGAGTGGCAGCCAACCTGAGACCCAACAGATAAATAGAAGTTAGCAATGTAACAAGGAACAAAATGTATTCATTTAAGCACCCCTCGATGTAGCGGGCACTTGTTAAGTACTCTGGTGCCAGGTGCATTATGAAGGACCAAGGAGGCTGCGGTAAGCACAACAAGTCGCATCCCTGCTCCTGTGTGGCTTACAGTCCAGCAGAATTCCCAGAATGTTGAAGACCAGCAAAACAGTTTTTAGATTTGGGGCATTTTTATTATTTTTTATCTTTCCTAGGCAGAGAAGTGCAAGCAGTTTACTCTGAAGTTCAAGATAACTTGTCTCCTAGCTTCCAGAACAATTCCACGCTAAGATTTTTGAAACCAGACAAATTCACTCCGTCCTTTTCGTGTTTTCTGTTTGATTTGGTTTGCAGTTTGGTTTTATCTTTTTGATACTAAAAATGGACCCCAGAGCATTACACTAAGCTGTATCTCAGGCCCATTTTTATTTTTGTATTGTGATGGGGTCTCTAGGTTTCCCAAGCTGGGCTCGACCTTCCTGCCTCTACTTTGCAGAATGTTGGGATTATAGGCCTGGAAACCCCTCTCCCTTTGTGCCTGGTGGTTAGGTGGAAGGGAAGATTCACTTTTTAGGTGGCTTGAACTCTGAGTCAGGAATCATTGATCCTACATAAATACACATGCTTTGGTTTCTGTTCCCTAGTTGTTTGCAAAGGGCCTCTGTGGCTCCCAGCTCCTGAGACTGGTAATCACTCTACTAAGACCTTGTTTTTTGATCTATAAACCCATTAGAGTTGGGCCTTACTTTCAAAACACTCTCTGTACTGTAAAGCAAGCAAATTAGGATGAAATCATTTCCAGGACCAATAGATACTTACTTTACAAAAGACTTCATTTTGCAGAAAGGCTTTCAATCCAGGGCAGGTTTCTTTATGAAAATCTATCAAAAATTTCAAAAGGTGAAAGAATATTGCAATGAGCACACTTGTATTCACAATCTCTATTATACGATTAACGCATTGTTATATTAACTTCATCATATGTCTATTAATCTACTGATCAATCTTACTTATGGATGTATTTTTGAGTAAATTACAAAGGTCAGTAAACTTTATCCCTAAATAATACAGCATGTATTTTAAATCAGAGATGAAAATTTGTTTTGATTGTTTTCTTGAGGTAAGATTTACATCAGCTATGTCCAAATCTTAAGTGTGCCATTCATTCAACAAATTTTAAAATCTCCATAAGTCTGCATAACCCTAACTTTTCATGTTGTCCCTCTTCTAGCCGTCCCCTCCCCATGTGGCAGAGACAATGACTGGCATTTTTTTCCCACCACAGATGAGTTCTGTTTTTCTAGAACACTTTATAAATGGAACCCAAGGGTCTGTATCTTTTGAGTTTTTCTACATTTGTTCCAAAATATGTCTAAGCTTTACCCAACCCATTACATATATCAGTAGTTCGTTCTATTTTTTAATTGCTGAGCTTCGATAACATGGGATACCAGTCCATACATTTTAGAAGTCCTATTGCCTTTTCAAGATGCTTGTGAATTCTCAGGAAAGAAGAACCAACGGCCACGAGACAAAGAAGGGAACAGACTATAGATGTCAGAGGCCAGAAAAGTGCATGTCAGAAAACGGACTGCAGTATCCCAGAGCCTAGGAGAGCGCGTCAGATAGATGAGTGAGGGCTCACAATAGGCAGAAATTGGAAAGAGTATGGGAGCAAAGCAGGACGTGTGTGCAATCCTTGGGATTGCTCAAGTCCAATACCACTTCCTCCTCACCCTGTGTGGCTAAGCAAGTAAGGCAGGTATAGGCCACACTCCGTCACAGGGGAAAATGAGAGCAAGGAGGACCTGGTACAGACACAGTGCTCAAGGAGGCCTCGTGGGAGGAGCAATGTGCATACTGACACCCAGAGAGCAAGAAGGAGCCCGTCAAGGGAAAGTACCAAGAAGTCCAGAAAACGGCGTCTAGGAAATTGAGAAGGCAAAGGCTCTAGGAAGACAAATAAGCTGAGGAAGTCACAAAAGGCCTGAGTTTCAAGCAAGGTCCCCAAATGACACTCGTTTAATGTGCGGAGATAATACTCAGGAATGTTATTAAGTACATGAATCAGAAACAGAAGAGAAAGGCCTCAGTGGGGAAAGCAGAAAGTCAAAAATTTTCCAGCACGGAAGACCACGGCCTTAGTCTACTATCAGAGAATAGTGCAGAAAAGTAACTAAAAGATGGTTATGAAACCTAAGTTGGGGCTTTTTTTTTTTTTTCCGATTCCTTCACTTCAAGCCCAAATGCTGAAACTAACCGATCAGACAAGAGTTTCAATCACGGGCAGCAGCTGTTTTGGTTCTAAATGAATAATAAGAAAAAGAACCATCCAACTTTTTCAACAATTTGTTTTAAATTCTCTGAAAGCTCACCTCTTGTCAGTGATATATTAGATGACTTTTGGTATTTTATGGTTATGCATAAAAATAATGTAATTATGAATGTGCCATTTGCAGAACAAAGTCAGTATCTTGAGGAAAATTGCTATTGTAATTGGCTGCAATAACTATCCTGACTTTTAGGACCTGGAATATGTGATTGTAATAAAAAGAAAACTTAAGAAAATTAAAATAAGGGTTTTGGTGCTAAAGTACAGAACTTTCTCCATGATTTTCGTGTCTGGATGCTCTCCATCGGCTCCAGGCCTAGATACTCTCTGTCTTGCTTATTGTGGTTTTAATCTAAAACACTACCCTCGGTGCCTCATGTGTTCAGAAATGGAGCTTTTGGACAGTGGGTTGTAGCAGGGCACTGTGCTGCTAAATGGATTAACCCCTTGATGAGTTCATGGCTGACTGTGCCGCTGGAAGATGGGGCCTAATTGCAAATAGGTCACTGGGAACATGAAAGGGAAATGTGTATCCTTGTCCCCAGCAACTCCCTTCTCTCTCTGCTTCATGTCTGACATGGGTTAAGCAACGTTCCTCTGCCACACACTTTCAACCTACGCTTTCTGCCCTGCAGCTAGCCAACCATGGGCTCAACCCACTGAAATCTAGGAGCCAAACAAACCACTCTTCCTTTAAGTTGCAGTGTTGGGTGTTTTGTCTTGGTGGCAGAAAAGTGACTAATATACCTTTCAACATCTGCTTGAGAATGATTAAGAGTCAGGATGCTATTGACGACCTAGGCTATCTCACAGCAGTGCAGAATAATGAAAGATAAGACCCTGTCTGTTTTGTCAATTATTTGAAGAGATTTGTCAATGCAACTCTTTATTACCTGCCCAGAGGGATGATACATTTTTAATGCCCTGCTCCAGTGAATAGGAATTCAAAGCCAGAAAGTCAAATCCAGAAACCTGCATCTTACCTTCATGTTCCCTCTTCTCCCAAATACCATAGACCCAGCCAGCTGTATAAGGGGAGAAGTGGTAAGTTACACTTCAAGTTTCATGAGCCTGAGATGCCCATTGGTCACCCAGTTGGAAATGACAAGTAGATAGTTGGATTTCTGGATTTTGTAGCTGAGGGAGGAAGCCTGAGCTAGAGATCTGGGAGACATCTCAAATTCAAGCAAGGGGGAGTTGAGTGGCAAAGAAAAGTTGCAAGTCCCAGATTTTCAGTTTCAGTGATTGAATGGGTGGTGGCGTCTTTCACGATGATACAGAATATAGAAAAGGGAGGAGTTTTCAAGAAAGACGATGAGGTCCATCTTAGCTATGCTGCGTTTGAGTTACCCACAGTTGCCCGCACGAGATCCAGGTGCAAATGTGAAGTAGGCAATTACCTGTGTAGTTTCATCAACTCAAGAGATCATGGCTGATGGTAAAACTCTAGGGAAGTGATGAGTTCCCTCCATTAAAGAAAGACTGGAGAGGAGGGGATTCGCTAAGGAGCCTGGGAAAGAGGCTACAAAGAAAGAGACCGTGTCTCAAAAAGAAGAAGAAACCAGAGTCTGAGAAAGAAGAGTAAGAGAGGTTTAAAGAGAGCCGCTCAAATTACCAGCAGCCAAGAGACACCGTCAAGTTATCGGAAATAGAGCAGCACACCTGATCTTTCAGATCTTGACCTCCTCCTAATTTTAAACCCTCAGTTGCATATTTGGAAACTTGTAAAAGCTGAATGCCAGAGCTGGATCACACCCATAGTATCGGGAGTGAAGTGCACAGATACTATCCTTCAGTTTAGTCATCTGTAAAATATGAATACTCTATTTTTCATAGTGCTGTAATGAGCATTAAACAAGCTAATATTCATAAAGCACCTAGAAGAGAATCTAGCACCTGAATGAATACTATGTAAATACTTATTAAAATAAAGAAAATACAATGAAATCAATTTGGGGAGATTCTGACTTAATTGATACAGATGAGAATCAGACGTCAATGTTTGTCAAAGACTCCTGTGATTTTTCTGATGTTCAACCAGGAGTAAGACCCAGTAATTTAGTCTAGCACATCTTACTCTAGCATTCTTTGAACGTAGCTGTAAATGCACACTTTGACTCAATACATTTGTGGCAAAGGCCACATTTCTCCCAAGCAACCAGTTAATGCAGACTCTGTTGGTCTGTTGCTCACACTTTGAGGAGTAAGGACAGACCAAATTCTTTCAGCTTCCAACTGAGGTTAGTGACTTGCAGAAGGTCACACAGCTAGTTAGTAAGTAAATGACCCAGACCTCTAGCTTCCAACTCTTCCTAACACCTATTCCTGTCTTCATCTTTATTGCTACTTCACACCAAACACATAACACAGCCTTCATATCTAAGAGTGGCAGCTCTTCATTTTTTTCTCTATAGTGATACCTGTGACATGGGGCATCCCTGTACATGTCAAACAGATGGGCAATTCAGGGTTAGCAGCTGTTTTCACTTCTCTACTGTAACTCCTACACTCTCCACTGTTTCAGGAAATACATCCAGATACAAGTGAATGAGGGTCAAGTCACTAGAATGAATGAAACTTTGGTTCATTACTGGCCACTTGGCCACCCATCCCATCCCTCATCTTCAGTCTTATGATACATACGCATCTACCCAGTGGGACTTCCATCTCATAGTTCTATTTTGAGAATGACCCCTCATAATGATTTCTCCTTTAAATCAAATCACCTTTAGGAAAAGAAAAAAAATGTTTTCTAGTAACTTTGGTGGGAATCTTCGCTTCATAACTCAAAGTTACTTGAAGTGGCCTATGACAATAGTTTTTGGTGGCTTGTCTTAGGGGGTTTTTTTGTGACACAGTACTGGACACCCACAGCTTTAGAAGGGAAAGGTTTTAGCTCACAGTTTCAGAAGGTCTCAGTCCGTTCATGGGCTGTTGGCAATAGCAGAAGGGCATGGCAGAGGGCCTCAGCAGAGAAAGCCTGTTCATCCCACAGTGGCCAGGAAACAGGGTCAGAGAGACGGGCAGCACTAGCAACAGAGGTATGTCTCCAACTCATGCCCTGGTGATCCACCCTTTCTCCACCCCTTAATATTAGCATAGAACATCAGTTCTGAATGTGCTTGAACTTGAAGAAATCAATGGACTGATACAAATAATCCCATGATCCAATCACCTGCCAAATATATGAAGCTTTCGGGGGACATTCAAGACCTAAAGCGTAACAGGCGAGGACTGGAGGGATAGCTCAGCAGTTCAAGTGCTTGTCAAAGGAAGCTCAAGGCCCTGGGTTCAATTCCCCAGCACCACATAAACTGAGAATAGTGGCACACACCTACTATCCCAGCACTGGGGAGGCTGAGACAGGCCAGCCTGAGCTACCATAAGGAATTTAGGACCAGCCTGGACTGCAGAGCAAGACCCAGCCTCAAGAAAAACAAAACAAAACAAAACAAAACAAAAAAAACACTGAGCTAACTTCTTGGGACTGGAGGAACGGCTCAGCGGCTGAAGCGCTTGCCTAGTAAGTGCTAAGTACCCTAGTTCTATTCCCCAGCACCACTTAAACTGGGGGGTGGTGGCACACGCCTGTAATCCCAGCACTCGGGAGGCTGAGACAGGAGGATTGCCTCGAGTCCAAGGCCAGCCTGGGCTCCAAAGTGAGTTCAGAACCAGCCTGGACTACAGAGAGAGACCCTGTCTCAAAAAATAAATAAATAAAAGCACAACAGGGCCCTAGATTGTAAGGGTCACTGAGAGAATCTGCATGACTTCGTGAGCACCAAAGCCTGATGAAGAGTGCAAGTCTTGTTCTTCCTTGCTAGCAGCTCATAGAAGACTCGGGCTCCACATGATTCTTTCCCCTCCCTAACAGTCACAGCTGTGCCTTTCCCAGAGGTCTTCTCCTCTCTCAGCTGCTCCACCTGCTACTCAACTCTGAAATGTCAAACTGGCTGTGCCAATCAGCACTAGCCTGCCATCAAAAGCCTGAAAAGAAATGAGGTGTAAATGCAAAATTTAGGATGAAGAAACCCTTATAAAATGCTCCTCCCCCTGCCTCCCCAGGCCCACTCTTACATTTCTTCAACGCAGAGAGGTTTTTTCCCTAAGATGATGTGGAAATGGGGAAGACAGCACATGCACTCAAGAAAGCAAACAGGGCTGCGAAAGACCTTGGTGATCTTTTCTGATCTTTTCTGGCTCTGTTTGCAGAGCTGCATTGAACTTTCCATGGAAACCTTATGACATTTAGCAGCAGGAATTAAGGTATTCTGTGTTCATGTGGGAATTTGTAATAAGTAGTTCACTCAACTGTACATGTGGACTAATCAGAGTCATTAGAAGAAAAATGTTTATGATTGGATCCAAATGTGCTTACGTTCTGTGACAGATAAAAGAGTCTTGTGAGACCTGCCCAAAGTGGCCATGTGTACCTCTATTTGGACTACAGACTACATTTAAACATCAGGCACCAGGACTAAATGCTCACTTTATGGCAGATGACATGCTACACCTCCTCAGGTTATTGAACTGAAGCACACTGATAATGCTACATACTTCAGTAAATGTGGTCATAACTAGCAGTATTACTTTGGAAACCAAGTTTCTCAAAGTTACCTTCAAGAAGAAACCTTCACGTCCCGTGTCTGCTGAGACCAATTCTTGTCTCTAGCAATGATGTGCAAAAATGAAGACTTGCCCTAGTACAGAGTCAAGCAGCACACTTGAGCAAAGTTCAGAACATGTACCCGGAGGTGAGTCCGTGATGTGTCACCCACTCCCCTTGGCAACCTCTTTGGCACGCTCTCAGCCTCAGTATCCTCATCAGTAAAATGAAGGGAATAAGTGAAGACTGTTGAATATGAAGTCCAGGTCCTACCTTTCTCTTCCAAGACACATTTTCTTTCTCTCAGCTGTCACTGTGCAGTCAATAAACCATCTTTACCTCATGTATCTTTGCAGATTCCTGCTTTTTGTTGAAGGCCAAAGTCCCAAAGCTTGCAATCATCTTTAGATTTGTTTCAGCCTTTTCAAACCAACTTCCTTAAGTCTCCGGATTGTCTCCTCAAAGCACGCTTACTAGACAGAATTTTGCATGTCCCCATTGAGTGGTGTCAGTGTTCACTAGGAGGGCTTGAATTTGGGTCGGAGAAGATATAAGATCTAACATCCAATCGCCACCTCATCCTACCTATATGACCTTGAGCACATTATATAAGAGTTTAGAGTCCCAGTTTCCTCCTTGGTAAAATAGGGATGATAATAACGGGACCCCCCCCCCCCACCGCCAGTGAGTTCTGCTGGGGATACGACGCATGCCCTTTCCAAAGCACGTTGAGCAGTCAGTAACAGAGAACTCGGGTGATCATTGCCCTCAGGTACATGCGACAGTTGGAGGAGCAGATGTCCCTGTCGGCTTGAGCCTTTAACACCTTCATGCCGAAATGCTGGCAGTGCTTGGCTACACAGGGAGACTGAATGGGATGGATCCACATGTAGTAAAAAAAGGAAAAAGAAAGAAAGAAAATGAAAGAAAGAAGGAAAAAGCACATTTCAAAGGTCAGCAAGAGAGCCTTCCACTGCCTGTAGTTTTGAATCACTTATTTTGAGGTTGTGGTTGTGACTGGGCTACGACTGTTTACAAAGCGGAACTTCTTTCCCTTTTCCCTTTTTCTTTTCCTAAAGATGGTTGCTTCTAGATATGATCTGAGAAATGTCCTACATGTGGGGCAAAAGAACAACTGGCTTCATCTTTAGTACTTGTTAGCGTTCATACTCCTTAGTCCAAGGAACATGGGAAGCAGGAAATTCTTAAAGTCCCACTAGCTCCCTCCTGGACTTTTGGGATTTCTGTTATTATAACAAAATACCTGAAGCCAGAAAGTTTAGAGAGAAAAAAGGTTTATTTGGGTGGTGGTTGTATCCAAGATCAGGCATCTGCATCTGGTTGGCTTCTGGTGAGGATCTTGTGCTGCGTCTCGTCACGGTGAAGAAGATGACAGGGGAAACAGCTACCAGTGGAAGTAGCACCTGTGCAAGAGACAGAAGAGAATCTGCAAGCCCACTTTCTATCACCCTCTATACCAGTCCCAAGAGACCCAACTTACTCCCAAGGAACTCAACCCAGTGTTGAACTAACTGACTCATTCTCTTGGGTTGGGAAAAAAAAAAAAAGACTTAATTCATTTGTGAAGGTGTATTTCCTCCCAAGGCCCCATCTCCCAGTCATGTTACCACGATATGTTAGCCCCAACATGATTTTGGTGAGGACAAACCATATTCAGACCATAACAGGCCCTAAAATGAATTTAGCAGAATCGGCCACTATAAAATACTCACTTTGCGTGCTCACCCATCAAACTCAAAATCAAGATTATCTAGGATGACTCAGGTGAAAGCCTCCCCCTCTCTTCCTTCAGCAGCCCAATGAGGTTTTCTTTCCAATCTCCTATTGGGTTTATGGAGAAATGAAAGGGCAGATTATTGGATCCAGAGACGCATTTTGCTCTATAATTGTTTTCGTTTCTCCCTTTAGATACAATAGCCATTAGAGGAAAATGACATAAAATTATCTTAAGGAAAGATGCATGACCAACTCCCTGACCCCTGCAAAATTACAAAATGTTCCTTTTTCACTGAAACAAGAAACAAACCTATTCTTCCTTGGAATTTCAAAGCCCTCATGCAGGATATGATATAACAAAAATTTAAAACATTATTTAATGGGATGATGAGGATACGGCTAAAGATGGTGGTGATTTTAATAAAAAGAACACATTTCTCCTCCCCATACAGATGTCTTAGATTTCTTGTCTGTAATAGAACCAGTGTTCTTTTTTCCCATCTTTCCGTATAGATAATCTTCTCTAGGGAATACGGCAGAATGGTCCAGAGCAGGGGATTCAAGTCCTGACTCAGCTAGCTCCGGCTTGTGTGTCTTCAGACAGGCCACTTAAGCTTTCTTCAGAGGTGAATGGCTAAAGAAAATGTGGTATATATACACAATGGATTAGTACTCTGCCATGAAGATGGATAAGTTTAAGACATGTGTAGGAAAATGGATGCACCATGAGAATATTATGCTTAGGGGAATGAATTAGGCACGGAAGCTTAATTATTGCACGGTTTCTTCAACATGAAAAAAACAAAATATGTGAAAGAGCAAAATAAAGGGGTAGTGGTAGGAAACAGGGAGACAGATTTTGTGGAGAGGGAGAGTGGGTGTAGAGAGGGGGACTAAAAAAGGAAGAGGAGGGAAAGGAAGTAAAAATGTTGAAGATGCAATATCTGTGTCCTAATGCCTCAAGTCAAATGTAATTGTCATGTATTGCAAACACACACTAATAAAAAGAATGATTTGGGGGAAGAAAGAAAACACTATAGTATGCCTCTTTTGCAGTCAGCTGGGCTTAATAAAAAGATGCCACATATGCAACCCCAACACACATGAGTTGCTTGAGAGTTGCCATGGAGCCATGGCAACGTAGGCCTAAGGACCATGATAACAGTTTGATCACAAAGACGTGACCCATTAACTCCTACAGAATGCCCACAAAATCCTTTATCCATAGCAGTGAATCATCTTTTCTCATTTAAGATAGGCCCAAACTGCATGCTTGTCCCCTTGCAGCCAACACCAAGTACTGATACATAGACTTGAAGACTGATTATAAAAGTTCCCCCTGCTTGTTCCTGGAAAGGTAGCTCTGTCATTCCTCTCAGACTTGCCTTTCTGTCTGCCATGCTGTGAAGAACTTTTCTCCAACTGGCCTCCCCCATGCGCTTCCACTGTTGCTGGCCCCTCATGAACAGATTGTGTGAGAGCTTCTGAAACTGAGAGTTAAAATGAGTCTTTCCTCCATTACAAAAATCTCCCCTGCTTCCAAAATTCTTGCCAGAGGCTCAGTATTTCTTCTCTTGTAGTCCCTATCCTTACTCTCCTAACATTTTTGTGGCATGCCATAACCAAAGTGATGGTTTCAAGTGTATGAACAAGTAAACTTTGTCAATTTTGTCTCAAGATCTGTTTGGACATGCACGGAAATAATAATAATATGATTCATAGATTTATACCCCCTCCAAGTTGCCAATAGCTTTATACTGAAAGCACTGTAGGGCCTTTCCCATAGAAGGCACACAAACCATACTTGTGAAATAGCTAATTGCATGTTAACTATCATTTTACTCGATAGTTGTTGAGCCCCCTGTGTCACTAGCCTCTGCACTATGTGTTTTAACACACATTCTCTCGTTTCATTACATTAGAAATCAACTAAACCACACACAGTTTTAAGACTTGTTCATTATATTTTATAAGCTGTGTTAACAATAAAGAACTCTGGTGCATATACAAATTGGGATTGGGGGGAAATTCCAAGCTCATAGTATCTTTGCCTTGAGTTTCCATCAGCATGCAGGAATTATGACAATTTAAATAGAGGATGCCCTCTCTTCTAACATTTTGCCAGTTTTTGCAATGCACTTTCCCAAACTGCCTTTAGAATCTCCTTTTCTTTTGACATACTATGCTATTTAAGAATGTAAGATAGGGGTAGTGAAGGAAAGATCCTCTTGAAATTAGAACATGTACCGAGCATCTGTTAATAGATAAACAATTGTAATAAATCCATACAATGAAACACTATTTGGCCATTAAAAAGAAGGAAATCCTGACCCAGCCTACACCATGAATAAACTTCAAGGACAATATTCTAAGTGAAAAAAGCCTGTCAAGAAAAAGATACTTTATAATCCCATTTAGGATGAGGTACATATAGGACTCAAATTTACAGAAAGAAAGTGGAATGGTGGTTGCCAGGTGCTGGAGAAAAGGGCAAATGGGAGTTCATGTTTAATGGACACACATGGACAAGATGAAGACGTTCTGGAAAGTTGTTGCACAATTATATAAATACACTTAGCTTTCCTGAAATTGGAGAAAGCTTTCTGCCAGCTTTTTGTTAGCACAATAAAAAACTAGAAGATGCCAGTTTCACAGTGATTAGACAACCATGTGGGGTGGCATGAGTACAACAGGTGCAAGCACTTCCCACAATGCCTTTTGTTTCTTATGACCACCTGAACCTACATCACACGCCTCTCTTCCATCAGCATGGCTTCTGCATCTTTGTATTTAAGATTCTGCTAGTGAGCTTTGCTTCAGAGTAGGAAACTAAGGAGGCAGAAGAGCACGAAACGAGCATTTTCCCACCAATTGCCTTCCAATTGATATTTAGAAATTTTCCTTCCTCCCCAAGGAACAGCACATGGGAATCTGTGACTGCTCATCTCTGTCATGTCCCCTTCTTTCCAAAGCTCTCTTGAAGTCATTCCACACGGGTTTTTGATTAAGCTTGTGGATCCAGTGAGTCACTACATGCATACGAAACATGTTCACAATACATATTTAAAACCCCAGAGCTTATCTTTAAATTTCCTCATTACTGTAGAATTAACCACAGAAAAGGGACTCCCAGGCAAAAGTGACCCAGCACCACAAAAGAGATGAGATTAGAGTCACTTAGAGAAAAAAGGCAACCGGCTACGGATAGAGTTTTACTTTGTTGACCTTGGGCCTTTCGCTTATTTGCTTTTGCTTGGTGATTTCTGGCTTGCCTGACAAGCTCTAATTTATTGTAATATTCACATCTGAAAGGAAGTTAATTATGGAAATATTTTCCCACTATTTTTATTAATATACATGTGTAATACATAGTGTTTACAATGAATTTGGGTATTTCGTGCACATATGTATCATACCAACTTTACAATCCCTTCCCATTTTTGACCCTCCCACCCCCTCCCCATTCCTTCCCCCAGCTCCGGCTATCACTTCATGTGGTTCCATAGAATGTCTGTGTTCTGGGTTTCCCAAGTCAGAGAGACTATGCAGTACTTAACATATTAATCTTCCACACCTAAATCATTTCCCTTAAGTCACCGCTCTAACTCAGCTTCCTATTCCTCGAATGGGTCGCAGTGGTTAAATCTTGATGCCTCTTCTCTGAATCCAACCAATCCCTTTATTGGGATATTTACCAAAAGGTTTTTTTCTATATTTTGCCGTATCTTTGTTGCTATTCTTAAATATTTATATATAAAAGGAAGTTAATTATGTAAATGTTTTATACAGTTCTAGCCTAATTGAGGAGACCATCAGTAGGTTTCTTGACCCTGATCACTTGCATAATAAACTCTAAATAAATCTCTCGTTACTAACTTCCTGAAAAACAAACGTAGTTGGCTAGAGAAAAAAAAGAAAGAAAAGCCCAGAATCATATAGATATGAGAAAGCTCAACTCACCTTTATTCTCCCTCAATGTGTCCCTGCACTGTCTGCCCATGGTCTTTGCTTTTTCTCCTCCACACATCTCTCACTCGCAACTCCTCTACCGCGTTATCAGTGACAGTCTCCTAATCATTGGTCAGCCTTTGAGTACCCGCATCATAGTGGTAACAGCAGCTGTGATGGTGATAATGATGGTGTTTGATGGCAGCAGCAATTTATTGAGTCCCTAAGATGCCCTAGGCATGATTCTAGAGTCATAGTCTTCTTCAACACTCATAAAAGTGTTGCTGAGTAGGTAATAATTTTACCCCATTTCATAGATGAAGAGAGTTATCAAAATCTAATACACCGATCAATTAGGTCAAATGAAACAGGTAGTGAACTAGACACTCGAATTCTTTTTGACCCCCCCTACCCCCCCCCCAAGAATTGTGCTTTCAGAGCTGGGCAAGTACTATTCCAGGTGCCACAGTTTACAATCATGCAGCACGTGACTGTAAAGTAAAACGTAGCTCCAACCACCAGAGAATTTCTATCCAAGTGAACTGTGCCACTCCACGCTGCACCCGTGAGAGAGCATACACTGATTCCAGGGACATAAACACTGCTCCAGACTTCCCGCTGCCTTTATGTCAAAACAGCCTTCAAAGCTCACTTTCAAACTGCGCAAGAAAACTTGTGTTCCCATCGGTGACACAGCTCATTTCTAAATCCAGAGAACTCACTGCCAAACATGATCACCCACTTTACTCACCAGTCTGGACTCTAACGACTTCTAGCTCTTGGTTCAAATACAGCTTGTTCTCAGAGGAAAGATGGAAATTTATCACCAATGAGAAAATTCAAAGGAACATGTAACTGACTCTGAATATAGTTTAGCAATTGCATTTCTTCCTCCTCCCCAACATCCAGCAACTGCTTTTTCCTTTGCAAAATTTCATGATGAACAGGCTGCAAAAATCAGGAACTTCCTCCCTGAATTAGAAAACATGTAAACTTTCCTGAAAATTCTCTCCAAGTGCAGTGTGATCAGTCTCAGAAAGTTTCCTTCCTCAGCATACATTCACAGATCCAGGAAAGGGACCAGTGGCAACCAGTTGTCACTTCTCTTTGATTTGAAGTGGCCAGAATCCAATTGGCTCCCAGTGGGGAGGGTATTCACAGTGAAACAGGAAAGGAACTACTTCTCAATACAACTTCCTTCTGTCGGAATTATTTACTCCAGTAATAAATTTTTGCTGGTATAAAACTCCAGTCCTACTCTCTCTGATGTATGTCTGTGACAGAAAAGAGCAAGAGTCTTTGCCAAGTAGCCTCTTGGAGGTAAATGGGCACCGGCAAAACAACTGTCAGTTGATGGTCCTTGCCACCACCTTTAAATGCATATTTCAAGTTGTCTGTCCTGTTCCTGGTAATAAAATATTCAGGCATATTTATTGCCCAGGAAGTAATCATCCCAACATAAGCTGGATGTACTAAACCACTTCGCTAAGTAAGAAATATATTTCACGGATCAATTGCCTTCGTGAAAATAGCACATCACTTTAATTTAGCACTCTCATTGAGTGTCAAGCTTTTTACATTTGAACACCACAAAGGACACAGAGAGGAAGTGTTATTTTTACACCAAAGTAACAACCCTGAGCCAAACAATGAGACTTTCTGAATGTTGGAGTTGGAGTTGTAGGGAAGAGGAAAGAGAGGCAGGCAGGAGAAGGTACTTCAAAATGGCCTGAGGAAGTACTGGCCAAACTGTGGCTAGCCCTTGAGCAAGTGTGAAACAGCCCCTAAGTCAATGGTTCTGGAATTAAATATCATGATAAATTTCTTGGATTATATATTGCCTTGGAAATGCCTGGGAGGTTATAATCAACAAACCATGGGAAGGGGAGATTTTGTGATCTTATTTTGAAGAAAATCAAACAGTGAATTGAGCCATTTGTCAGAACTGCTAGTGAAATCTAGCATTTGCCCTGAGAGTACCTTGACAATCTCACCCAGAGTAATGCGGGGAACACTATTTGGGCAATTTATGGGGACGCCTGGGGCTCTTGAACCTGGAACCACCTTCTTTTTCTCCCTGTTCGGTCTCCCATGTTTCTCTCACCCTCTGGTAGCCATCGAAAGCATCTCATGGACTTCAAGAAGGTGGTCTAAAACTGCTCTGGGTTAACACAAAGTCTTTGTGACTGTCTTAAACCTGTGTTGAACTTTGTAAGATAACAGATTCAAAGGACTCCCAGCTAAGATACTCAACTGAGGATCTGGTGTGAAAAATACATTCTACACTAAATGTGTCCATAATATTCTTGTTAGTGAATAAAATTCACATTCCTATACAAACTGCAAATACTCAATTTCTCCCACAGGATTTTGCTTCTTGCTAGGCTGTCTTCATCTGAGTTAAAGCACAACAAAAATCTCCTTTATTTGTGCATATGAGTATGTAAGCCTCAAAGAGCTCTTTAGCCATTCTCCTCAGTCTCACTTTTAATAATCCTCAAGGGAGAAAAATTTGTTTTACAGGTAACCTGAGCACATGACCACGTCCAAATCATTTGTTATAATAAGCACTGCTAGAAAGTTAGCGGTGTCTGTAAACATTATCCGCACTTGTTGCATGCTTGTTCCATCAATAGGCTCCATCTGCACCAAGAAAAGCTGCAGCAAAGCTAATGGGGCGGCATAGCCCTAAATGCATGTGGCTTTCCTTATCTGTAAGTATATTCAGGAAGCCCTGAGTGACAAGGCCACCTGGCTGGTTGTGGAAACTCATCCTCTGGTATATTATCTTCCTCCCATGGAAGTTCTTGATTCTTGGTGAATGTGTGAATGTGTTTCTTGATGGGCTCCTGGACAACTCAAATTGATAATGAGAAATTTGCATCCCTTCCCCCGCCCCTCCGCTGTCTGGAAAACACCAACCACAGAGAGAACGTTCTCAATGTGCCAATTTTTTTTTCCAGCTCGGCATGTTGCCTGTCACCAGCAAGTCACACAGCATGAATACAGCCCCTCTCAAATGCTGCATTTGCTGCTGCTGGAGTTTGCAGAAACATCAGGTTTGACAAAAGTCATTTCATATGGACTTACTTGCCTTGTACTACCTGAAACCAGATACTCTTTCCCTGCACCTGTCTTGGAAATGCTGCATGTTCATTCAGAAATCCAAGTAGTGAGACAGCCTCTAATGACATTCCCATACTGCTCAGCAGCCCCAGAGTAGGAGAGCCATTTATGGAGCCTCTCACAACCCTTCAAGGCTTTGTTAGAGAATTCTTTTCCTTTGTGTTGTAGCAGAAATCTAATTCTCTTTCACTTCAAACGTTTCATCAATTTAATATACTATGTAAATGTTGCTGCAAAATCCTTCAGAGAATTTTAAAACATCAAAATGTTGGGCTTTGGGAGTCATGGTATAGGTACAGCCCTAAAAAGACCACTGGACACACACTGTGGCTTGATGGGTTTAGGATGATGAGACAAATCAGAGACCTGGTCTTCGCCTAGAACTTCTTCAAGAGTATTGCACAAGCGTGCATACACGTTCAGTAAAGTCGATGGGAATTGAACAGCATTTTCATCATTGCTCAGAGGTTTCTCGGCCTAGTAACATTGCCGATACTATTATTCATTGTCAATTCATAAATGTCTTCTGCAGGCCTTTCTCCCTTTACTTGCACTGGAGGCTTTCAACTACTTACTGACGACGAAATGTACTGGCCGGAAGAACCATTCAGTTTGCTGTCTTTCCTTCTCCCAGTGCTGGAACAGCCACAAACGCTTCACGGGCCAGCATTAGCAGCTGCCTGGAGCTCTGATCAGCTTTTCTGTAATGATACCAAACCTCCATCCACTCTTAGAAAATGGGGCTGAGTCAGGAAGCAGACTGGGAGAAAGAGGAAAGGAAAGGAGGACTTAGCTTACCCTCACATTGCAGTGACAGGGTGAGAAGGAGAGCTCAGATCCCTCGGAAGAGCTGTAGTGGTACTTATTTAACCCCTAGTATTGACACAAATGGGGAAGCCAAGAATAATTATTTCCCCAGTTCCTTAGGAAAATATGTCTTCTTTTGAAGTGCCAAAGCATCCTTTTGCAAAACAAGTGGAAATAAAACTAAAGCTGGCTTGTCTTCCACACTAGTACCTAAGACTCTTGTCACTCGCTGCCTTGTCACCTGGGTTCCAGGCCTAGCCCTTCTCCTTCCTAGTTGTATGATCCTGAAGCAGGTCACTTTGCTCTCTAAACTGCTGCCATTAGTAGAATGCAGAAAATCACAGTATCTATTACACAAGGTTACAGCGACACTCAAAAAATCAAGATGAGAAGATAGGACGCTATAAAGTGTCCCACATTGCATGTGGACATTAATGCACTCTGTAAATGTTCAGTGTTATTACCCACAATGTAGAGATAACCTAAGTTCAAGGTGTGGCTGAAAAAAGCTGCAAAATCCCAAAGTTTTACTTGAATAACAATTTTCCTTTAAATATGGCTTGCTGTGTTCTCATCCATTTAAGTATGTGTCATATCTCTTAAGCAAAAAAGTTGCTTTACAGCAACACCATCTTACTAAAACTAGGCAAAAAGAATGAAATCTCCTTTTGCCTAGCTCGATGTGCTTCCTCACCATGGAGCCTGTCTTACTGTCCCCACATATCAGACACCTAGGTCTCTGTGTAGGTTTCCAAACGGAGCTCCTGCTTTCCAAGAGGAAATTGCATTGTACTGGAACCCACAAGGGAAGTGAAGTGGAGCACGTATGTAACAAGGTCCTTTGACTGCATGTGAGTAACCAAGGGCAGCTATTTGGCTGTTAGCCATTCAAATCCTAGAGCCCAGGGCCCCCAGTAGTTCCCCAGGGAGCAATTAGCTCAAATCACGGCCACTCCAGCTATTCTCCCCAAGAATATTCATTTCTAATTGCAGCATTAATAACTAATAACTCATTATCACTGATTGTTCATGGGGACCTTGTATGTGATGAGACAAGCATTTCACAGACATGATAGTAGTTATGTCACATTCTCACAAAGTACTAAGGCTCATGTTACGATAACCCAGAGAGGAAGTCAGGAGAGAGATCACCTAAACTCCCCACTTCCTAAGTGATGACGCCACACCACAGGATGTTAGATGCCTTGCTTCAATAGTATGGCTGCTTGGTTAGAGACCCAGACCCCGGAGCCCAAGCTTTCTGGCTCCCATTGATTGTGCTCTACATTTGTTATCACACGGCTAAAGAAGAAAAAAAGTTCAGTGTCATTGCAGGGGTTGAGAGACAAAAGAGCTATTGGAACAGCCACTTCATTGGCTCATCAACATGCAGTACCTCCAAGTCAAATACTTTGATCTTTTCAATACGATCACTGATTGCTCTGTGTTGCAAGAGAAGAGAAACATTCTATGTTAACAGGCACATTTCTTTGTGCTTAGAAAAAAAAAAAAAAAAAAAACACTAGCATTCACCCAGTGCCTCCTTCCCAGACCCTCAGCTTCTGCTGACTCCTATCTGAAATCCACCATCCTTACCTCCGGAATCGCACCTTGGTAACCTCGGCAACACTTCTGTGACATTTTCCAGTTCCTTGGGTTTTTGCCTCCTTTTCATGAGCAAACAAGAGAAAAATTACACTGCAAAAAGAACATATTGGATCTTCACTAGCCGTCATGGGGGGCGGGGTGGGGGGAAGAAGAAAGGAAAAGATAAAAGAAAAGAACTCAAAGATAAATAGCCTGCCTGTAAAGTTGTCTCATCCTCCCCAGGTGCCCCTGGGTTGCATCACTGACAGACTACTTATTTGTCGGAAAGCTATTTTGTTGTTGATTTTTTTAATAGTGAATCTACCTGCAGGACTATGAGCTTTTGCACTGAAGAAAATACGTAAATGAAGCACTGGTGCTATTAAGCCACACCCATTGCAGGTGGTTTTCATACTCCTCAGCCCTACTAATTACTGCCAATAAGTATACAACAGTAACAGTTCTCTCCCTTGTCGTGTTTGCACTGATAGTAATAAAAAGTCTTTAGGCAAATTTGAAGTCTAACAACTGCTTTGTCGTGAGTGGAAGAGAGAGAACAGGAGCAAAACCAAGGAGAGCTGGAGTGATTTGGATTCACTCGGGAAATTTCTCAGGTCACAAAGAGAGTTGATTTCTTAATGTTTCTTCCAGTACTTTAAGAGTAAAGCAAGAGCAATATCCCTTGTGTGTCTCGATGAAGTCTTGGGCTCTTCCTAGATGGGAATTGGTAGGTTGGTCTTGGGTCAGGCCAGTGAAGGTGATTTTCTTACCAAAGAGAAACCACTTACTTTGGTGGGAATTTCTGACAAGGGGTCCCAGAGGTCAGCTGCAACCGGGAAACTGAAGCTGCTTCTCTCAGGGGAGGGCTAATCTAGCGTCCACTGTGTCTAACTCATTGTAACTGCTTCCCATGAGTCTTGTCCCTGTCGCCTGTATCCCATCCATTGTTTGGCTATGATTATTATAAGTAAATTTACCTAAAAAAATGAATATCTTTTTATAGTGCAGGAGATCAGACCCAGGGCCTCTCATATGCTAGGCAAATGCTCTACCACTGAACTATACCCACAGTTCAAGAAATGCATAAATCTTAACTATACCTTTTGGGAAATTTTGACAAAAGCACGCTCTGTGTTACCCCAAACTCCATTAAGATACAGAATATTTTAAGCCCTCCAGAAAGTCCAACCATGCCACATAATAGCCAGTAGACACACACACACACACACACACACACACACACACACACATGGACACACAGACACACACACACATTCTTCAAAGGAAAACCACAAATTTGATTGATTTCACCTTGGCCTGTTTTAGACCTTCCAAGTAAATGGAATCACATAGCTTTGTATCTTTTTTTTTTTTTTTAGCACTGAGGATTGAACATAGAACTTTTGCATTGAGCTACATTTCTCAGCCCTTTTTATTTCTTTATTTTTAATTTTTGAGCCATGTTCTAATTCAGTCACCAAAATTCCCTAGGCTGGGCTCGAACTTGTGATTCTCCTGCCTCAGCCTCATAGAGTACTGGGATTAAGATTGATTAAGGCATGCACCACTATGCCAAGATTCCAGTAGGCAGCTATGATGAATTCAGCCGCTATGAGCATTCTTCTACATGTGTTTATGTGGATGTATCCTTCCACTTTATTTCTGTCAGGTAAATGCCTAGAACTGAAATTCCTGGGTCATAGAGTACGAGTATGCTTAGTTAACTATGGAACAGTCTGTTTCTGAGAATGAATTCTGCAAATGAACAAAGTGCTCACTGAGCGGCCTCATATGCCCAGCCTTACAAGCCATCCAGCACCCTTCCCCTAATAATTTAATCATCAAAGCTGTCACCATATCCAAATATAGCAGGAGAGGATATTGAACCCCACTTTTCAATGAAAAGAGTGTCAAAGAATTTGTATATTTTAAAGTCCCCAGTGCCAATTCTGCAGCGCTAAGATCACAGTGTTTCCTAACAAAGGCTTCCAATCAGCTTAGCAGTGGCTCTCAAATGGGACCATCCCCTTCAAAGGGTGGCTGAGCAACTCCCTGAGGAGCAGGCCAGCCCTCTAGCAGTCAGTGTTCTCTAGAAGTGAAGATCTTCTCCAACCAGTTAATTCTTCCTACCACCAGGTTTCCTCGGGGCCGATAGAAGCTCACATAGCACTTAGTGCAAATGTAAAAAGCATCCACCACCCCTTCAGTGTGGACACAGCCCTGCTCTGGGAAGCACACATGTGACAAAAGCATGGGCTATATTTACTTCCCACTTCCTTCTTTGATCCAATCTTCGAATCTATTTTGCAGGATGAAAGCTGCGTGATCATATATAACGATGCTAAGAACATTCACTTCTCCTGGGTGTTGCCTAGGACAGCCTGCGGCACCTATGGCAGCGTCTACCCATCTCAGAAAACAACGCGTTCACTCTTCCAGTTACTCAGGCCAAGAACTTGATTGCCTCCTTGACTCTTCACATCAGTCTCTAATGGATCAGGACATGGTACCAGCTCTCTACAGGCCTGTGTCTCAGTCTAGCAGATGTAGCTGTAGATCTTTTCCAGTCTCCCCTGCTAGATCGCAGGCTCCCAGGGGCATAAATAATGTTTGCTCACTTCTACCAAAGACAAGACAATTGCTTCCATATTACTATGTGACAGACCAGAGAGCTACTCTTCGTCACAATGCCCAAAATATGAACATCAGAAGCTCCTTTCTCGGGGTTCTGGGTCAGTTTTAAATGGCAGCATCTCTCGGCATATCAGACTCACACAAAGGTTAGTGCACATCATATCTCTGACCGGCACTGTGAGTACGCAGGCCACAGGCGAGCAGGAGATTGACAATGAAAGAGAAAATCAATGAGAAGAAAGGCGCAGGGGTCAGTTTCACATAGCCTTGGCCAACACACTGCTAGCACCCGCTGTGTCAGAGCAGTCCTTCGCTGGCCACGCTAGAAAATATTCCATACTCCCGATGCTCTGTATTGACCCTTATTTCCCTAGACTCCATTCGTACTTAAAAGTATTAAATACATTGAAGAAAGAAGTTATAGGAGACATTAGCAAATGGAAAGGCATCCCCTGTTCTTGGATAGGCAAAATAAATATAGGCAAAATGACTATACTACCTAAACTGATATATAGATTCAATGCAATTCCTATCAAAATACCTACAAATTTCTTCAAAGAACTTGAAACAACAATTCTTAAATTCATATGGAACCAAAACAGACCAAGAGTAGTCAAAGCAATCCTGAGCAACAAGACCAAGGCAGGAGGCATTACAATCCCAGACATCAGGCTGTACTACAAAGCAATAATTGTAAAAACAATTTGGTACTGGCACAAAAACAGACAGATAGACCAGTGGAACAGAATTGAAGATGCAGAGACAAACCCAAATACCCTCAATCACTTAATCTTCGACAAAGGGGCCAAATGCATACACTGGAAAAAGGACAGCCTGTTCAACAAATGGTGCTGGGAAAACTGGACATCCACATGCAGACGAATGAATCTAGTCACACACCTATCACTATGCACCAAAATCAAATCAAAGTGGATCAAAGACCTAAATATTAAAAGTGAAACACTGAACCTCCTAGAAGACAAATTACACAAATATCTAAAAGACATAGGGGTAGGCAAAGACTTTCTTGACAAGACACCAAGAGCAGAAGGAATTATCCCCATGATTAACAAATGGGATCTTGTCAAACTAAAAAGTTTCTGCACAGCAAAGGAAACTATCAACATTGTAAAGAGAACCAACAGAGTGGGAAAAAATATTCACCAACAACATCTCAGATAGGAAGCTCATAACTAGAATATACAGGGAGCTGAAGAAAAGTAAGCCTACCAAAATAAAGGATCCTGCCAAAAAGTGGGCAAATGAAATGAAGAGGCAGTTCACTCACGAAGAAGTACAAGTGGCCAATAGATACATGAAAAGATGTTCAACATCTCTAGCCATAAGAGAAATGCAAATCAAAACAACGCTAAGATACCATCTCACCCCAGAGAGAATGGCCTATATCAACAATTCAAATAACGATCAGTGCTGGCATGGCTCCGGGGAGAAAGGAACCCTCCCGCACTGCTGGTGGGAGTGTAAATTCGTACAACCACTTTGGAAAGCAGTATGGAGAGCTCTCAAAAGACGAGAAATAAATATCCCCTTCGATCCAGTGACACCCCTTCTGGAAATATATCCAAAAGAGGCCAAAACAACACATAACAGAGATATATGTATACCCATGTTCATAGCAGCACAACTAACGATAGCTAAAATATGGAAGGCACCAAAATACCCATCAACAGACCAATGGATACACAAACTGTGGTATTTATACACAATGGAATACTATGCATCAATGAAGTCCAACAGCGTAGAGGCCTTTGCGGGCAAATGGAAGAAGCTTGAGAACATCATGCTTTGTGAAGTGAGCCAGAAGCAGAAGGTGAAACATCGAATGGTCTCTCTGATATGAGAGACCCAGATCACAACTGCTTTGGAACTTAAGAGGAAAGACAAAGTGAAAGAGGCGGGTAGGGAGGGGGAGGGAGGGGGAGGGAGGGTAAGGGGAGGGACAAAAGGAGAGTGGGAAAGTCCTTGTCACCTTGACAAGATACGTAGGTGCACAAAATGCTAAACTTCATTGTAAACCTTAAAATTTGCACTTATGCATATCATTAAAATGGGGAAAATATTTTAAAAAGTAAATAAAATAAAATAGAATAAAATAATGCTCTCGCTGGGCATGGTTATTCACACCTGTAATCCCAGTACTCCCAGAGGCTGAGGCAGAGAGATCAAAACTGGACAATTCAGTGTCTTAGCAAGACCCTTTCCTCAAAATAAGTAAAATAAAAATAATTTTTAAAGGCTGAGGTTGTAGCTCAGGGCAAAGGTCCAAGGTTTAATCCCCAGTACAAAAAAAAAAAAAAACTTTAAAACTTTTTTTTTTTCCATACAGTGCTTCACTCTGTCCCAAATTCCTTATGGAGCCCAAGCTAGTCTTGAACTCATGGCAATCCTCCTGCCTCAGCTTCTCAAGTGCTGTGATTATGGGTGTGCACCACCATGCCCAGGGTATGTGGTGCTAGGGAATCGAACCCAGTGCCTTACACTTGCTAGGCAAGTGCTCTAACCACTGTACTATTCCTATAGCCTTTGCTAAGGTCTTAAAAGGATTTCTTTGTGAAAGATAAACAGGAGTAGGAGGGAGCTAACTGAGATTATGGATATCGGTAACATCTTTCTGAAAAGCAATTTGGCCCTTTGCATCATAAATCTTAGATCCAGTAATGTTACTTCTAGAACTCAATCTTTAGGTAGATACAAAATCCGAGGGGAAAAATGTATAATGACACCAATTGATATAGCTAAAAGAAAAAAAAAAAACACACAACCAAAATGTCCAGCAATTGGGGATTAGATAAATAATATGAGGGAATATTGTGAGATCAATAAAAGTGGTGTTTTCATGGGGTATTGACTGACATGGGAAAATGCTCATGATGTAATTTAAATGGATAAAGCAAAACAAAATTATACATGTATTGCTCATTTAATCTTTCTCATAATCCCTGTGCGACAGTCACCGGCATTATCCCAATCCTTACAGATGAGAAAAATGAAAATCAGAGAAGATAAGTATGTTTGCTCAAGAACACACAGCTATTAAATGACACAGCCCGGATTTGAACTCAGGCGACCTTGTGCCAGAGCCTAGGCTCTTTGGCAATACAATATATGTCACGTGCATTTTTGCACACCAGAAACAAATCCTGGGAGAATAAACAGCAGTCTGCTGCCTGTGCCTTATCTCTGGGTGGTAGTAGGACACAGAGAATTATTACTTTTTCTTTATGCTTCTCTTTCCTGCCAAATAATTGCATGTATTTATGGATGCATAATTATGTGTTGGGTATATACTCAGAGTTTTCAATAAATAATTGTGTTTTTAACCACCTATGAATTTCAAAGTGTTAGCAACCAAGTCCAGCCCTTGGTTGTAACCTCGCACTGCGTCTTGGGACAGATCCAGCACTGACTGGAAAGTATCGCCCTGATTCCCTTCTAACCACACCCACCCCAGCCCCAGCAGCAAATGGAAACCCTCCCTGGCTTGAACTTAGGTCTGTGCCCCTTTGCAGCTGGCCTGCCTGGTGCCGCGGCCTCCAGGAGCCTCCGCCTCCTGGCATTCTGCCCCCTCCTCGTTCAACCCTTCTTTTCCACCCTCTCAAAGCCTATAGGCTCAGTATGACGTCACCACAACACTCAGTGTGACAGTCGGTGGGGGAGTCTGTGTGCAGAGTCCTTGCAAGCACACAGACTTCAGGGACAAGCCACTGCAGCCCTCTTTTTCCTCTGTGGCTTTTTCTTATCCTTCTTCAATTACAGACCCCAAGCTGATGATAAGACTTTAATAAGGCCTGATCAATGCTAAGGAGTTATTTTATGATTCCTGCAGATTCTGTTCTCGCTATGATTACCCGTCACAGCATCACAGTAGCTGACTCACTCTAAGGTCTCCTATGACGCCGGGAGCTTTCCATTATGTTTACATCTCCAGGCAAGGAGAGAATTGATTTCCTCTCCTGCCCTCCGGGAGAAGTTCCTGTTCGCTCACCCCTCCCACCTTCCGCTCACCTTCAGTACTGAAATTGAACAAGTGTGGAAAGCAACAAAACCCTCAGGTCTGTTTGCCAAATCCATGATCAAGAAAAAAATCAAAGCTAAACAAAAGCATCCCAAGTCCACGCAAAGCTTTTGCTTACTTTCCACTAGAGCACTCCAATTTTTATTTTTCAAGCTCAGATGGTCCAAATTGCAGTTTAGTTTAAAGGCTGTCAATCAGTAGAGCAGAGCAGTGAAAAGCTTCTGCTATAGAATCAGAAAGGTCTGGATTCAAAACTCAGCTTCAAAATCTCCTAGCTGTGTGATTTTTGGAAAAAATCATTTTGCCTCTTAAGCCCTCAGTCTTACTACCTGCAAAATGGGAATAACTATTACACAGTCAGTTTTGCTATAATGGGACTTCAAGTGGTCCTAAAAATCGTGGCACTCTATAAAAATAATGCATGAGAAGACACAGGGCTTATGGGAGGAAATGGGATTAAGGGCACAAAACTCAAAAATTGTACACCAAAACAAGGACCTGATAAAAACAATGTGACACTTTTACACATAGATGATTCTTTAAATGTGGCACTTTAAGAAGACCTGAGGTTTGCTGCTGGAAGCAACAGCTAGGACAGCCGCAGCAAGTGGGCTCTTTTGAAGTAGAGACAAGAAGAAGCTTTTAAGATGGACAGAAAGGCATCCTGGTAGATGTGGGTGAGCAGGCTCATACCATACATTATATTTCCATGACCTGAGGTAGCAGGTGTGCATACACAATTTTCATAGCCTTAAATGGTTCCTGTCAGCTAGGTGGGCTTTCTTGTACCCCCCATGTTTCTTCTGGAAGAAATAACACGTAAGTAAATACAAAGTTCTCTTATGAACAAATTATTCCTAATGTATCGGTCACATTAGAGCAAATCCATTTTTCAAAACAGGAGTTAGAGCAGAACTGACTGTCCCGAGCTCGGCAGCTTGGGTAGATTGCATAAGGGAGCACTTGGTAATGCCCTCAGCAAAAGGCCTGGCACACGGTGCACTCTCAATAAATGGTAGTGGCGGTTATCAAGAACAGCCACGTAACTCAGAGCTCTGCAGCCCACAGTGCCTGCAGGGGGACATACAACTGCCTGGATGAGAGTTTTCCTTCACATATCTGATGAGAGATAACGGAAGCCCGGTCAAGTTCAGCTGTGCTCCCACGGTCACTCCTTCCCACAGTCCACCTAGCCGTACCCAAGCGCTAGTGACATTTGCAATCAATTCTATCAATTCTATGGGTGTTTCTTTTACCCTAGAGTTCCAGGCAGTGGCTAGGCAGTGCAGGCCCCAAAAAGGAGCCAAGGGCCCAGCCCCCAGACTCAAAGAGCTTATTTGCTTGATATTCTTGTGTGTGTGTGTGTGTGTGTGTGTGTGTGTGTGTGTGTGTGTGTGTGTTTCTGGGGATTAAAGCCCGAGCCTTCACACTGAGCTACATCCCCAGCCCTTTCTGGTTGTTCTTATTTTCAGACACATCCTTGATACGTTGCCCACGTTGGGCCTGAACTTGCAATCTTCCTGTCTCAGTCTCCCACGTGGATGGGATTACAGACATGTGCCACCAGCATGATCTCATTTTCCAATTATCACCTAGAAGGGTGAGTTATGACGGGGGCTGGAGTTGGCTGGCTGGAGATCTCCAGCGAGCAACAAGGAGACTCTGTGGGTTCCAGAATTGGGCCATGACAAGGTCAAAGTCAAGTGCTTTGGAGCAGATGTCAACAATCTTTTCTATTTCTTTCTTTTGTCTCTCTCTTCTGAGACAGGGTCTCGCACTGTAGTCAGGCTGGCCTCAAACTAACAGCAATTCTCCTGCCTCAGCCTCTCAAATGCCGGGATTACAGGCACGTGACACCACACCTAGAGTGTGTGGTGCTGGAGAATCAAACCCAAGGCCTTGTGCTTGCTAAGGAAGCCCTCTAAACACTGTGCTATTTGTCCAGCCTATCAATATTTTCTGTACAAGGCCAGATCATGAATTTTTAGGTTATGAGGTCCTTATAATGTCTGTTATAAACAACCACATGTTCCACAGCAGCATGTGAGTAGCCAAGGGCAATAATGAATATAGTTGTATTCCAGTAAGTTTGCTTACAAACCAGACACTGGGGAGGATTTACTTTGCAGACCTTAGACTGCCAACTCTTGTTCCTATCTAACAGAAATAGAATTTGTGCCACAAATGCAAACCTTATAGGTCATTTAATTTTTTCCTAAAAACCACAAAAGAAACAGGTGTAACTAATTTTAACAATATTTAATACAACAGACCTAAATTTTTTGACATATAATTAAGTATTAATGAGATATTTTACATTCTTTTATCATATTGGTTCTTTAAGATCTGTTATGGGTTGATTTGTGTCTTCCCAAAAGTTCTACCCCCTAGTGCTCTGTTAACAGTGTCCGTACAGATGAACGTGCTAAGATGAGGTCTGTGGGCTCTAATCCAATACAATGAGTGTCCCTATAAAAAGGCGAAATTTAAATGCTTCATATTTGTCTTTATGGCTAACTAGCATTCCATTGTGTATAGGTACCACGTCTTCTGTATCCATTCCTGTATGGATGGGAAGGTAGGTTGTTTCCAGGGTTTGGCTGTATGAATTGTGCTGGTATAAACATGGATATGCATGTGTCTTTTTGATGTGTTGACTTTATTTCTTTTGGAAACATGCCCAGTAGGGCAGTAGCTGGATCAAATGGAATTTCCATTGTCAGCTTTCTAAGGAACCTCCAGACTGCTTTCCATAGTGGTTGTACCAGTATGGTTTGTGTAAATATAAAAAAGCATATATATGAAACTATGTATTCATATATAAATTATATTCATATGTATATGAATTATATATAACTTATATAAAATTTATCATATCAAAATAACATAATATATTATATATGATATATAATATGTTATTTATATATAATATATTATATATAATATATATTTTATATTATATGTAAATTGTATTCAGATATATGAATTTTATTTTCATTTTTGAATGTTCAGATTAGAAATATAAATGTGTAATTATTGAAAAAAGGGAGACACTTAGCCATAAAACAAGACGATTATGTGAACATGAGAGAAAATATCAAGGTGATGACTCCACAAGCCAAAAAATGCCTATAACCATCCCAAAGCCGGGGAGTGTCCTGGAGTAGGTTCTCCCTCACGAAGTCCTCAGGAGGAACCACTTGCCAACACTTGTTTCAGATCCTCAGCTGCCAACACATTTGAAACAACACATTTCTATTCTGTTAGGCCACCTAATGTGGTACTTTATTACAGCAGTCCCAGCAAAGTCAGAATGATGTGCCTTTGTATTTTTCCACTATTGTCACATTCCAATGCCAAAGAGTCATCCATGGCTAATGGCCATCACATGGGACAATGCAGCCTGAGAGAGGGCAATCTGGTTACCCCAAGAAGCTTGAGTAGCTTGGGGAGACAAAAAAATCAGAGATACAAGGAGCTTGACGTTGGGTGTAAAAACAAAACTGTCTTAAGGCCGTGACCAACCTTGGAAATGTATTAAATGAGAAGGTGCTAGTTCACATTCTCTCAGTTCTTTTGAAAGCTTCAGAAGCTGATCACAACACATCCAAGAAATATTCTGTCTTCCTTGGCCAAAGCCATTTCATTCCGGAGCTCCATGCTTTGCTTCTGTGATATGTGATCACTTTTGTTTCCCCACTTGATTTCCTCTGAACTCAATATGGGTTATTTTTCCCATGAAGTCATTGGGCAGTTTCATCATTTTATTGCCTTCCACCCACCGTCTGAATGGATTTTCTACTGTATTAGTGCATGCAGTATTTCATTCAAAGACACAGCACACTGTAACAGGAAGTTCATTGTTGCTATTTGGTTGTCGATAGCTTTCAAGCTCCATCATTCCCCTTTATTCCTTTTGTCCTGCATGGAGACAAGTTAATAAGAAAACCTGAGCACTCCCTTCCCAGGCACCAGTGAGGAAGTTCAAACATAGGGAACTCTGACACATGCGCAAAACCCTTCCCCCACCCCACCCGTGACTATAGTCACGCTGAAACCCCAAGCCTTCTTTCACTTAAGCTGAATGAACAGGTTGAATGTCTGTCCTTTTCAGAGAGCTTCATCCTGTGAGTAATAACGTCAATCAATCCTCCCAGTGCATGTGTGGCATCATCTGTCTCAAGATCCTAACCAATATGGGGCAGAGGCGTAGCCTTGCCCTCGGGGAGAGAACCTCTTGACAACTGGTTCTGAGAGCTGGAGGGTACAAGAGTGACCACCGTCCCCTGGAGGCCTTTCTTCTTTTGCTTTCAGCTATTAACTGGTTTTGTGGCCTGCTGGCAAATGTGACCTTGGAGCTGCTGCCTGCTGCCGACTGTGCTGTTGGAGTTCTGCGCTACCCACGACTGAGCTTCATTAATGTGGTTGCTGCTTTATACTGAAGATCTAGCAAGCCTCAGTTCGAGCTCCAACTGACCTAACATTATGGTTTAGATCAGAAATATTCTCCCAAAGTCTTCTGTACTTGAAAGTGGGGCTTTACAAATGTGATTGTATTGGGCGGGGGCATGTTATACTCACAGAGTAGCCCTGGGTTGGGTATCTCAGCCTGGACTAACCTCAGATTGAATCACGTGTCTCAGTTGTAGCACGCGTTGCAACTGATGCTAGACTCAAGCGATGCTTCTTACCCTGTGACTATGGGTTGTATATTTCAACCACACATTGGTTCCATTCTATAGAATATTCAGAAAAAGTCTTATACTATGTGCAATATACTGGTCCATCAGGTAGTCCCAGATAATCACTGACTTGAGGAAGAATAGTTACTTAGTTGCTTAGTGTGCATTTGAAAGCAGATGGCTCCATCAGGACCCTAAATGCCTCTGGTGAAACAAAGTTCCTGGTCTCCAGGATCTTAGGGGGGAAGACCCATGGTGCTCCTATGGCATAGATTCTTATGAAAAACAGCTTAAGTATGTATGTTTTCCCTGCCACCTCTTAAAGAGCCAAAAGATACTATCACCCTATTGAATGGCTGAACCAGTGAGATGGATCACTGAAAATTTTTGGTCTATTGAGTATAACAACTTATACACATGCCAAAGGATTAATTAAAACTTAAGTCCAAAGTCAGCAGACCCAGCAAGACATAACTGCCATGAGAAGGACCCCTAGCCCTAACGGTATTGATGCAGAAGTCTGAGGAGGAAGAAAGTTCCCAACATGAGATGACCTAGAGATGAACTCCACAACGAATATCAAGCTGCAACCAAAAAATAAGCAAATAAAAAGTTGATATTGGAGAAGAAAATAGTAGAAACAGAAACCTGCAATTTGATCCAAATTGAAGTAAAAATACTAATGAAATGAAAAAGATAAAAGGATACTGATTGGCTTTTGCAGCTCTAAAATATATACTCTGAATCAACTTTTAGCATCTGCCGAAATGCACCAATTGGCAACTTTCATGGCCTTAATTGATAGCTATACTTGGGAGGAGCATTTCACTAACTTTAAAGTAGAAATCCAGTATATGCTTAGGGGTGCTACCAAGCATGAAAAACCAAAACTACTCATTGCCTTAACTGTCAGAACTAGTACCTGGGCAAAACCCCTCATGATAACAATTCTCATGATCTTAGCATATCCCACAGTGAGCAAGGATGCGCTGACTCAATGAGTAATAAACTGAAATAAAACTAAATATCTGGCGCTTAAAATTGGCCTGATAAAAATAAAACCAATTGAAACAAATGAATCTTTGCTCCTTAAAAAGAATTCATATGGCCCAACCTAGAGTTAAGCAAGGCTTACAGGGGAAATAAGTCCAACTGCGCAGAACCTATTGAAGGAAAAGATCCTTGCTCCTACTGCCTCTGTCTTCAGTAGTCCGATTGGGTCAATATTCAAATTTGAGAAAAAACCTAATTCTTCACTGCGGACATTTTAGCAGCCTCTGTCTTACCTCCTAGAGTCCCTGGATTCTCTCTGCTGACTATAGATTTTCTAAGGGCTTCTGGTGGAGCGGGGTGGGGGTGGGCAACATACTCTCTTTGCTGCACACCATGAAAGCAGCCATGGCTGGGCTGCATATTGAGGCCGTCTGGAGACAGAGGCTCTCACAGGTGACTCTGTACCCTGCTGCCCATCATGCCTTTGATCATGGAGGCAGCACTCTGTCTTATAAAAAGGAAGAAAGAAACAAAGAAAGAAAGAAAGAAAGAAAGAAAGAAAATAGAAAGGATTACTTATGTGATGGAGGCACATCCAAGCCCTCTGCAATACCATCTACAGAAGAGGATGGTATTCTCTGTCCCCAGTCTCTTACTAGAATGGCTTTGGAGGAGATTGCCCCTCTTCTCAGACTCAGTGACCACCTGGGGAGTTCTTTGAGATCGCCTGAGTGATGAGAAAAGAGAAATTGTATACTTTACAGACAGACAACACTCCTGGAGAACTGTTTCTGTGCATCCCCTAACCTGAATACCCTATTTAAAGACAGGATCCAGTTATCAGCAAAATTGGCCAAATTCCAGGCAGTTGTCTTCATATAACAGGCTATCCTGGTCATCAACTGTTTCTTTTTGTTTGCTTGCCTGCTTGCTTGCTTGCTTGTTGTTGTTGCTGTTGTACTGGAAATTGTGCCTGGAGCCTTCATACTGAGCTGCATCCTCAGGCAATTTTTTTAGTCTTATTTTGAGACAGTATGTCATGAAGTCACTAAGTTGCTGAAACTGAGCTCAAGCCTGCAATCTTCCTGCCTCAGCTTCCCAGAGTCCTGGGATTACAGGTCTGTGACAAATAGCCTGGCTACCCACTGGTCTCACTGAAAGTTTTCACAGACTTTTGGGCTATTGCCAGAAGACTGGCCATCTGATCCAACCAATGGCAACAATTTCTTGTCCACAATTGTCCACCTTTGTTGCAAAGAACCCAGGGCATTTATTTGCTCAAAAATACCCAAAACACAAAGTTCCACCTGTTTTTGCACATATTTAATGCCACAATGTAAAGTATCATCGAGGCACTTCTTTTCCCCTTGAGGTTCTGGACTCAGTTGATAGTGACCACAGGGATCATTTATTTCATGTCTCAGGATACCATAGACCTTCAACAAAGTATTTGATGAACTATTCACCTCCCTTGCTAGTCTCAAGCTGCAAGCCCCATAGAGCACCAGAACACTGTGTTTAAAGTAGTTCAAATTCAACTTCAAAACCATGGCACAATGTAGTCACCCTTGAAACTCAGAAGTGAGTCACACTAGGAGCAGGTTCTGTTTTTGATGTTTAACACTGACAGCTTTCAGTCCCCATTCATCTCTTTCCCTTTTGCTCCACACTTGAGCAAGTCTGTAAGAAAGTCTGGGAGATACTTCCCCTAGTACCACTGGGAAAGCTCTAACCATGCAGACCTCAACCCATGCATGGGAACCCTCACCCAACTTCATGTCCTAAACACAATAAAACCAAAGCCAGTGGTCCTTCCTTTGCTCAAGCTAAGTAGACCTGACCTGCTCAGGTCCCTGTCCTGCTCTCCTCAGAAAGGCTCATCTCTCAAGTGTCCCTTTTTTACACTGTCTTGGAGCACATGAACATCATCAGCCCCAAATTCCATACCGATTTGGCTGAAGGATGGACCCACTCTCCTCAAAGTCACCATAAGATAGAGATTCTGTCAGTTAGTAACTATAATATCAATCATACCTTGGAATTTCTAATGAGAGCTAACCCCTCCTCCGGAAGAAGTTGATTTTTTAGTCAGAAAGGGGATTTTTCTCAATTGTATCCATGAAGGAAGAAGACATTTTCTAAACTTACATAACATATCACATGTCTTCCCCCACTCCCACTTACCTACAGATTAATTTCCCCTCAAAGGTATTTGCAAAAGCTGTCTTTTCCAGCCCGGCAGAAAAGAATGCAACATTCACAGTAGTCATCTTTACAGAAATCCTGATAAATGGTTTTAGAGAACTGCAATGTCACAGCTACCCTGTATTGTTCAGTTCTGAAAAGGAGAGTCGGCTCTGCCCAAAAGGCTTTGTTCACACTAAACCATCACACACTGGACCAAGAAAAGAGTAATCGTGGTAGGATTGGAGTTCTGAGTAGATTTTGTAGAAAAGAAAGCTCCATAAGAGGTTGCATAGTGAAAATTATATCGACAAATGCCATAGCAACCAAAACCTGCTTGTCACCTTGTGAAAATTAAAATCCTCCTGATGATCCAGCATTCGGGTGTGTGTCTGTAGAAGAGCGTATGACTCTAAAGCTCCCTAAGAATAAAAATCCATTCTGGGGCTGCTAATAGTGATCAGGAAAGGGGAACTTTGATTCTAGAAAGCTCTTTTTCTTAGTCTAATCCTTCACAGCGGATGGCAAGTTCAGCCATGTGAGAATGTGGAGCAGAAAGGCATCTCCAGAGGCCCCCACTCCACCGCCTTCCCATGAGCAGGGTTGTGCTCCCAGGCACAGCTCCTCAGAGACGCGGTATTTTTGCAGATGAGACTTCATTTTCTCCCGTCACCAAACCCTGTCCAAGGCCCTAGTGCACAGAGTTCTTTCTGGGTGTGACTTCCATTCTTCTTGCTTCTTGGTTCAGGGTTTCTCATCCTCCTGGGGATTGCTCTCCTTACACCTTGTCGGTAGATATGATAGTGACTCAGCATCCTGTCAGCTTTAGGGTAAACTCTCAGCTCTTTAACCCAACCTTGTCCGCAGGTTTATAATATCAGAACTGTTCCCAGCCAAGCACTACGCCCATCGTAGCCTGACCCATAAACATGAGCGCTCCTCCCTCTCTCCCAGGAGTCACCACACAGCATTTTTCCCACCTGAAAGGAATTCTTTTTTCCCTCCACTCTCACCCCAACAGGAGACCCCACAATGCGCCATCTTAACAAAGCAGAAAAAAAAAAAAAAAACAGTGACCTGACCTCTTCTTCTGAAAGTGCCATCTGATGAACTGCTCCAATCCTCAGGCAGTCCTATAGGCTGTTGTTCTCCGTCTCAATGTGAGGAGACCAAGGCTCAGAGTCAGCAGAGGGGAAATGCTCAGGGCATCAGTACTTGGGAGAATTAAGATTGGAAGCCTAAACTCACCAATACCCCAGGCTAACTCTCTCACCTTTGGGTCTGGAGTTCAAAGACCTCCATCACAAGGGTTTTTCACTTTTAAAAGTGCTGAAGACAGGTCACACACACACACACACACAAAAAAAAAATCAGCAGCCCTTTCTTGCAGTCCATCCTCAAGCCCGCCTAGCAACCCACTCTTTCTGAGGACCAAGTATACAAAACCAGAACACTGGCAAGGCAGTTCCACCTCTTGGACCACCTGCTGCTTCTCTCAAAGAACCCTGCCTAGATTCTTCTAGGTCAAAGGCATGTGGGCCTCGGTAAGGCCTGGGCAGTGGGAACTGCATGGGACACTTGACCTGGCTTCCTTCCCAGTTTGCCCCTCAGGAAGCACGCATCTGGACACGGGCAGAAGGAGCCAAGTTTGAACTTTGACTTTTGCGTATATGAAACACTCAAGTTAGAAAGAAGAAGAAAAAGAGAGGACAAGACACGCAAGACCCCAGGAGACAAATGCTCTGTACATTTTGAGTGTTGTGAAGGCGACACACAAGTGTCCCTTGTCATTTGTTCTCTTGCAATTTTCTCCTTGCAACCTCTTTCAGATCTGCCCTTCCCAGAGCACACGTTTCCGTGATGGGGACTGAGTTGAAATGTCCTACTTGTGACAGACCTGTCCTGTTGAGGGTAGGGGACAGCAATGCCAGTGAGGAAAGACAAGGCCATAACTGAGAAGATAGGAATTCTTTTTCTCACTTTTGCAGTTAAAAACATTTTAACATCTGAAGGGATGAATACATGTCTTCGCAGCCTCTGCAATTCAATAATCGATTCATTAGGAGGAAACAGAGGGAAATCTTGCTGCCATTAGGGACGCGGAGCAGGGGGAAGATGAGGGCCCATGTCACAAGCCCCAGGGCCAAACTCAAGAACAAATGGTAATTAGGTTGCCATTCAGAGCGCTGGCGACCCAGACGCTCATTCTGCAGCCCACCGCACTTGCAAGGGTGGAGGCGGATGTCGCCAGGTATGCTGTCGTTGTAAAGCATCAACGCTGCTCTATAAATTTCGTGCGCGTCCTAATGATAATGCAGTCCTCATTGAGCGCCCATGCTGATAACGACTCACACGGGCGGCACAGCAGGGCCTCGCAAATTTCTTTTCCCTTTGTTAAATCCAGTTTATTTTAATAGTTTGCTGAGCAATAGACAAAAGCTGCGCGGGGGTGGAAATCGATGGCTACTTCGGATCAAATATCTGATTTTCGAAAATGTCATCAGCCCCTCTTCCTGGCTCCGGAACAGATGAGGTTGTGCCCCGGGCCACAGAGTTGTGTTTAGTTATACGTCGCTTGTCCCCTTCCCTTTGAGTGCTTCCAACCAAAAATGGTGGCGAAGGCAGCAGATGACATCCGCGTGGGTGCTGCGAGGTGCGGGTGGGGGGAGAGCTCGCTGGCAGTGGCGCTGTGTAAATGGGGCCGGTCCCTGGGAGTGGGTGAGGGTTCGGCGGTCACCTAAGCTGACCTCGATTGCAGGCGCTGCTCTCCAAAGAACCGGGGCCCTGGGTCACAGCAGCGGAAGTGGGGGATTGAGCGGCGACTCAGCGCCGGGTTTTAAGCTCAATTTTGCTAAAGAAATCAAAGATACAAAGTGGCCCTGGGTCTGAACGTTAAAGGTGCCGGGGTGTCGGACACCCAGGAGTGGAGGTGAGGGTGCGCGCCCAGCAGGGGTCCTTGCAATCGGTCTTGGTGGGCGGGGTCCCGCTGGGGCGGCGGGTACGGAGCAATGACGGCTCCGGAGCACCAGAGGGCGCCGGGAGCACAGTTTGCTGTCGCTGGGAGCCAGAGAGGGCGGGAGTTCAGGGTCGCGAGGGTGGGCTCAGAAGCAAGTCTGTAGGAGCCCAGGGCAGCTTGTCCCCGCTCTGCCCCCGGGCGTCCCTGGGCAGTCCACAGGGAGGGCTCCGTACTTCTCGGTAACATCCGATGACAACCCAGCAAAACGCAAATGAAGGAGGGGGAAGCATCCCTAACACCTACGGGAGCTCAACAAAATGTCATTTTTAAACTGCTGAGGATGAGCAATTGCCGTCAGATCCTATCCTGCGGCACATCACGGCTTCCTGGAGCCGGCTGTGTCTCGAAGTAAGCCCCACCTCGGGGACGCAGAGGTCCCACAGGCCCAGGGGCTTGCTGCTTGGGATGTCCCAGACCTGCATCCTAAGCATGGCGATGGCGCTTGTCGCAGGCCATCCACTGCTCCGAGCAGCTTCCCAACGATCCTTATTTATCCTCATCGCCGTCTCATGAGACACACTCAGTCCCACTTTACAGATGGCGAATCTGAGGCTCGGAGAGGTTTATGGAATCTGCCCGAGTTCACAGCCGTCTAAACAGCGTGTGTGTTCATGAAAACAGCTCCAGTCCTGGACCATGTTCACGTGGCTGTGTCCCCCAACTTTCCTCTGATGCCTTATGAGTACTGTATCTCAGGCTACTTGAAAAAAGCCTCCCAGGGTGAAGAAGTTAAGTGGTTGCACAGGCCAGGAGAAACTGCATCCCCAGATACCTGAGGTTTCCTTCCAGCCTTTATAACAGCTGCTTTCCGTGCACAGACGAATGAAATTATGTCCGGCTGCCCCAGAAGTGTCACTAAATACACGGATATGAGCTGCTGATGCCAATGTCTTTATCTCCTCCTAGAATCCTTCAGCCCACACCATCCTCTCCTGCCTCTGACCTCCTCCTACTCCCCACAGCACTTAATGCATGAGCCGGCCTGTAACAACTTGCTACTTTCCATCTCCTGTTCCCCGACTCTCTCTTATGTGTCTGTCCCCCCAGTGAGCCGGGAGAACCAGTGGAGCAGGGGGCCGTGTCAGTGCCGGACGCACAGCAGTTCTCAGAGAGTTGTGAGATTGAATTATGTCTGCATCTCTGCATGCAACACCTACCACTTTCCATCAATTAAACAAGATGGCTTTCTTTGCTTTTCCTTCTGGTTTTTGGATTTGTTTATTTCAAACAGTGAAGCCTGCTGACGGGTATAGCTTATTTTAAAAGACCACAGAAATTGTGAAAAAATGTGAATCATTTCCTTTGCATAGTGCAATGACCACTACATCCTCTCTTCTCGTTTGGTCCCTGTCTCGTCTTTCTTGGCACCCGTGCTTTGCTAACAGGTACTATAGGAAGCTGAATACAAATTAATATTGAAAGAAAACATTCCTAGCCAGCAGATTTTTATCTTTTTCACCAGCTACTAAAATGTGTTTAGAGCATTATGTGGCCAATCAGGTTAGACACGTATCCTCTCACCCTTCCCTTCATGCAGGACCCCAAAATGGCCCTTACTGGGAAGAAATGGGAAAGAGGGCAGGGAGGGGGGACAGGTGAGGACAATGAGGAAACAAGGTGGAAAAAGGCTGAACATAAACGGAATGAGGAAGAGACATTGGGAAGTTGCAAAGCAACAAATTAGTATGGAAAATACAAAACCCAATAACTGGGTCTCCAGGAAAGCTCGACCATGCATACTGTGCTCGAGTGGTTCCATCCAAAGCACACACATTTCAGGATGCGAAAATCAACATTAAAAATTAATAGCTATTATATACACGAATAATGAACTCACTGAGAAAGAAATCAGGAAAGCAATTTCACTCACAGGAACTTCCAAAAAATAAAAATCAAATAAGAGTCATCCTAACCATACAGGCGAAAGACCTCTACAAGGAAAATGGCAGGACACCAAAGAAAGATACTAAAAGCATTAAAAGATGGAAAACCTCCCCTTTTCATGGATTGGCACAGTTCATATTGTTTGATTGGACATACTACCAAGGGTGACAGCAGATTATATGCAATTCTTATCAAAGTACCAATGACATTCTCTGCAGAACTAAAGAACAAAAACAAAAACAAAAACAAAAACCTAAAGTTAATACAGAAATACAAAAGACCCAGAGTAGGCAAAGCAACACTAAGCCAAGAGAGCTATGGTGGAGACATCACAGTACCCAATTTCAAATTATATTGCAAAGCCATAATAACAAAAACAGCATGGCACTGGCACAAAAAAAGACACACAGACCAGTGGAATAGAATAGAGGATACAGAAAACAATACACACAACTACAGCCATCTGATTTTTGACGAAGAGTCAGAAGTATATGTTGCAGAAGAGACAACCTATTTAATGTGGTGCTAGTAAAACTGAATATCCGTACACAGAAGAATAAAATCATATCCCTAACTGTCACATTGTACAAAAATCAATTCAAAATGATTTGGATCAAAGGCCTGAGATTTTGAAATTGATAAAAGAAAACATGGAATAAACACTTAAAACCGTAGGGACAGGCAAAGATTTTCTGAATAGGATTCTAATAGCACAAGAAATAGTAGCAAGAAGTGGGACTATAAAAATTTTAAAAGTTTCTGCATAATGAGGGAAACAACCAACGGAGTGAGCATACAAACTACAGAAGGGGAAAAACTTCACCATCTACTCTTCTTATAGAGAATTAACACTTAGAATGCATAAAGAACGAAAAACAAACACAGAAGAAGTCAAATAGTCCAATCAGTAAATGGGCAAATAGACACTTCTCAAATGAAAAAGTACCAATGGCCAATGAGTCTGTGAAAAAAATGTTCAGCATCATTAGCCACTGAGGCATCTTTAGCTATTCTGATACCAAGGATCCAGTTAGCTGAAAACCCTTCTCCTAAGAACCAGAGGAGTGAAGCTCTAGCATCTATCAGATCAGCAGAGCGATTAGAACCTAATAGCAGTGTGCTGACAGTGGGAGGACCTTCACTCACCTGTCCCTGTGCCCAGTCCTTCCAAGACCACAGCCCAGTAAGGGTCAGTGACCCAAAATTTGGGGACCTCTGCTGGGGAAACAAACGCAAATCAAAACTACATTGAGATTCCACCTCAGTCCAGTCAGAATAGTGACCATCAAGAGTACAGAAAAGAATAAATGCTGGCAAGGATGCTGGTGGGAGTGTAAATCAGTATAGCCACTATAGAAATCAGTATAGAGGTTCCTCAAAAAACTAAAACTACAACTACCATACGACCCGCTTGCACCACTCCTTGGTATATTCCTGAAGGAACTGAAGGCAGGGTAGTATAGAGATACCTGCAGACCTATGTCTCTATATCTATGTTATGCTTACTGCTGCATGATTCACAATAGCCAAGAGATGTAACCATCCCATTCATCCATCAACACTTGAATGGACGAAGATAATGCCTATGCACACAATGGAATACTAGCCATAAAAGATAACAAAATTCTGTCATTTACAGGAAAACGGCTGGAATTGAAGAGAGTCATGTTAAGGAAACAACCAAACTCAGAAAACTAAGAATCACTGATTTTCTCTAAAGTGTAAAATCTCAAAATGATGATAAGAAAGTAAAGGGTATGCCATTGTGAGATAAGATCAGGAGAAGAGGAGGAGCGGGCAGGTGAAAGGGAGGTAATGGGGTAGGAAAAGAAGAGTTATTAAGTGTATTAGTAAGAGATCATGATATTGGCATGGCTTTATTGAGGTGAAAAATGTGTCCACTATACTCACTTAATTGAAACCACAGGCTACAAACAGTATACATGGTATCGCCATTTTATTTTCAAAAATGCATTAGTGTACATAGATATCAACAAATCTAGAATGATATTCACTTAACAATTTTACTCTCTCTGGGTATGATAATGCTGAACACATTTTTCTTCTTCTATAAGACTATTTTTAACTTGTACTATTATACAATGTTCCTAAGCAGAGAAAATTTAGAACTATTATATGTATGTGAGGTGATGGATATGTTAATTAACTTGAGTGTAGTGATCATTTCACAACATACACAAAGCTCAAAACACAATGTACACCTTAAACATATGATTTTATTCGTCAATTATACTCAACATGGATGGGAGACTCCAGAGTTTCCAGATTCCCAAACTCCTGCTGAGATGCTACCATTGTTTAAACATTAAGTTCCTCAAGCTACTTTGCTACTTTGAATTGAAGAGGACAGAGAGAATATCATCCAGAAAGGCCAACCCCTAATGAATGAATGAATCTAGTCAATGACACCTGTAGATGCTAACATCACCCGGAAAAGGCATTAGACATCATCAGGCTCTTGATGGAAACACACAGCACCATCTATGAAGAAGCCTTAACAGAGACAAATGTGAATATAATCAAGCTCCTAGCCACCAATTACAGGAAACACAAAGAACAGAGGAACATGTTAAAGGATATCACAGGGATGCAATGAGCAAAATCCAGACAGTGAGAAACTACCAGAACGAATGATCTCATTTCTTTAAAAATGAATTTTTCAGTGAGAGAGCAGAGCAGAACAAAGGAGAGGAGAGAGGAGGAGAGGAGAACTGTAGAGAAAGAAGACTCAAAGTTCGCATTGATCAATCACAATGCATAGATCTTATTTATATCCTGATCCTAACACACTGTAAAAGTAAGAACCTCCTATGGTATCTAAGAAATAATTTGAAATTATATTATTCATTGGGTAGTTTGTGCTACTAAAGATTTATTATTATATTACATATGAGGACTGTGTTGTGTTTATCTTTGTAAAAATCTCTTATATTTAAATTAGATATCCACATGGACACACTTATAAGAGGTGTGCTTCTAAATGCTCTGAGTGCATTTTTTTAAACACTGTTCCTAATAGTCAAAAAGTGGAAACCACCCAAATGTCCATCAACTGGTGGATGGGTAGATAAAATGTGGTATATGTATACAATGAAATACTATTTTGCCATTAAAAAGATACAAAAGATGCAGATTCGTGCAACAGCTATCCATGGATAAACTTTAAAAACATTGTGCTAACCACAGATGGCTGGATAAAGAAGATATGGTATATATACACAATGGAGTGCTGCTCTGCCATAAGAATGATGAATTTGTGTTATTTGTAGAAAGATGGATGCACCTTGAGACCATTATGCTCAGAGAAATGAACCAGATCCAGAAAGTTAAGCAGTTTCTTTATCATGAGAAAGCCAAACCATAAAAAATGTAAGAGATAAGGAAGAATAGACTTTGTGGAGAGGGAAAGGGAACGTGGGGAGGATGAGTGGGAGAAAAGGGGGAAGGGATGAGATACATAAATAAAAAAAAATTAAATTACGCTACATGTAATAACCTAGATGCAAGAGACTGCAGGGTATATCATTTCATTTTGTGTAAACTGTTCCGAAGAGGAAAATCCATAAAGACAGAGCTGAACATTATTATCCAGGCTCAGGGTAGAAAAGAGAATGAAGAAGAAGAGGCAGAAATCTTCGTGGAGCAATAAACATGTTCTAAAACTGGATTGTGGTAATATTTGAACAATTCTATAAATTTTCCAAAAGCCATTGAATTTTACTCTTAGAGTGGTTGAATATAGTATGTAAATTATGCCTCACTAAAGCTGTTTTTTTAACGCTCCAGGGGATGAGAGAAGTGGGTGGGAATTAAATGAAACAAGATTGGCCATGAGCTGGTAATTGCTTAGGCGGGGTGATGGCGTTTACTAAGCTAGCATCGTTAATTTTGCATATGCTTGACATTTCCTCAATAAAAAATAAAAATTGAAAAGCGAGGGAAGGAGGTTGGAGGTTGAAAGCAATCAGAAATAAAGGCTTCTCTGGAGACCTGCGTCTCTCGCCATTTCCGTCTCACATGTGCCACATTGTGTCTCATGGTGTCACTGTACCTTCTTGCCCATTCTCCTCTTGTGACCAACTGAGCAAACCTGTTTGTGTTCTTCAGTCCCCATGCTAGCAGGCATAGTGTGCATGACCTGGTCAAAGCCATTCTTAGGCAAAACCCTTCATACTGGTCCAGGTAGGGACCACTCATAGGTCAGGTGCCCATTTCTTGTCCAAATAGCACATATCACAAACAAAAACAAGTCTCACGCACACAATAATACAATTCTAGTTCCCCAAGGAAGGAGATTACAGAATAAGTCATCTGAGCTAGAAATGGAAGTTGATCACAGCACACACAGGCATGTCCCATATGGTCCCCATCATCATCGTCAACATAGTATAAAAGAAACAGTATCACTTATGGAATTGCCTCAGTTGGACATGGCTCCAGCAACTGAGTAGGAGACCGATTGTGACATCCCAAAGGAGGATGAAGAAAATGATGGAAAATGGTCCAGTCTAGCTTTGGATAAAAAAGGTTAAAGTGCAAATCGGACCTCTTAAAGGGCATGTGCTCTCAACTGTGAGCTAAAGAACCCCAAGGAGCTACAGTAAGAAATCTAGACAGCCCTCTAATTCTACAGGCCTAACAGCCCTCTTCAGCACCTTCACCTTGACAACCAAAACCCAAACTTCCCTTTCAAAACTCTTTGGTCATCAAGATACTCAGAGACCTAAGGAAGGGAACGATCTGCTGGGGGCCCAAGCCTGTCTCTGCCTACTTGTGGGGCAAGTAAGTGACAGTGCATGGTTCATTAGCAGCAACTCACCCTTGATGCCTCTGAAGTGGTTGAGTATATGCAGTTCCTGGAATATTACCCTCTGGGCATCCGCCACCCCCCACAGAAATGGCACGTTGCCTCAGGCAGGGAAAGTGCTACATTTGAGCAAAGAAAGCCATTCAAATGCCAAGCCCCATTGGCTCGTCCCACTTGAATAGACCACAAGGAAAGTAGGACGCTGGTCCTGTCACACTCGCACTGCAGCTACCACTACAGCTCTCTGGATAAGTCAACACCAAGGGGTAAAATCTTGACCCCATACAGATGGGCAAAGCTATCACAACGAATTCTCAATAGCAGACCCCTTCTTCCCCTGACTGATGGCTAGCCTTCCTCTACTGTACTACATGAGCCAAGACTTCAGGTGCTTCCTTGCCTTACTCTCTGTGATTATTCCCCATTGTGATGTAAAAGACTGTAGTCAACTGGGCACACAGACTTTAGAAAGGGTAAGCTGGCCAGCTGTGCTAGTACACACCTGTAACTCCAGCTACCTGAGAGACTGAGGCAGGAGTGAGACTCTGTCTCAAAATAAATAAAATAAAGTCTTTTTTAAAGAGCTGAGGATATCATTCAGTGGTAGTGGAGCTCTTGCCTGGCATACACAAAGCCTTAGGTTCAATTCTCAGCACTAAAGAGAGAGTGAGCCAAGAAGCAAGGGGGGGAGGGTGAGGACAAGGAGTGGAAGGGAGGAGAGGAGAAGAGAATAAAGGGGAGGGGAGGGGAGAAATATTCTGTTTCAAGGCCAAGTTATAGTAAGAGCAGGTTTGCCTGTTACACACAACACCTCAGAACACTTTGTCCAGCTCAGCCCCTTCCAGGCTGCGCTCTCTGGATCCCATCACTTCTTTCACATTCCCCACAGTCCCATGACACAGACGAGCTACTAAACTATCCCACAGGAACTCGAGACATCTCCATCAAGAAATCAGGGACCTAGAGGAGAATGAGCTGAGAAAAAAGTAGGTTAGTAATCAGTGAAATATGAATAAATAAGATATGAAAGTTAGGAAATTCTGAAATAACTAGGTTTGCCTTCATGTCTGTCATTTTAAGTATATTTATGTGGTATAGATTTAAGTTCATTTAATGTAGCAATGTGATACAGTTTTAACTTTGTTTTGTTGTAGCAATTCATTTATTAGGTCACTAATGAAAGTTTATCCTAAGGAAACTGATTGATGTAAAGATAACCCTGTGAATGTACAAATATGCACCTCCCAGTATTCAGCTAAGGCAATTGAATTTCATTTATTTTTTTTCTTTCTCTTCTTTCCCAAATTAACTAGTCTTTTGAACTACATGCTTATAATTATTTTCTAGTGTGAACTGGTGGGTAAGGCCAGGTTTAACAATAACAACAAAGTCGTAGGAAAATATGGAAAAAAAAAACTTTTGGTGAATATCCCAATGAAGGGATTGGTTGGATTCAGAGAGGAGGTATCAAGATTTGACTACTGCGAACCCATTAGAGGAATAGGAAGCTGGGGTAGAGTGGTGACTTGAGTGAAATGACTTAGGCGCGGAAGATTAATATATTAAACACTGTACGGTTTCTCAGGCTTGGAAAACCCACAACACAGACATTCTTTGGAACCATACGAAGTGAGAGCGGGAGCCCGGGGGAAGGGACAGGGAGCGGGTGGGAGGGTAGAAGATGGGAAGGGATTGTGAAGTCGATGTGATACATAGATGTACGAAACACCCAAATTCATTGTAAATACTATGTATTACATTTGTATATTAAGAAAAATGGTGGGGAAAAAAACTAAAAAAAAAAAAGAAAAATCAGGCACCAAGGTGAGAGAAGCTTCTCTCTAAGAACACTGCGTCTCCCCCACCACTTACTTTTTCTTAGGCTTGCTTCTTTTTGTAGGCCACTGACTTTCCAAGTCTCTTCATTTCACTCACTGGCCCCTCACCCCTCTTCAAACTGCCACTTTGCGTGTCAACACACTCCCCTCAATGGAGCATGCACCTTCCTCTTTATTTGGCTGGGTTTTTTCCCCATAGATTTTGGCTGGTTAGAAAATAATGAAATGCCCCCATTTACCAGACACTGAGGCACTTCCCAGCCGTACCATGTAGTGCTGGCAGGACTTAGGACAAGTTCTCAGCTATAGAATCACTGTCCAAGAATAAATAGCTCTGTCCACAAACAAGCAAGGCTCTGGATTGATTCAACTGCTTTGTTAATCAGCCTCACTGGGGAGGACAGTCAAGCGGCAAGGACAGACCCTGAGCTCAGTGCAGGCCGGAAGCCATCTTTCAGAGTAAGGGTTGCTAACAGAGGTCCCTAGACTGTGGCTATACTGAATGCCTTCAGAGCGCTCGAAGCCCCTGCAAACGGGTTCAGTTCCACGTGCTAGTGCCCGCTTTTCCATAGCCAGGATATCAAGCTTGTATTAGCTTCAAAGAAGCTACCGATTCAAAATGAAGCTAAGAAGAGTCACTATTACCAATAAAACACTAAGCTCGGTCAGTGGTGCTCCACAGCCCATAGCGGGATAGCTTGAAGAGTCAAAGCGCAAGGCTGACCTGCTGGAACTGATAATGCTACTTTGGGACCCTTTTCTCCAGGGTTCCACAGCCTCCTGTCAGTCACCAATCCATATCTGAATCCAGAGCTTGGGATTTAGGTACCAGAGAGGTCCAAAAACTTTTCTCAGGGCTCTGTCCATCTGCTAACTCCTTACTTGCGAACAGCAATGCTCACTGAAAAAGGTTGTGATATCACCAAACCACCAAGCCAAACGCACACATCTCAGACCCTCCTTTGGGCCAGTCTCCTCTCTAAAATGAGATAACTGAATCCAGAGTGAAGAACTGCACTGTCTACCATCACACAGACTGGAGGCTTGTGTTTTCTTAAAATTCATGTGTTGCCATCTTAACTCCCAATGGGACGGTAACAGGAAATGGGGCCTTGGGATCTAATTAGGTCATGAGAGTGGAGCTCCATGAGTGGGATTCATGCTCTCCAGCTGTCTCTCCACACTATGACCCCAGAAAAGGATCCCAGAAAAGACAGCAGGCTGTAATCCCTGAGAGAGTCTTCAGTGGAGCCCAGTCACACTGGCACCCATGTCTCAGACTTCTAGTGTCCAGAACTGTGAGAAATAAATTTATGTTGTTCATAAGCCATTCAGTCTATCAGGTTTTGTTAAAGCAATATAACCGGGCTGAGACAAGGTAGCAGCCAGATTCTTTTCACCCATAGTTCTTTTCATTAGAATGGGTTTGTGAGCCATAGAGATTACATTCAAGTTGAGGAATATCTGCATATAAATAGGATATCATAATCATTTTTACTCTTTGTCACCCCACCCTCCCATATACCCCTTCCCCCACCCGCTTTCCATCTCCACGAAGTCTGTCTTCCTGTTTCCTATCATCTCTTTTTTAATTTTCTCTTTTAATTACTTATATGTTGGGTTTTTAATATAAGAGAAACCATTCATTAATTAATTTTCTGCGTCTGATTCATCTCACTTAACACAATGGTATAAAATACATCCTTTTCCCATTCAAATGACTCAAATTTGTCCTTCTTTATAGACAAATAGTACTCCATTATGTATACTTACCATAGTTTATTTATCCATGCACATGTTGATGGACGTATAGTTTGCTTTTAAGTTTTAGCTATTGTGAGTTGTGCTGCAGAAACCAGATCCCTTATGACTATAGATGACCACGTGAACACCTACTGACTTCTTCCATCCTCTCCCTCAACCTTGGGCTCCTATGGAAGATGGAGGTGTATTATCTATAATGTACACTCATCAAGTAAGTGTGAGTGATGCCCTCAAATATGATGATTTTGGTATGACCAGGACCAGGACCAGGACCAGCACCTTAGTTGGAGAGAAAAAAACAAATAAAAAATCCTAACACACAGTCTACCAAAAGGACCCCAGAAGAAAAGTGAATATTACTTCTGCATAAAAGAGCTAAATAAGTCAATATTTAGATAACTTAATAAATATCTTATTGGACATAAAGGATGTGCCCAAGAACCCCAAAAAATGGAACATGGAAGGAATTATCTTTGAGCAGCTAGGCAGCTGAGAGAGACGAAAAATTTTAAAAATGTCTGTATCCAAATGGCTCAAGCAAAAGGAACAGGTACTCTGCACAAGTGGAAGCATAAAGAGAAACTAAAAATCAGGGGAGAACAGAGGAAATGGAAGAGGACCAGGCAAAGCACCTAAAAGCCAAAGCCAAAAGGTTCCTGAGGTCTAGGAAGAATATCAGCAAAACAAGCAGTGGGAACCATAATCAGGAAGGAAAATGGCCACCCTTGGGAGGACAGGAAGTGAGTGTATACCAAACTGGGTATCACTGGGATGTGTCTTTCCCACTTCTTAGTGGAAGTGTCCAAGTTACCAGCCAGAAGGTGGCAAATGCTGTGGGCATCCAAAGCCTAAAGAATAGCCTGGCTATGCACCCTTTTCTAGGTGTTGGGTGTAAGTTGTCCCTGTGAAACCAGGCCAAATGATACAGCCTATCTTTACCGAGGGCTCCCATGACAAAAGCTGGAACACTGGCAACACGGTGAACTCATTCATAAGATAGAATCCTAAGATACTGAAAGGCTCAGGTTGTGAAACATGATTCTTATGACAAAAGATATGCTCAATAACAGATTGGTCAACCATTTACACAGGAGTAGTCGGAGGAATAAATCTCATTCTGGGGTGAGAAGTATAGACACAAGGGTTCCCCCCCCCCACAAAGACTGGTAAAGGGAGCTGTCTATTTGACTTATTCAAAATTTAAGTGGAAAGAGAGTCAGCCTAGTAAAAACTTCAGGTTTCCAGGCAACACCCAATCCCTCTGGGTAGTAACACGTTAAGCTCTTTAAACTGCAGGAAGATGCTGAGAGGCTGTGTGAGTGGGCTGAAAAGTAGCAGGTGAGCCTCAGTGTAGGCAAGTGTAACATAATGCTGTGAGAAAAAGAATCCCATTAACCACTCAAAATAACACACCGAGCAATCAAGCCTCCTTTGTACAAATCCTTGGGACTTGTGCATCCAGAAACAGAGGACCAGTTCTGCTAGTAGACAAACTGAGTAACACAGAGGCCATCCAGCTTACAGCCTTCCTTTGAGACGTGAGAATATGGAGGCCCAGGGACAGAGCCAGGACTAGAACTCAGGCCAAAGCACTTTATACTCAAGACAGCAGCCACTGAATGAGAGCATTAGCCTTTAAGCATTGCTGACAGACCAAGGGTCTTAGAAATGCTGTGGTGTAATGGAGGGATTGTGAGCTTGCAGGCCAGATACTTTCAAGTCCCAGCTCCATTTCCAGCTGTGTACCAGTTGAGTAAGTGTCTTGATCTCTTTGAATCTCATTTGCCTCAACTGTAAGACAGGAATCATGACACACACTCAGCAAAGTTATTATGAGGATTAGAGATATTTAAAAGCTACTCAACAAAAGAATTTTAATAGACATTTCTCTAGGGAAGATATACAAATGGTAATAAGCACATGAAAAGATGCCTGACTTTGTTAGTCAGTACGGAAATTCATGTCAAAACCACAATGAGATAGCACTTCATACCATTATGATGGCTATAATTTTAAAACTGTAACCCACAAGTGTTGTTGAGACCATGGAGAAATCCAACCTCTCATATATTGTAGGTGAGCATATAAAAGGGTCCAGCTGTTATGGGAAGTAGTTTAGCAGATCCTCAATAGGTTAAACAGAACAACCATATTACCCAGCAATTTCACTCTCATGCGTATGCCCAAAAGAATTACAAACAGGCATTTAAAAAAAAAAAACTCCTACAGAAATGTTCCTAGCAGCACTAGTCTCAATAGCCAAAAGGTAGAAACAGACCAAATGTCCACCAGTAGATGAATCAATAAGCCAAAGGTAATATATTCATGAGCTGAAATATTATTCTGTCATAAAAAAGGAATAAAGGATCAATACACATCACAACATAGATGACTCTTGAAAGTACTATACTAAGTGAAAGTAGCTAGTTACAAAAGGCCACATATTTCATGATTCCATTCATCTGAAACACGGAGAATGAGCAAATGTATACAGTTAAAAAGTAGATTAAAGGTTGCCAGGGAATGGCAGGCACAAATGGATAGAAGACAATTAACAAAAGTTACAGGGTTTCTTTCTAAGGCCATGAAAATGTTCTAAAATTGACCATGGTGACTGTTATACATACTTATAAACATTTTAAAATCAGTCAAACTAAAAACTTTCAATGGATGAGTATGGAAAGCGAACTATGTCTAATAACAGTCTATGTATATTTAAAAAGAAAAAAAGAAAACAAAAAAGACCAAAAAAAGAAAAACGTTGGGCAGACCGTGATGGGCTCAATGTCCTCCAGAGAAAGGTGCCTGGCTTTCAGAGAAAAGGCCCGATCAGTCGTGTCTGACAAACCCCATGGTTCTCACCATGGTGGTTGTCAAGCAGCCAATAAGCCATCAGAGAAAGAGGGGCTGAGAAAAGATGGATGGCAGCTCGCTGTTACAAAACATTTGCGCCATACAGATACAATGCCCATAATCACAAGATCCCAGGTGGAAATCAAAGGGGATAATAAAATTAGAAAGTGGTATGTTTTGGGGCTGAAGGTGTAGCCCAGTGATTAGAGTGTCTGCCTAGAAAGTGGTATATTTTGAATATCTATTACCATCATTTTGAATGTAGCTAATTCAACTGTACTTTTATAGTTTCATTTTTAGCAACTACTTGTAAAATTCCTGCAAATTTAATAATCAGCTCCTAGAAACCAGTCCAAAGGGAACTCAGACACTAGACTCTGACCACAGAATGCTCCTTTTGAAGACTGTTGTGTAAGCTTCTTCTAGAACATTTATTAAATACGAGTTTTGCCATTTACAATTCGGCCCCAAGAGGTTGATATTTCCCCTTCTGAGGCTGCTAGCTGAGCATGGCAGAAATATTTTCCTAAATGTGGAAAGAAAATCCTTTTTTTCTGTAGACTTCATCTTGAGATTTGTGTTAACATCCCCACAGCCAACAAAAAACACCAAGAGCCCAGGCCAGGCACTTGAGCACCTGTCATGAGTCACCTTTCGGTGCTGAAGTCACTGTTTGAAGGGCTCTCTTCTGATTCCTACCTGTCACCCATCTCAGTGCTTGTGTTGTTTCATGGAGCCAACTTTCCAAGTATCTTAATTCAGTGATAAACAAAACATAAATTAGCCTCAGGTGAGTCTGCAGACCCGGCTATTTAAGGCAGAGTCATGAGAGGTTTGAAGTGTATGATGCTCTGAATATCCAATAGTTACTGGAGTTCCAGCCATACAGGCCTCGGCTCATGGAATAGGGGTTCTAGATTGGCATAACCTGTTCCAGTTCACACAGCACCCAATACTGCACCTAAGTCATGTGAAACTTCGGAGCCTCGGAGCAAATCAACTCAAGAAGAGCATGAGGAGGCTCTAAGGTGAGGTGGCTGAAGGCTTTCCTGCCCTGGGAGTGACCACAAGCCAAGCAGCTATGGAGCGTGAGCTCTGAAAAGTTATGCATATGTTGAGATGGATGAAAGACAGGCTCACTTTTCTCATTTATGAAATAAGGAGTGCTGATACCATCCATTCCTAAATGTATTGAGATGAGACAGATCACATAAAGTTCCTTACACATCAGTCATATATTAAAAAATTAAACCCTAGGATATTAAAGCAAAAGATGAGCTGTGATTGAAAAATACAGTGAATGCTTTCTTAGAAGTTTACTACAGAAAGACATGTTGCCATTAATCCCCATCGAGATACTTTCCCTCTCTTCAAACACACCTGTCTTTACAAGGTCTGACCAGTCAGAACTGCGGCGAATGCGACTGCTGCTGAGCAGCATCCACGGGCAAGGCAGGCTCAGAAAAATATTACATTCTTAATCCACGGACACCACCACGACAGCTCAACTGCAGACAGTTATTAAATAGAACTTCCAGAACCAGAGGAATGGCTCAGCAGTTAAAGCGCTTGCCTAGCAAGCGCGAAGACAAGTGCTAAGTACTTGAGTTCGATTCCCCAGCACCACATCAGCCAGGCATGGTGATGCACACCTGTAATCCCAGCACTAGGGAGGCTGAGACAGAAGGATTTCCATGAGTCCAAGGCCAGCCTGGGCTCTATCGTGAGCTCTCAGAACCAGCATAGGTTGCAAAACAAAACCCTGTTTCAAAAAAAAAAAAAAACAGTATGTTCAAAGCAAGAGAGGGTATTGGAGGGGGTTAATAGCAATATGTATTTTATTGTTAAAAATGCACACCGTCTGCCTTCATCAGCCTTTGTAGTACAGCAGCTAAGCATCCAGGATTTAAAGTTAGAGTCAGTCCTAAATCCAAACACCAGCCCTGCCTATGCCTGAGTGACTAAGGAAATCACTGCTCCAGCCTGAGCCTTCAGCTCCCCATCTGAAACACAGGGGTAATAACAGCATCTACCTCACACAAGTCATAAAATGAGCTAGAAGAGGTCAAGTGCTAAGTCAAGTGTAAATTCTCAGTAACTGGGAGCTCTTTGCCTGCTATGGGAGGATGGACATAATTATGCAAGGACTTAAGAAGAACTGACATTGTGTTCCCATCATGGAGAGAAGACAAAGCAAAGATGCTGATTGCTAACAGAAAACAGTGGATTGATGGGGTCTGATGATCCCTACTGGGACAAAGCCATTGTTATAATACTGAGGTTGAGTCCCTAAACACACAAACCATTGGCTTTAAGGTTGCTATCTATTGCCTTTTTGAACATTTTCAGTATACTACTTGGAGACTAGGCTGCATATATGTAAAGAGTATAAATTAAAGATATATGTATATATGTGCATATTCCTATAAATTATCATCACAATCAAGATAATGAGCACTTGAATCACCTCCAAAGAATTCTTCACGACCTTTTGCAATTCATCCACCTTTCCTCTCTCTTGTCCTTTACCCAAGGAAATCACTGACTACTTTATGTCACTTTGGTTTGAATTTCTAGCATTTTATATAAATTGAACCATATAATATTTGCTCTTTGGGGGACTAGTTTTTGAGATTCATCCACTGATGTACATATTAGAAATTTGTTCTTCTTTTTGTTGAATAGTATTCCAGTGCATGGATCTGTAATTCACTTATTGAAGAGGACGAGAGTTATTTCTACATTTAATGTATACAAACATACTTGATCTTAGCCAAAAGCCTGAGAAGCTTTTAATGTATACAAATAAAAATGTTGTAAAAATCTATCTACACATTGGCATGGACAAATGCTTACCTTTCTCTTGGGAGTACAAAAGTCTGGGTCATATGGTAAATTAATTTTATCGTTTTTTAAACTGATAGAACTATCTTTCCGATATGGTTGTATTAGTCTTCATTCCAAAATTAATGCACAAGACTGGAATTTTCACTGCCTCCTCCGCAAATACATGGTGAAGGCTCATGGAGAAACTAGAAACATTATGACTTGCTTTGCTATTTCTCGTACTTAAGCTTTGTTGAGGTTCTTGGATATGTGGATTGATAACTTTTATTTCCTTCAGAAATGCATTCACCATCATTTCTTCAAAAAATATTTCTGTCTCCCTACCACCTTCTGGAATGCCAATTATAGATATATTAGGCTTCCGGGGGCTAGAGGCATAGCTCAGGATTTTTGTTTCCATCTACCTTTCTGGACAACTATTAAAAATTCAAGACCAAACCTGATTATATTTTTTTAAAAACTTAGACTTTGCTTCTAGCCATGAAAGAGTAACAGGAAGTGGATTTGCTCTGTACTTTACACAACTCAAAAAGTGAACAAAGGATGCGAAACGGCTGTGGGAGCACATGGAGTGTGTGATATTGATCCTTATGAAAAGTGAGACAAATGAGATGAGCCCTGCGGCTGACCCAGCTTGTGCCTACAGATCATTGGATTTGGTTTGGGAGTTTTAAAGTCAGCTGGAAAGCAGATGCAACCAAAGATCATAAACCCCCAGGATCCTTATCTAACATCCTTATTCCCATTGCCCTCTCTCCATCACCTACTGAGTGCATTCAGTGGGTCACAGAACTGAAGTCACAGAAGGGAGGGGATATTCTCAAAATCACATGGCAAGGTGGCTAAAAGATTAGCATAGAAATCAAGCTTTTGGTTTATAATTTTTAATTCGGTTATTTGCTGCCAATATTATTCTCTAAATCAGTTTATTTGGACAGTCAGAGCTTTGGAATCCAGATCTTCCGTACCACCCGAGCCCACTCAGCAGGCAATATTAGCTCCCACCCAAATAATACATTACCCCATTTGAGTTTTGCAAAAAAACACCCCTTTCTGCCAAAGATTAGTCTAAAGTGAGTACTACCAGAGTTACTATAGTACTGGAAAATTTCCAACACTCTCATGGGCAGGCACTCCAGAGTGAAACCATATACTTTTTTCCCTTGGACTTATTATAAACCTGCTAAGTAGGAAGAAATGTGATTTAGAACTTACATGGACTGATTTAGTCATTTCATCATCTATAGAAGCCATGTCCTCTACAAAAAAGAAGTTGTTAGTTCAACTGCATTTACCATCCCACAATTCTAGCAATTCCTAGTCCCTTTTTCTGTGTCTTCAAAATTGTTATCTACTCTAGGTCTTTGGGAATCCTTCCTTCTGGGCTCTGAATACTCCCTTGAAGCAGCCTTAACTCCGGACTCCAGCACTTACTTGCATGTGACCTTGAATAAGTCACTTAGCCTCTCTGCAATGACAAGGATGCTAAGTCTTACGCTGACTCGAAAGCGTGTCTTCTTTTTACATTTTGACACCTATGAATTCAAAAGATTTCTTGCCAGCAGTGGAATTATTAATTGTAGAGCCTTTTTTCTTTCTTAGTGGTATATATTGTGTTTTGGATTTAAAACTACAGTATTAATCCCTAAATTGTAGAGTTTCCTAAAGGATTAAATGTTAAAAAGTTAGTATACTGCTTGGCACATGCCAGGCACTCCAGGGACTCTGTACCTTTTGTCAGTAGAACCAAACACTAGAGCTGGAGATGTAGCTCAGTGGTAGAGATCCCCAGAATATCCCCAAAATAACCTTGATTCCATCATGAGGAAACACGAAAGCAGTTGCATAAGATAAGTGGTCAATATTCATCAAAAACGATCAGTTTTTTATGTCAGCTGGAAATATAGCTCAGTGATCAAGTGCTAGCTTCGCATGTGTGTGGCCCTGAGTTCAATCCAGCACTGCCACCACCACCACCACCACAAAAAATATCAATGATTAGAATCAATAGCCTGGCTGTGTCGCAGGCCTTTCAACTTCCCTCCTCTTGCTCTTGGGACATGAGTTCGGGCAGCTACTCTGACAAAGTGAACAAGTCTGAGCTGGCATGCTGCTGCCAATGTTTCCACTTGAGATTGTCACCCTGTCCTAGGGCTTTTATTGGTAGCTCTGGCCCTCCAGCCCTAGCTCATACAGACTATTAGTCAAATCTTAATCTCTGCTGCCACTGAGCTATGGGACTAGAGAAACAACTTGGTGGCCTTTTTTTCCTGCATGTTTTTAATACTGAAGAGTGATGTTCATTTTGAGGAATTGGTGACTTCCTGAGCCATCACTCCATACTCTCCCTAACTCAAATCAAAGATCCTCCCCAGAATCTAATGGGGCTTGTCCACTGATGAAGGGTTCTTTCAGGACATCAAAATCAAAGCCTGCAGTACTGAAAGGCAACTCCACATTCCCCCAAAGTGGTCCCCTCAGGCCCCAAATTTGGGAGCTGGTACTTAAGGGTCTTTGAAATTGAAGGACACCAAGTCTTCTCAAGTCTGGAGGGAAAGAGAGGAAAAGAATACCTGAGGATTAACTGCCTGCTTTCCAGAAACTTCCTTGGCTTTCTTACTATCTTCCGCAAGCAAAGCAAGATGGCCTGATTTGCAGAGGCCTTATTCCATCCAGGCTTTATAGCCCATAATGTCTGTCAGCAGCCAAGCAATGCAGGAGTAGATTCCATGAACTCACCCTTCTGAGGCAACTACCTATGACACGTATTAGAAGTTTTCTCTCTGTCCCCTGTTGGATCTAAGCAGTCCAGAGTGATCTGAGAAAGAAGAAAAGGTAAGAAATTTGTGGACTTCTGGGCTGCTTCTAGAAGCTGGACAGCCTCCCAAGTGATTAGAGAAGAATCTAGTCTGAACCAACTGCTGCGTAACAATGCGTGCCATCCAAGATTCTGCACCACGTCCAGCGTGAGGCTGGGAACTAATAACTGTGAGTGATTATCATGGAAACTGTCTGCAGGAAAAACGACCAAGTTTTTACCATTCAACCTTAGGAAGATAAAATCAAGCATAGCAGAAAAAAGACAAATGATCTAAGAGCAAGGCAGGACTCAAGAAACCTACAATATCCCAGAGCCTGAATACCATCTGCCTTAGCTCCTGTCGCAGGGGAAAGAGAGGGCGAAGGGAAGGGGACATCTCCATCAAGCAGCTCAGAGTCCATTGCTCATCCTAAAGTATACCTAACACCTGGGCCTGACACACGACAAGTGCCTGATACGTGTTTGGAGGAGGCAAGACTGTCTTAGTGCACAAAGCAGGTGCTATGTTTGAGTGATCCTGTCTCCTGGCTTCTGTTTCCATCTCTGTAGAATGCAGAGAATAGCACTACTTGCGGCACGAGGCCGGGATAACACTTTTGCCTATCTATGTAAGCAGGTTATCGCAAGGAGACGAGCGGGAGAGAAAAGAGAGATTGGCGTTACAGATTTCCATCACATAACACAGTGGCTAGTTATGCGGCTTGCGTTTGGTGAAACGCTCCCAAAACGTACTGAAAAGACATGGCTGTTTGGTTCTTCCTGGGAGCCAGAAAAATTCATCAAAGTCACGATTCCCCTCTGAAGCCCAGGGACACTTCATACTTCTGGGGGTCTTCAGAAGTCAAAGCCAGAGCCCGGGTCCTCTGTTTCCAACGACCGCGCAGGCCGAGCCCCAGCCCAGGTCCCACATCCCGGAGATGGCAGGGCACGGGGTTTGCACAAAACTCAGCCCTGGTGACAGTTTCAGCTTGGGGCGGAGGGCGGGGGTCTGGGTGACCTGGGGCCATGGGGCAGAACGCTGGGTGAGAACATCGGAAGAGGAGCGGGTCCGCTGCGGCCCCCCGCCCGCAGCCGAGCGAGCTCCTCGCGCGCCGGGCCTCGTGCGTCACACGCGCGGGCGGGACCGAGGGGGGGCACCGCGAGGTGAGGGCGCCGCTCCGCCTTAAGACGCCGCGCTCCCCCGCCGCCGCTCAGAGCTCAGCGCGGCGCCGCCGGACGTGCGGGCTCAGGCGCGGTGCCCAGCTCCCGCCGCCCGTGCCAGCCGCCGGGACCGCAGCGCGAGCTCCGAGGGACCGGCCCGCAGCGCAACGCCTCCGGCAGCAACAGGTAAGCGGGCGCGGAGCTCTGCTCCCGCCGCCGCGGCCCCGCGCCCCGGCGCCCCGGACGCCCGTCACCCGCCTCGCGCCCGCCCTGCGCTTTCCCTCTGGCTCTTCCTCTTCCTCCACCTCGCTCTTCTCGCCCTCGAGTCTCCTGTCCCTTCTGCCTCCTCTGTCCCCGTCTGTCCCTCTCTCGGTCGTAGGTCTTTTCTCGGTGGCGCTCCTGGCCCGTTCTTTCTTTCCCCTCCTTCCCTCCCTCCGGGTGTCCCATTTCTGCTGAAATCCCTCGCCCCTTTCGGACGGTCCCCTCTGTCCCTCTGCCCTGGGGTCGCTCCCTCTGTCCCGGCTCCCACCGTAGGCACTCCCGCCTGCTCGAGGTCTCCCGGCTGCGCACACCAGGGCTGGAGAACGCTGGGGGACCCCATTTGGGGTGGGCGTGAGACCCTCCTTGCATCCCCCGAGCGGCGCTACCCAGACACTTCCGCCAAAGCCCACGGTGGCCGCGGCGGGCGCAGGTTTCCACGGTAAAGTCCTCAACGACAGAGGTCCTGCCAGAGGGAAGCAGAGGTGGGGGACCGTCAGAGATGGGGACGAGGACTTCAGCAGGAGGGGGACTCTGTGGAGCAGGGGAGGGGTCTGTGGGCGGGAGCCCGGGGCAGAGGTGACGCACGTGCAACTGTCCCCAAGCTGGGTGCGCGTGCTGTATACACGTACTAATAAAAAATCACGATGGCGTGGCGGGGGAGGGGGTGGTCAGCCGTGTCCCAGGGTGGTGGGTGTGAGTCGGAGAAAGCGAGAAAGCGAACTAGAGAGTGCGCAACGCCTGAGGGAGAGTTTGAGAAACAGAGACTGGGACAGGTAAGACACGCAGCAGGGCGACAGAGTCCCCGGCGGGGACGGGGGCAGCGGGGCGGAGAGACGCAGAGAGACCAAAGAGGCAGACCCCAAGAGGGAGGCCGGGAAGACAGTCACACGAGGGTCCCAAACAGAGATAGCGCTCGTGTGCCTGGAAGAGAGAGACAGAAGAGACGCCAGAGACCGAACCGAGGGACACACGGAGACGCAGAGACTGGCAGAAACCGGGACGCGGTGCAACACCGAACAAGTGTGCGAGGGACCCACGGATATGGAGGGGATGTCGAGGAAAGCTACTGAGGGGAAGGGAGCGGTGGTGCAGCGTGGGGACGGGTGGGTGCCACCAGAGCTAGTGAACGTCGCAGTGACAGGGACACACAGAAGGGGTGCGTGGGGGGGAGGGGGGACTACACACTCACTGCCCCTGAGACAGTGCGCTAGGGAAGAAGGCACAGGGCTGAGCGAGGGGAGACTGAGGGACTGAGGGAGTCACCCACCGGCAGGGAGCGAGTGACTGTGACTGTGGGACAGGCTGTGCACGTGCTGGTGAGAGACAGACACAGACACAGGGGTGAGAGCGTCAGAGGGAACGCACAGATCCAGTGTCTCTGAGAGACACAGGAACATGCATGGCGAGATAGTGGGGAGACACAGGAATCTACGACAGGAAACAGGCAGGTCCTGAGAGCGCAGGCGCGTGGGTCAGGGGGAGAAATCGCTGAAGAGATGCAAACTCAGGCTGCCAGAGACTGTGGAGACACCCTCAGAGTGTGAGCGCAGGCCAGCAGGAGGGACACACAGAGGACATCGGAGACCCCAGAGAAGGGCGTGGACCCCAAGAGCCAGAGAAACATCTCGGACAGGGGCAGCTGCGACCGCGCCTGGTGTAGGCGAGGCATCCCGCAGCAGCGCTGAGGTGCATGGGGACTTCTCCCCTTAACAAGGGACTGACCCCACCACCACCACCCCGTGTTTCTCTCGTCCCCAGCATAGGCATCTCGGACTGAGTCTGGCCTCCCGGCTCCCATCCGCCGTCGCCATGTCATCCACCTGCAACAACAGCACGCGCGAGAGCAACAGCAGCCAGGCGTGCATACCCCTTTCCAAAATGCCGATCAGCCTGGCGCACGGCATCATCCGCGCCGTCGTGCTGCTGGTCTTCCTGTCCTTCTCCTTCGTTGGCAACATCATCCTGGCGCTGGTGCTGCAGCGCAAGCCGCAGCTGCTGCAGGTGACCAACCGCTTTGTCTTTAACCTCCTCGTCACCGACCTGCTGCAGGTTTTCCTTGTAGCCCCCTGGGTGGTGGCCACCTCTGTGCCTTTCTTCTGGCCCCTCAATAGTCACTTCTGCACAGCCCTGGTTAGTCTCACCCACCTGTTTGCCTTTGCCAGTGTCAACACCATTATCGTGGTGTCCATTGATCGCTACCTGTCCATCATCCACCCCCTGTCCTACCCTTCCAAGATGACCCACAGCCGCGGTTACGTGCTGCTCTACGGCACCTGGATCGTGGCCATCTTGCAGAGCACACCCCCACTCTATGGCTGGGGCCAGGCGGGCTTTGATGAGCGCAATGCCCTCTGCTCCATGATCTGGGGATCCAGCCCCAGCTACACTGCTGTCAGCGTGGTGTCCTTCATCGTCGTTCCCCTGGCGGTCATGATCGCCTGCTACTCCGTGGTGTTCGGTGCAGCCCGGCGGCAGCACGCTCTGCTGTACAAGGTCAAGAGCCACAGCCTGGAGGTGCGGGTGAGAGACCGCGTGCAGAATGAGGATGAAGCGGGAGCAGAGATGGATGGGTTCCAGGACGAGAGTGAGTTCCACGGCCTCGATGAAGGTGAGGTCCAGGCGATGGAGGGTGGTGCACAGGCGGAAGAGGGTCCCATGGAAGGCAAGGCTGGCAGCCTGAGACCACAGGAAGGAAGCCTGCAGATGAGTGAGGGGGTCCTGGAGGCCAGGGGCGGCGAGGATGCTGGCAGCCAAGTGGAAGAGAGCAGCACCAAGGCAGTGAAGGGCCCCACAGAGGTCAGTCAGTGCAACATCGACCTGGGTGAAGATGACTTTGAGTTTGGTGAGGATAACGTGAATTTCAGTGAGGGCGACGTGGAGGCGGTGAACATCCCGGAGAGCCTGCCCGCCAGCCGTCGGAACAGCAAGAGCCACGGAGCTCTGCCCAGGTGCTATGAGTGCAAGGCCGCTAAAGTGATCTTTGTCATCATCTTCTCCTATGTGCTCTCCCTGGGCCCCTACTGCTTCCTGGCAGTCCTGGCTGTGTGGGTGGATGTCCAAACCAATGTGCCCCAGTGGGTGATTACCATAATAATCTGGCTCTTCTTCCTGCAGTGCTGTATCCATCCCTATGTGTATGGCTACATGCACAAGACCATCAAGAAGGAAGTCAAGGATCTGGTGAAGAAGCTTTTCTGCAAAGAAAAGCCTCCCAAAGAAGATAGCCACCCGGAAGTGCCTGCAAGTGAGGCTGGCACAGAGGGGGGCACTGAAGGCAAGATGGTCCCCTCCCACGATTCTGCTACTTCGCCTTGAAGTGAGTTCCAAGGCAGACCTTGAACTGTCCACAGGACAGAAGACAAGACCAGCTTTCTTTTCAGTGGTCCATCCACAATCCCATTAATGCCAGCTCATACCATTTCAGGCAAAGGTATTACGCACACATCCCTTTTCACCACAAGGTAGATAAATACTTGGACAAGGTGGGAAGAGGGTTCTTCCCTTAAAGGTGTGCCCCTCAAAGCATGGACTTGAGGATTCTGACTGAAATGTTTCCCCCCGAAATTGCTAAGTTTCTTAAAGCAACAAGGGCTATCCATTTTGGACCTGTGCTTGGTATTCTGCCTGTCTCCCCAGAGCCACAACGTGCCAGTTTAGCTCTGAGGGGAAGGAAAGGTAATGCCTGTGGACATAAAGACTATTTGGCCTGCGGGTCAGGAACTTATGGGCCAGGACTAGACTCCATGCTCAAGTGAAGGAAAAGAAATGGACTAAGTAACTCGTAGAGCCCAAGAAACGGAACCTGGTGGGCTAATCAGCATATGAGCCAAATTCTGAACTAAGGAGCCCCACAGCCTGGTGCAAAGACTATTGTGCAAACTTCAAGGAAGGGCGCAGTGCAGTTACAATATCAAGAAAGCTTTCGGGTCCCCTAAAGGGATCTAGAGGTGGAAGGACATGTATGAAGTGGGATGTTAGTCCAAAGGGAGAGATGGAGAACATCTGCGTGGGGCTCTTACACAGTTGGGGTTTTTTCTCTCTAAAATCCTGAGTTTATGCATAGGCTGGGACTGAGCTCACTCCATGGAAATGGAAAATTGTCAGTTGATACTAAAAGGACTTTCTGTCTCCTATTTGAATGATAGCAGGACAGAAACCATGCGACCATTTCACATTTCTCCTTCGTGACTGAGTCAGGATGCTCATGAGAAAGCTCTTAACCTCGTCCGATCACTTAACTTAACTCTGTTTTATTTGCAGAAAAAAATTCAGCCAGGAGTGGCCAAAGTTCTGCAGCCTCACACTGCCAATCTAGAGAGATGCCCTTCGGAAATGTCTTTTGTGTTCATGAGTTCATAGATAAGAAACGGGATCTTGAATGAGGTGGGGGGGGGGGCAGTAAGGCAGGAAGCACGATTTGCTTCCTCCAGGCATACCCGCGTGTCTTTTCAACTCATGACTCTCTCTCTCTCAAGCTTTTAAGCTCTCTTCAGATGCAGGAGAGGAGTATGAGTCAGAAATGACAGAGCGGATGGTTTTATGATGCCTGGTAAGCATGTGACTTACTCCAAACAATCCGCAAATCAAAACATGGAGCTAAAAATGACGATCAAGTGAGTGTTTTTGATCCTCCTGAAAACTCAATTCAAACAACTCTACAGCCATTCAGACAGAAACCCACCGCAAATACGGTTGGAGGGAGAGAAAGGAGTATTTGTTTGAAAATATGGTTAATCAGGGTGATTTTGTATAAAGATGACCATATTCGGGGTTCAACCTCATTTGAGTGGGTTTGCCATGGCTCCAACTTTCATTTGTGTAAATGTGCAGCTCATCTATATTTTATCTCTTCCTCCTCACAGATTCCAACAGGAGCTTCTCAAGGGGGTGAGATAAACAGCATTTGGGCTGTGAATAAATCTGCTTGGGAACTAGGGACTGTCAAGTTCAGAACGTAGGAAAAGAGAGGACAGAGAAGCACATAATACTGAGCTACCCTGTTGAATCAAATTCCCGTGGAAACTTGATTAATTCCAACTCCATTAATGTGGACCTTGCAATTTAAACAAGGCATTCAGGCTGAAGGGCACTCTCACACAATCGTTTCGTGTTCTACCAAAATATACAGAGCAAATGAGTAGTCATAAACTTATTACCCCAACATTTTGCTAAGCTCTTGCAGTGACCTATCCTGAAGGGATAGCTGGGTAAGGAAATGATTTCTGTGATTGATTTTTATGGAAGGAAAAATACTGCCCTCCATGTCTGCAATGTTTGGAGGAGTTCGAGGTAGCTGTAGCCCATCCTTTTAGAAAAAAGGCTTACTACCTGGATAGGAAAAAGGATTGCAAAAGTATCTCCAAAATTTTATTGAAACTGAACTTCTTGTTTTATCTTTAAAGCTCAACCCCTTCAAAGTGTAACAGAGAAAATTGTTTGCCAAAATCCCAAATCAAAATGGAACCAGAACGTGTCCAAATGTGGTAAGTCCATATATCAGCACACATAACACTCTCTAGGGTGCCGAGATGCACCAGTTCCTTTTAAAGTTCTCCCTTTCTCTATTGTAGTAGCTATACATTCTTTTGGCAAATTGGATTCCTCAAAGGTGAAGACCTTTTGAAAATACTAGACTGGAAAAGAGGACCTTTGAATTAAGGGCAGTCTGCTTTGGTGACATTTTCTTCTTAACGAACACTAGGGCCTCTGCTTCGCTTGGAGATAGCAACTGCTTCAACATTTTTTGAGGATTTTGAATAAAGTACTATGAACTTAATTAGGTTTTACTGCACATACTGTTTTGCCATTTGAAAATCTGAATGCACAAAAAGTCATCCTTAGCCTCCCAGATCCTCGTGTGCAATAGCTTTCCCTGAATGTTTTTAAAGGATGTAGTCTCTTGCCAAGACTGCTTCATACGTGCAGTAAAAATTCCCATTAAAGTGCAGAGGCCAGACAAACCAGACTTTGAAATGATGTGATTTGAAAATTTAATGATTTCCTTATTTAAGAATAATGGAGTATCTAGTTTGCCAAGGAGTCGCAGGTGCTTTGACTAACACACCAATTGCAGTAAGCTGGAGAAGGCGATAATAAGGAGCAAGTCCTGGGCTTCTGTGACTTCCATGATGCGAGGGTCCTTCTTTGCGACACCACAGATACCAACTGCTGGCAAGTCCTCTGCACTTCCAGCTCCCTGCCTATCTCTTGCCATCCTGCCCACTGCCTGCACCTGCCTCACTGCCTTCCCCTCTGTGCTGGCCCTTCAGGAAGCCTGTGCTAGAAGTTATGTGTACTCACCCTCTCCCCATCCATTCCTTCCGAAACCAGAGCTATGAGATTCACAGGGAACTGGGGCTCACGGAAGCAGAAAGAAGTGAACACTAGGAGTGACCAGGAATTCGAGGTATTTTTCTGTCTCCTCCCCAACTCCGACCCAATTTAAAGGTGATGTGATACCTGCTTCAAGTTCAACAGGTAAGGAAAAGTGGCATCCCACGATTCAGTAGGAGCCAGGCACCTCATTTACCCTATACAGTACATTTTGAGAACACATGCAATCCTGTAAGTACCATCCAATTATTTCTGCTAAAAAAAAACACAAAAAATTTACTTATAAAATTATAATGTGCCTACCACTGCCTACTTTTGTATGTAATTAGTCAATTGAGCAGGTGAAGCTATTTCAGAATTTTTCATACTACCTGAAGAGAATTTACATGATTAAAATAGGCCTGCTCTCTTAGACTTTGCTAACAAAAAATTCTTAAAAGTATCTAAAACACACCACTTGGGGGAGAAAAATTATAAATTATCTATCCTCTGGTACCTTGAACTCTCAAAAATAAAACACTTGGGGGTCACTGGCATGAAATAGAAAGCACCAACTTAACCTGCTGGACTGTATTTCCCTCTCGCATATTTTGAGAGGAAAAAAATCCACCCCATTGTGTCTTTGCTGTTGCATTCTTCTTTAAGACAAACCCCATGCTATCAGGAGAGGCTTCTCCAAGCAAAATGGCTTTCCTTCTAGAGCAGACAAAGGATTAAAGGACCAGCTGGCTGCTAGCCGGGGGCCAAGATAAGGAGAGAAAATAGGGTCAGTTATGGCTTTTAACTCTCTTCCTCCTTAGCTCCCCTTTGTCCTGTGAGCTGGGCAGTTGCTCATAGGCCTTCGGAGTCCCTCCAGGTTTAGGCTTGAGGAGACAGAAACAAAACAGCAGACCATTGCCTAAAAGCTCCAAAAAGACAAACCTTTGTGGTAAATTCCTTCCGATGATAGACAGCCTCTTCCTCCATGGCAGATGCTCAGCTTACAGCAGTTTTCTGCTACAAGCAACAACGCTGGCTAGAAGAAGAACCAGGAAAGCCAAAATCCATCGAGCTTGGCCCTGACTGCCACATCCCTGGCAAGTTCACAGCTCTTTGATAGGTAGGATAAGAATCCTCAAGGTAAATGAAGGTCACCAATAGGAGTTAGGTATTTCCATCGCTGCCTCCCCAGCCTCCATATCTCAGAGTATACACACACGCTAAGGGGGAAACCGCAGTGACTTGGACACCTGCAGGAGCTTTGCTGCATCAGAAGTCAGAAGATTCTCTTATTCCAAAACACAGACGCAAACAAGATTGGTTAAAGTGCAGTGCTTCGAACTTGAGTGGATTTCCCCCTCTTCATCCGCGTTGCAACTTTCAGTGTTAAAACTTTGGTATTTTTGTCTTGTTCAGTGATGTGCTTCCTTCTGTAGTAGTTCTTCTAAGTGTAAGCTGTAACTATATAAAGTGTAAGTGTTCTTGGAGATACGGTGCTAGATATTAGATTGTGTTCGTAGATAGTGTCATTCTAAAAAAAAAGAGTAGTATGTACATGTGAAGTTAGTTAATTAAATGCATGCAGATTCTATGTGTGACCCACACCTTGGTCAGTTTCTGAAATAGAACATAATATTTTTGTTTTTAAAAGTTTTATTCTGAAAGTGTATACTACAGGATATGTAAGATGGCTGAAGGTGAACTGGAAGTGGTGCCTTTCATCCCTTAAATCCCTTGTACAATAGATGACAGGCAAGAACATGTTCTGGTACCATTGGTCATTAATGTGAACCAATCATCTTGACTGAAGTCCTCGCTGGCAGTTCTCCACAACACACTTGGCACTGGAATGCCTGCTTTCCATGGACTGAACTTACAGAATGCAGATTCAAAGATGACAACCCTTTCCCCATGAAGAAGGACCCAGGATAGGCTGCTGGAGTCCTCTTAGTGGGAAGCAGAGAATACTGCACTTTCAAGCCCCAGCCTGTAGCCAGTACCTGACTGTGACGTGACGGGATTTGCACTGAGCAGATCCTCATTGTGACTCTCCCTGCCCTAGAGCAGTGCCAAGACCCAGAGAAGGGCTGCTCTGGTCTTGTTCCCTTTGGATGGTTGTCCAAGAGAGACAACAATGGGACACTGAGCAGGGGTTGTGGTAAAGGTATTTGAGAATTCCAATTTTAGATAAGTAGTATTTGTAACAGACAAAGAGAACTATGAGATAATTTTATTATATTTTGAGAATAACAATATTGCAATGAGAAAACTATATTATATATATACATATACACCCTCATTAAATCATTTCTTACACTGCCTTTCATACCAAATTTTCTGTGCTACTTTGAGACTGAGATCGATAGAAAAATGTACTCAGTCAATAAACGTTCTCTTTAATACTTCACATTTTAAATTTAGAAGTTTCATTTAAAAAAAGGATTTGTAATTTAAAAGTGCCTTTTCACAGGATTGTCAAACTACAGTCCTGGGGCCAAGTTCCCATTGGCACAACTTACCTTCAGGTGCACAAAGGGGTGGACTTTATCCTCCTCCCCTCAGCAAGAAGAGAAATCCTTCTCATACCCCAGTCAAATTCATGAATCAATACTGTTACTTGGGCCGGTAGTCCCAGAGACTCTGGCCAAGACAAAAGTTTCATATATTGGTTGGCTTTAATTGGATCCTTTCTAAAAACGGTTATGGCATTTTTTTTTTTTTTTTTTTTTTTTGGACAGGAACAGCGGACTCCTGCTTGAGGAATGCAGACAGATTTTTGTTTGTGATTTAACTAAGTATTATGTAAGGTTTGTGTTTCTTAAATAGGTGCTGTTAATCTGTCCTTGGTATATTCTTCTGAAACATGCTAAATAAAGTCAAATTTTATGTGTGCATCTGGTTACTACACGAAGCTGCTTGAGAACACAGTGAGGGCCGGGTATGGTGGTGTGGGCCTGTAGTCCTAGCTACTTGGGAGGCTGAGGTGGGAGGGCCGCTTGAGTCCAGGAGTTATAAACTGCAGTGCACTATGCTGATCGGGTGTCTGCACTAAATTCGTCATCGATGCAGTGACCTCCCAGGAGTGGAGGACCACCAGGTTGCCTAAGGAGGGTTGAACCAGCCCAGGTTGAGAACATTGGAGGGAGGCACATGAGTACGTCTCCGTCACCTCTCTTTTGTTGGAAAGGGGAAGCGGGTAGGGGATAAGCAACTTGCTACACTACAGGATAGAATGGAACCTATGAGGTCCCATATTTCGTATTCAAATATAAGGACTATGCAGTGAGATGGAAGAAGGTTGGTCACCAGGAAGGGCTTGCTGATACAGAAGCATTGGCCTTGTCCCCTATAAACAAAAAGGAACTCAAAGTGAGGGTGGGGAGAGAGGAAAGATGGAGTCAGAAGGCTTGGGAGGCTCCCCAAGAACTGTATTCCAAAGGTAAGGAGATTTGAGCCTAACAGGGGACCTTTGGTTTTCTTTCTTTCTTTCTTTCTTTCTTTCTTCTTAAGAAACACCACCGCCCAGTGCCTGGGCCGCCTCTGCTGGACTGTAGCCCCCGGTGCCTTACTATTCAGACCCAGGACACTTCCCTCAGTGTCCCACAGCCACCTCGGCTCTTCCCCAGCTCACCAGGGTTTGCAGGAGAGTAAGAGCATGTCCCCTCAAGCCGCAGCTTCATAGGCCAGCTCTACTTTGAATGTAGCCAGTACATGTATGGGGTGGGCAGATATCTAAAGCTTTCAAGACTACTGTGCCCTGAACTGAAGCATTTGGCCTATACTGGTAGCTCCTCTCCTGCTACTCTCGTCAGCAGTGGTGCAAGGAACTACACACCTCAAGTTCAGTGACTCAGCCCCATTTCAATCCAAGTAAAGCGCTCTTGGTCACTTTCACTCCAAAGTCAAGCCAAACACTCTTCCAGGATGTTCAAAGATGGCCACCGTGTGGCCTGCTCGTGGCTGCCTTTGTGTTCATTGTGAATGCCATCAGGTAACTTTTTTTCTGCTGCAGAAATAAATTTGTCTGTTTAGGAAACTACTACCATCAATGCCAATAAATGGGCTTGGGAGCTCAGGTAACATTATCAGGCAGCTGAGCTGCTGGGAAAAGAGCTGCCTGAAGGTCGGTATCCCACTGCATAGCTAAGAGGATTCAGGGAAGAGTGAAGTGGGTTCCCATGACACTCATAATAGCAGTGTCTCCTCTCAGGCAGGGCTGCAGGCCCAGCTTGGATTATGAGATTGAATGGGAGACAGTAGAAAAGATCTGAATATCCCACTGTTAGGGGACTGTCAGAGACCTTCTGTAGCCAGTTCTGCTTCCACAACGACTCCAGGCCCCAGGCCCACCTCCCATCAGCCTGACCCTTCCAATAGGCCTACTACTGGCTAGTGAATTGTTTTCTTCTTCCATGAGGCAACTAGTCAACTCTTACACATTCTCCTGCACTCTCAGAACTCAAATCTGACTCTTTCCCTCCTAATTCCTATCTCCTCTCCAAAGGCAGCAGGATTCATAGACACAAGCATTCCTCCATGCTAGGATGGCCTTGAGAATGTTCATGAGTTGAAGGGTCCATGTAGATATGTTTTAAACATTTCCCTATGTGGAAACAATATTTGCCGGTAAAATTAATCTCAGATGCTGGACCTGGAAGCACACACCTGTAATCCCAGCATTCTGGGTGCTTGAGGTAGGACGATTAGAACCCAGCCTTGGCAGTTTAGTGATTTAGTGAGACTCTGTTTCAAATAACAATAAAAGGGGGTTGGAGATATTTAGAGTGAAGGTCCTGTGGCCAATCCCAGCACTTAAAAAAATCACATAAGATGTTATTTTCATGACTGCTCCTCCAAAACTATAAAACTGAAGAAAACTTGCAATATATATCTCCAACAACTTAGGAACTGTAACATCTAGTGTTTAATTAGAGTGAATAAATCCTAGAAAACTGACTCCATATTTCTTTATCTACATACAACCAAGTCAAAATAGAACATTCTTAGCTTCTAAAAAGCAGCAAACAGTAACAGACCACCAATAACCAGAAATGTGTTAACCCGAGGAATAAGCAGTATCTAATATCTTACAAACTGTCTATGCTAATATGTAATATACTTTTTTCAAGATCACCCAAATACAAAAGTATAACATAGCTCATATAATCAATCATCTTCAGTTAGAGATGCTCATTTACATAAGATTTATTTGACAAGATAACTATTGTTCTGATTGTGAAATCAGATTCTTTGAATATGAAGAGAGAGAATAAAAAAGTCTCAGTGTAAAAACCAGTATATTCAAGTCTATTTTTATAATTTTATTTTATTTTTATTTTTATTTTGCAGTACTAGGGATAGAACCCTGGGCCTTCACAGTGAACTATATCACCATCCCATTTTATTTTTTATTTTCCATTTTTTAAATTTGAGAGAGTCTCACTGAGTTTCTATGTTGCCCAGGCTGAGTTCAAACTTGTGATCCTCCTATCTCAGCCTCCCAGAGTTCGTGCCACTGAGCCTGACTTTCTTCATGTTTAATTTTTGTAATGGGAATTATTTTTTAATTTATGTATCACATCCCTCTCCCCTTCCCACGCTGCCACCCTACCCCTACCTTCCCATTCCCTCTCCACAAAGTCTATCTTCTTATTTTCTTCCATATCTCTTACATTTTTTATGGTTTGGTTTTTTCATATTAGAGAAACCATACGATATTTAACTTTCTGGGTCTGATTCATTTCACTGAGAGTAACAGTCTCGGGGTACATTCATTTTCCTACAAATTATTCAAATTTACCATTTTTCAATGGCAAAGTAGTAGTCCTTTGTGTATATATGCCATGTTGTCCTTACCTAGTCATCTGTGGTTGGGCATATTAGCTTCTTCCAATACCTGGCTATTATTAAGCTGTGCTGCTATAAACATGGGTATGCATGTATGACTCTTGTATGATGATTTTAACTCTTTTGAGAAGATACCCAGAAGAAGTATAGCTACCAGTCCATTTTAATTTCTTTTTTTTTTTTTGAGACAGAATCATGCTAAATTGCTCTGACTAGGCTTAAACGTGCAATCCCCCTATCTTCATTACCAAAATTGGTAGGATTATAGGCCCGTGCCACCAGGCCTGGCTTCAACTTTAATTTTTTTTTTTGGGGGGGGTGTGCTCATCAGCTTTTCATAAGATAGAAAATTGAAGTTTGGAAAGATTAAATATTTTTACTAAGTGTTCTTCACTAGTCAGACATGATCAGGATTTTTGGCCGGGTTCCTCTTTTGGTTGGTATTTTTATTAATATATATTTGCGACACACAATAGTCACATTCAGCCTGAGAAACTGATGCACATATATATATATATCCTACCAGCTTCACATTGTTTCTTCTCCTCCATCCTACCCTCCCACCCCCTCCTTCCTCCCTTCTCCCACTCCACAAACTCATCTATCACCCTGCTTCCTTCCATCTCTTGTTAGGCTCTATTACATGTTTATACTTTGGTTTTATCATAGTACAGAAACCATACAGTAATCCTCAAGTCTAATTCACTTCACTAAAGCATAATGGTCTCAAGGTGTATCCACTTTCCTAAAATGACTCAAATTTGTCTTTCTTTGTGGCACAGTAGTACTCCATTGTGTATCTATACATCACATTTTCTTTATCCATTCAAATGCAGATGGGCATTTTGGAAATTTCCATGGTTTACCTATTATGAATTGTGCTGCTGTGAATGTGGGTGTCCATGTATCATTCTTATATGACAACTAACTCTTTGGGGAAGATGCCCAGAGAGGAATAGCTGAATCAAATGAAATATCTATTTTCATTTGTTTGAGGAATCTCCATACTGAGTTCCATAATTCAACTTTATTTATTTATTTGTAAAGACAGTAGTCCACACTGGTCCTGAACTCACCATGTAGCCCAGGATAGCCTCAAACTCACAGCAACCCTCCTGCCTCAGCATCCCAAGTGCTGGGATTACAAATGTGCCCCACCACACCTGGCTAATTTTTATGTAGTGCCAGGGCATCAAATCTAGGACCTTGAACATGATAATCAAACACACTGAGACATGACATGCCCTCAGACTGTAATTCAACTTTAATTTTTAAAAGGCAATGTGCTTCCTTACTCTGATTTCTTTAAATACTTATTATATTTTCAGAAAGCCATGACTTAGAGTAAATCCGTCTCCCAACCTGTTCTCTTCCACACAGTTTTTTTGTCATACAAACTGAGGCCAGACAACGAAATATTGTATTTATGCTACTGTTTTTTAATCAAAGCAAATAATATGTTGGTGAATAGTAGCATACACACGTATCCCTATAGATGTTGTTGGAGATAGAAAGCAAAGGTGTTGTGCCTGGAAGCCTCCAGAAAAATTGTTTAATTGACTTTCCGTGTACTTAGTTTGAATATATAAACCAAAGGGCAGATAAGAATCCGCATGTTCCTGCAAAAAAAAAAAAAAAGAAAAATATCTTTGTTAACCAAACATCATAGGAGCTTTCTCAAAAACACAATGTCTATTTTAAGGCGGGTGAGCAATTCTCCAAATCTCCACACTTGCACATTATCAAATGAAAGTCACCAGGCTCTCTCCATGTGCAAATGGGACGAACGGGAGGGCCAGAGGCTGAATATGGAATGGCCGCCAGAGGCTTGTGTATTTTGGATGCTGCGGAGTGTCTTTGGATTCCATGGGGTCTGGCTGGAAGTGGCAGACAGATGGGGCTTGACCTGGAAGGGTCTGCTCTTCCTCCCTCACTTGGCTTCCTGTCCGCCAAGCCATGAACAGCTTCTCTCCTGCTACACCTCTGCCATCCATGATGGACTAAGACCTTCTGAAAATGTGAGCTAAAATAAATCTTTCCTCCCATAAATCATTGATGTTGATTTTGTTCCAGCAATGATAAAATAACTAAGACACCACCTGACTGAATTCTACAAAAATAAAAAACTAAGAATAAAGAGTAGCTTAAGCTCTCCACTTCAAAGAGGTCCAAGACTCGCTTCTTATACAGCAAACTTCTTATAATTTGCTTCAATCTAGAAAATGTAAACAGGGCTGGAGGCGTGGCACAGCGGTGGAAGCACTTGCCTTGCAAGCTCAGGGCCCTGGATTCAATTCCCCAGCACCACCTAAAGCTAGACATGGTGGCACATATGTCAGGAAGCTAAGGTGGGAGGACTGCCCTGAGTCCAAGGTCAGCCTGGGCTACGTAGTGAGTTCAGGACCAGTCTGGGCTACAGTGTGAGATTCTGTCTCCAAACAGAGTTAGAGAGAGAGACAGAGACAGAGACAGAGACAGAGACAGAGACAAAGAAAGAAAAGAAAGAAAGGAAGGAAAGAAAACATAAGTAACCATTGTCATTATGCGCAGCAAAAAGGGAAATCTTTTCACTTGCAGGCCTGGGCATATTTTGTTCTCTAAATGAAAAAAAAATATTATTAATCTTGAAAAATATTTCTGCAGTTATCCTAAAGACATGACCCCTGAGAAGAAAATATTACCTACAAAAAGATGATAGGTGATTAAAATATTACCATTTATAACATTGATTACAAACAAACTAAATGATCTCAAAATTGGTGACCAGCTAAATTGTACTCTAAGTGCTAATGAAATTCTACAATATTTATTAAAATGAAAAACATAAACATTATGCAGCAGCCCTGGACAATCTTTATGATATGGTGTTAGCTTAAAAGAGCCAGACCTGGGCTACAGGAATAATTCAGTGGTTTAAGCCCTTGCCTAGCGATCTTGAGGCCCTGTCTTTGATGTTCCAGCACCACATAAACTGGGTATGGTGGTGCATACTTGTAATCCCAGCAGTTGGGACGCTGAGGCAGGAGGACTGCCATGCGTTCGAGGCCAGCTTGAGCTATGAAGCAAGACCCTGTCTCAAAAAAAAAAAAAAATACAAACTATCCAAAAGAGCCAGACCTTAAACTCCTCCCAGCTACCATAGCAATGTGAGCATGACATAAGCATAAACATGCATATTGGATAGAGGATGGAATGAATAAAACAAAAGATATCTTTATTTTCAGGATGATGTAATTAGGAGCAAATTTTTCTTTAATATTTGATTTCACTGATGTTAATATTGTAAGAATAATTTTCAAGTGATATTAAGGTTCAACAACTTAGTTGAAGAGCACTAAGGGATTCTTACATTATATAGTCTAACGGTACCTCAAGACAACAAGACAACTCACCTAGGAAAATATCCTTATAACAAGATCACAGGAAGTTTTAAGCAGCATTTGGTATACTTTTCTTTGCCAATTTCTAAATTCAAAAGAACTTTCTTTCTAATATATCACCATACTACTTTGTTCTACCTTTCAAAGCTCCTTATCAAGAGACTATGAGTCTCTTGATAAGAGTAAGACCATGGGCACAGAGTGACACAGACCAACTCTGTTTATTACTAACTGTCTGACATTGTACATGGGACAATCTTGCCAAGCCTCAGTTTTCTCAGCCTAAATATGGGCATGAACATTTGTGTTCCCACTCTAGGCTTCCTTTCAGAATCCAGTGAATTCAATGGTTCAGAAGGTGACAAGTGTATAGTTAACCCATCTCTATGAGCCTGAAACACCCCTGATTTCAATATACTGCCTGAATTCTCTATAAACCACTGAAATGCCTATAAAATCTCCACTTTTTAACACTCTACTACCAAACACAATTGTCTCCATCCTGAAACACAAAAGCCTATTAATCTTTACATTATTCTGGTCATCAACTGGGCTCAAAAAACTGGACTTGTAAATAAAACTAATACTTAGCTATATGATACAGAGTAAGCTACCTCCATCCTGTATTGTTTTTAATATGTGGAAAGTAATTACACTTCCACCCAATGAAAGCTTCTCCTGAGTGGGAAAAGGTTAAGACCTACCTGAGTGCCTGTCAGAGAAAGCACTCAAGAAACGGTAACTATCGCAGAAGTTTTGGTTTGGAACTAGAAATATATGGTATATGGATTTATCCATATACTGTGGAGTCAGCACTGGCTGCACATGGGAATAACCGGGAGAGATTTAACCAATACCATTATCTGAATTGCAAGCCCACAAATTCTCATTTCAATGACCTGAGATACTACTTGAACATCAAGATTTTGAAAAGCTCTCTAACTGATTCTAACGTGTATTCAGGGCTCAAAACCTTTGCACTAACCACCTTTCTTTTTCCTTCTTTCCTTCCTTCATGAATAAATGTAAGGAAAAAGAGCAGCGGGGAAAATTTCTCAGAGCAATTGAGTCACAGGAGTTAAAAGCAACTTAAAAGGTATACATAAATTAAAATATTGCTTCTATAGCCCAATTGTTTGTATCATAGTTCGAGGGTAGAAAAAAGATGGGACAAAAGGGGGAGGACCCAGTGGGACAATGGGAGCTAGGGGAGGGAGAGGATGTGGGAAGGTCAAAAAGGAAGAGGGGAAGAATTTGCAATTTTGACACGACATATATGTGCACAAAATACTCAAGTTCAATATAAACATTATGTATCACATATATACATATTAAGAAAATTGGAAAATTAGAGTAGAAAGAAAAAAAGCAGAAGAAAAAAGAAAAGAAAAATCCCAAAGGATTTGGGCTAGAATTTCCTACTAGTCTTAGCAGGGAAGCTGGAGAAACATTCTAACCTGCCATTGGGTATAAGGCAAGTTTCATGGTGTCCCAGAAGGTGGCCTTCTGTGACTGGCTAGGCCTGGATCATGGGACCTGGGTCACATGACAACATCCTCTAAAACAAAGGGCCACACCTCCAAGACATTCATACTTATAAAATATAGGTATCTTTTTTAACTATACATATATATTTATGATAAAGTTTAATTTGTAATTTAGGTGCAATAAGCAATTAACCATAAATAGTAATAAAAAATTAAAACAGTAAAAAAGGGGGGGAAGACTTAGCATCTCCATGTCTTTGCCTATGTCTGCCTCAGGTCAGGCAAAGTACTGAATAAATACTAGAAATACCCTATCTGCGTTCTCAGCTTCAGAACCTTTGGTCATGAGACCAGCTGATACATAACCAAAACACAAGCAGCCACAGGACCTTGAACAAGGCAGCCTAAGGCCAGCAGAGGAACTCATGTCCTCTCCCCTTCCTTCTCCTAATTGCAATTCTACAATGACAACAACTCGCAGCCTGGGTCGAAGATTGGCATCCAATGCATATTTCTCCTAAGTTTCTCCCTGTGTGGTTATACATATAAACTTGAAAAAGAAGCAAAGCTGGGTGTGATGGCTCAGACCTATAACTCCAGCACTCTAGGAGGCTGAGGCAGGAGGATCTAAGTTTGAGCTCAGACTGGGAAACTTAATGACTAAGCAAAACTTTGTCTTGATTTTTAAAAAAATAAGAATAATGGACTGGAGAAGGTAGCTCAGTGCAAGGCCCTAAGTTAAATCCCCAGTAAAGAAGGAAGAAGAGGGAGAGGATGAGGAAGAAGAGGAGAAGCAAGAAGCTTCTGCTGCTGCTACCTAGGTAAGTAAACCATATGGAAAACCTACCACTTCCTATTCAACAGAAACAAGCCTTTAGAATCTTCCCACAGCCACTGAGGGAACTAAATTCCAAAACTGACTAATCAGAGATCTTGTGGCAGTCAATAAAACATACAGAAAGAAAGATTCTCTTGAAATTAAAATTTCGACCACTGTGCAAAGGAATAAAGGAAGGAGACCCGGGGATGGGGGAAATGTGAGGACAAAGGGAAGCGACATGTGCACACCCCAGTTCTCCAAAACTAAAGGGCTTGTTATGAATAGCAAGTACATACTAATATCTATGGGGAGAAGCAGCAAAAAAGAGAGAAGAGCGTCTTAGAGGTCCTGAATTCCTGCGGCCACATCTGACTCAGCACTCACAACACTTTCCCTGGGCGGGAGCCATGCCAGGTTGTATGAGGGATAGAAAAGACCTTTTGTGGCAAGCAATTTCACTCAAAGGTTGTACAACATCACAGTATCCACTATAAGTCACAGTCAAAGAGCCAGACGGCACCCGTAAATCCTGCCTTTTCAGGACCCACCCCTTACCAGTCACCAAGATCTTCCGATTCGAAATCCTTAATAGCTTGTGAATTCATCTCCTCCATCCATCTGTCCAGTTCCACAGCCATAGATCTTAAGCCACGCCCCTTCTCCTCTCATCTGAGAAAACTTTCCTGCCTCGTCCCCCTACCACCAGCCCTCCTCCCACATCCACCCTCCATTTTTGTCAGCACAACTGTCATATTTCCAAAACACAAAATGGGATTGTCATGGTGCTACCTAAAATCTTTACCAACTCACATACTGGAGGAATGGCACAGGAGTTAAAGCACTTGCCTAGCAAGCGTAAGGCCCTGAGTCTGGTTCCCTGGGTATGGTGGTGTACACTAGTAATCGCAGCACTTAGGAGGCTGAGGCAGGAGGACTGCCATAAGTCCAAGGCTATCCTGGGCTACATAATGAGTTCAGGACCGGCCTGGGCTACATAATGAGACATGTTTCAAAAACAAAAACACAAAATCTTTACCAACTCCCCACAGCAAAAGTACTCGAGCTCTGGAGTGTATCAGAACAATTGTAAACTGCTAAAAAACACAGGTCACCAGACTCAGCCTTCTCTCAGGATGAAACTCTTATCACGTCTCTGGAAAAACCTTCCCTTACCCTTCTCCTCCTCCTCACGACTGGGATAGGTACCTCTCCTCTACATTTTCATAAAACCTTGTGCTTATGTTTAGTACACTTATGCAAATGACCTGTTTAGAAGTCTTCTTTCTCTAAACTACAGTCTAGCTTTGAGACTAGGGATTAAGTCCTAATAGGCATATTACAGATGGACAACGAACATTTGTTAAACTGAACTATTTAACTCTGTAGTACCATAAGTTCCATGAGAGCTCAGAGTTTTACTACTTTATAGTTTTGTTCACTACCAAGTCCCGGCATCTAGAACAATGCATGAAAACACAGTAGGTACTGAATAACTATATGAATGAGTGGCAAGGATTTGGAACAAGTGTAACAGAGAATGTCCTATAAAACTGGGTACAGAAGAATTTGAAGATGAGAGACAGCTATTTCAGACAGAGGAGAAAGCAGCCATAAAGCTGAACAATCAGCACCCTGGCAGTTGTAAAGAACACTGAGAACCACGACAGTGGGGTTGGACCATTAAGTCGTGAGACAGAATTAAAGAAGCATAAATGAGAGAAGACAGAAAAAAGGAATGCAAAAGTAGCTGGGGACCAAGTAACAAATGCCAACTTAAAATGACTGGATTTGATCACGGGAGCCACTAGGTGCCAGTGAAGGCACAGAAGTGAGAGAATAAGACCAATTTTGCATTCCATGAAGATGAAATGAAGATGATAATGACAGCCTTTATTTCTACATATTATATGCCTGGTTCTAGGTTAAGCCCTTCACAAGTATGATGACACTGAGATGAATTGTCTAAAGTAGATACTACTGTATTCCCTATCCTATAAGGAAAGAGAGCCTCAGAGAAGTTATTCACCTTAGAACACACAGTCAATTAAGGAGTACAGCTGAGACTCAAAGCCAGTTCTGCCTTTCATTGTTCTAGCATGTTCTGTGAATAGGAACTGAGGTAACACAGAACCACTTTGTGCAGAAGGACATCAAGGAACAAGGAGGAGTTGCATAGGGAAAGTGAGGGTTGGGAGTGGGAAGAAACTAATGCAGGCAAGAGATGCCAGAGAATGTAAAATGCACATGACAAGAATGTCAGGGAGTGAAGCCTCAGCTTACCTGTGAGGAAACAGAACTCTCCCTTTCCTTTAAAATTTAGTTGGGACTTCTGGACAAGATGGCGGCCAATAACAGAACTGCTCAATTTCTCCTCTTAGACTCACTCATAAAGTTTAGATTATAGTTTTAAAATGCCTGTTCAACTTAGCCAGGAGAGAGAGGAGGAACCTGGCAATTGAAAGGAGGCCACAGGAAGGTTAGAAATCCTGTAGATGCATCAGAAGAAAACAACAAACAAGGAAACTGTCCCAGGCAGACTATACATTGCCATGAGATGCCAACATCCACTGATGGAGGAAAGCCGGAGCAGGGAACATCAAACCAAGGTAAGAGCAGATCTGGGAAAAGTGGGAATTGGCAGCAGCTAGTAGCCCCACCCTCCAGAAATGAGTCTTCAAGTAGTGCAATCTGTAGCAAACTTCCTATAGAAAGAGTCCAGATCAGTGTGGGAGAAGCAGGACTCAGAAGCCATAATAGGCAGTGATGTAGGCAGGAGCCATTTCAACAAAGACCCAGAGTCTGAACTGTTTATAGACTAAAAGAAGCCTCAGACAGGTCACATTAGAGTTTTGCGAGATACTCTTATACAGTGCCCAGGAGGAAACTGGCACATGACACAGTTACGAAGAAGAGACAAAGACCACCAACCTCCTGAGTGGCTCACCATTCAGTGGTAGTGGGAGAACCTCAAAGAGTAGAGAGCCCCACCCTCAGAGGAAGGAAGCCAGGACAGGCAAGAGAGCTTTGCTGATGGGGCTGAGTGTGAGTAAGTCACCTTAAAGACATTCAGACTGTGAGGTCCCCCCAGCTCACTGCCTACCCTCAGCACACAACACAGAAGACTTTAAGCTATCCCCACATAGCCTCACACACATTCAAAGAAACCTCTCAGCTAAGTAACTGAAGTGAAATCCCTACACAACAGAATCATGGGAAAACAAGGAACAGGACACACATACAAACACCTGAGACTCCAGAAGCTAATGTCATGGGCCACGAAATAGTGGAACTCACTGGGAAGGAAGTCTAAAGGCAAACAGATGAGTTGGTTTCTGTGAACAGTCAGTTCAAACAAGATATTCTTAAAGAAATGCAAGCAATGATAAAAGGGGTTAAAGAGAAACTTACTACACACATAGTGGTCCTAAAGGATACAAAGCTTACTGAGCACATAGAAGACACAAATAAAAACTTGGCTGAGGTAAATGAGGAAATGCAAGATATAAAGGAACATTTTAATAGAGAAGTAGAAAATCTGAAAAGAAATCTAGCTGAAATTCAGAATATGAAAAACTCATTTTAAAGCAGGGGAAATCAGCTCAAACATTGTGAAGACAGAATTTTAGACCCTGAAGACAAGGCTAAGGAAATAAATGCCATAGTCAGGTGCAATTCCAAAATTAGAAATGAGCAAAGTAGCGGGATACAACAGCTAATGGATGATTCAAAGAGAACCAATCTCAGAATTGTGGGTGTGGGAGAAAGAGCAGAAGATAACACCAAAGGTATAAAGAATTTACTCACTGAAATCATGCAAGAAAATTTCCCAAATCTAGGAGCTACTGTAGTAGCTTAATGCTACCTCACAATGCCTGCATAATTCACTTGAACTCATCAGGTAAGCACTGTATCATCTCATACCATCCCTAAAAGAAAAGTCAGTACATTACAGAAGATTTTTTGAACGAACATGATAGAGATCATATTCACACAAACTTTTATTACAGTATATTGTTGTGATTCTTCTATTTTACTATCAGTTATTCCTGTCGATCTCTTACTCTGCCTGTTTATAAAGTGTTAAGCTTTACCATGGGTATGTAAGGATAGGGAAAAGCACAGTATGCACATAGGGTTCAGTACTATTTACACAGTTTCAGGCAATCACTGGAGGTCTCAGAACATATCTCCATAGATACAAAGTTAGACACTGTGTCTAACTACACACTACAAAAATATGATAGACAATAACTCATTGGCTCGGATGGGAGGAGCCAAAACAAAAGACCTGAGGGACACAAGCTATGTTATTTACACTATGTGATATAAATGAATCTCACAAGCAATATTTAGAGAAAGAAAACAGATACCAAAGACTATCTTGTTTGTATGTATGTATCCATGCATGCAATATTCATAAATATATACAACCCAAAATCAGGCTAACTTAATTGGTACTATTGAAAGTCCCAGTGTCATTACTGCCCTTAATGAAGGTGAGTGGAGGGGCCCGACAATGGCCTCAGGGCTGCTGGTCAGGTGGTACTGACCAACCTGAGTGCCAGTTACAAAGACAGTGTGCTTTGGGATAATTCATCAAGCTATACAATTATGATGTATCCACATATGCTTTTCTCCATGCACATTGCAAAAGAAAACCTTAAGAAACAAACATGAGGAACCTAGTTAGACTAGAATGGTAAGAAGCGTCTGGCCTTCAGTTATAATCAGAAGTTCTTGCAGCTGAGACAGAACTGGAGCCTCTGCATAGTTAGTCTTTACTGAGGAGTGAAGACCAGAAGTAAATACAATCCCTGCTTCACACATAATATTTTGAAATGAACCACTGCTAAGATGTGTAGCTTCTCAGATAATGTTTACATTTGTCTGAGGGCTTGAACATCCAACACATTTCAATTGTTAATTTTTTTTTTTGAGACAGAGTATTACTCTGTAGACCAGATCAGTCCTGAATTCACTATGTAGCCCAGGTTGGTCTTGAACTCAAGTACTGGGATTAGAGGCATATGCGACCACGCCTGGCTTATGTGGCGCTGGGGACCAAACTCAGGGCTTTGTGCTTGCTAGGCAAGCACTCTAGTCACTGTGCTATTATTCCTCCAGCCCCTCGACTGCTAATTTTTATATATTTGTTGAACCTGAGGATTAAATCAAAGAAAATACAGTCTTCCAATTTGATTTATACAAATGATATAACTTGAGCTTGAACTAGAACTCAGAATGAGGGAAAAAGAAACAATGCCTTGCTCATGCTCAAAAGACCCCAAAGCCCCCAACTTCATTATTGCTCCAGCTGAATCATTTTATCCAATGGTCCCAATTTTTTTCATCTACTTCACCTATTAATCTGGACAAAAGTTTTCACCACAATTGAACCCAAGTAATCTCCTCAAATGAGTAATCCTGACAAATATATATCTTGTCCTTCACTTGTAATTACTTATATGACTGCATATTTAATCAACCCAATTTTACAAATTTAAAGGTTATTCAAGGTGGTTAATTTTTATGCTTGCAGACTGTTCAAGAGTGATTACACATAACGCTTTCTGTGCTTTGGAACACGTCCTTACTGTCTAAAAACATTCACAAGGATCCGTCTTGCAGCTAAGTACACAAGGTCCCTCCAGTTCCCTAGGCCTTACAGTCTTTTATGCCCACAGCATAAAAATGAACATGATGGCTTTGTCCCATATCCTTTCCATTAATTGTTCATTGACACTCAGTACATTGTGGCTATCTCCAAACTTTTAAGAGTCTGAAATATGCTAAATAATTTTGTATTTACCTGTCAAGAGGAAGAACAACAGCAGAATGATCATTGTGTACCCAAAGTACAAAATGGTGCCTGCGACGTGTGTGATTTGAAGTTTAGAGAAGTAATAGATTGAATATATAAGAACATAAAGTGATGCAAAACCGCTGATAGAAAAGGCTTTCCACCACCAAAAGCTGTCCTGTAAAAAAGCAGAACAAATGGCTTTTCAGGGAAATTTCAAACTAATGACAGATTAGACAGGTTACCTTTTGCTGCAATGACAAACAATAAGATAGCCTCCATACAATTATTGATTTTTTAAAAATTAAAGGCAAGATTTTATGAGAAATGTAAGAAAGGGGGCTGGAGGAATGGCTCAGCAGTTAAAGCGCTTGCATAGCAAGAACTAAGCGAAACACTAAGTACCTGTTGGCTTCCCCAGCACCACATAAACTGGACATGGTGGTGCATGCCTGTAATCCCAGGACTCAGGAAGCTGAGACAGGAGGATTGCTGTGAGTCCAAGGCCAGCCTGAGCTCCATAATCAGTTCAAGACCAGCCTGGCTACAGAGTGAGACCCTGTCTCAAAAAACATGTGAGAAAATACATAATATGCATGCTGCCTGAGGCGCCCTAACAAACGTAGACTCTGGTTCCTGGAATACCATTTGGGACCTCCAGAATGGGACTTCTAACACTCACATGCTACCAGAACACTGCCTCAGCCCTGGAAGACATCTGGTTCGGCTCCAACATCCCTGTGCCTACCGATGCTTCAGGCCTAGCATTAAAAAAAAAAAAAAAAAAAAAGTTTAATAAAAAAGATAGAACTTGTGGTTCATGGGATTCCTTTCACTGGCCCATGGGGGCCCAGGATGTAGCTCAGCAGTTAGACTGCTTGCCTAGAAAGTGTAAGGCCCTGGGTTCTATTCTCCAGCACTACATAAACTAAGTGTGGTAGGGCACACCTGTAATCCCAGCAGTCAGGAGGCCAAGGCAGGAGGATTGCTGTGTATCTGAGGCCACCCTGGGATACATAGTGAGTTCAGGACCAGCCTGGAAGCCCCCGTGTCAAAAAGTATGAAATGAGTTCCCTATATTTTCTATATCAACTGAGTATTATGCAGCAATTATAGTAACCAGCCACAGAGAAATCACTGTGTTCTTTTCCACTAAAATATCATTCACTTGATAGCTGCACCAAGGCCAACATGTATCATTAGGAAAACACAAAGCCAATCCCAAGTTGTAGAGATCAGATAGTTAGTGTTTATTTCAATTCCTGTTTAAACACGAACTTCTAATTCCATTGATACAAATTTAGAAAGATTAACATGTCTTAGTTTCTTATGTCTTTACCTCAGCATGAAAACGCAAACAGCATAACAGGACAGGAACTATTGCACAGATGACCAGAAGAACTAAGAAGGCCAATATAAGGAAGCCAAACAGGAAGTAAAATTCATGAGACCTGGAAACAAAAGCGGTAGGTGTAAGGTGCGCTCCCACTGTCCGCTAACAAAGGTCAGTCCAAATCTGTACAGCAGACTGTGTGTTGCATACTGCTCCGAGTTTTTCCCCTAAACCTTAAAGGTTTCATTCCAAACCTTTATCTATATAATTCTAAAACATATTCCTTCCCTCCACCGTTTTAGATTTCAGCTGTACCCTCTTCAGTATGAACAACTGCTGCTACATCCTTGTTTCTCAACTCACACAATTAAGTTCCCCTTTAAGACTCAGCAATATATTTCTAACTTTATTGATAGAAAATGTTTAAAATTCTTTCTAGAGGCAGAAGATTGTAAATACTACAAATACCATCAACTAAATATATAACAGAAAATCACAGAATTAAATAACGCTTTGCCTTTGGTCTATTCACATGCAGCCTCCCCAAACGCCTTGTAGCACAGGATACATGATTCTATTAAATATACTTTCAGACATGCATCTTTTAAAAAAGAAACAAGTGTGTGGCTTACTTTGAAAGAAGGAAGCAACCCCCTTCATTACAGAGCTGAGCCGATTAAACTAGAATGAGCAATATACATTTTAAAAAGCCTTCTGGAGCCTGGGTACAATACTACATGCCTGTAATCTCAGCTACTTGGGAAGCTGGGGCAGGAGACTTGAGAGAGCCTGTCCCAAAATAAAAAATAAACAGAGGCTCAGAATGTAGCACTTCCTTCACGTGCGTGAGATCCTGGTACAGTTCCCAGCACTGAAGAAAAATGTTTTTTGGAAATAAGGAGAAAATAATAAACTAACTGATCAATACCCCACTTCACAGTGTTACGTAAAACACATATGTAGGTGTGAGGAGGAGGGACAGGAGGGGCACCATATCTGTAGATGATAAATACATAAAAAGTATACATAACATATACAAGTTGTATAAACATACAACTTATACATATAAACATATACAAGTTGTACATTGCTTTTAACTGAAACAAAAAAATTCACCTAAATAATCTTTTAGATTCCCCTTTTAAATTGCTTTCCCATCTAAAACATATGGAAAATATGTTCACTGTAATCTACTCTACTGTATGTTAAATATTTAGTTGCTGACAAGGTGACTGATTTTATTGTTCCTGTTTCAAACAAATTTGTCACAATGTGGTCTAAAAAGTGAGTGCCTAATATACATAGCAAAACCACATTTTTGAGGAGTTGAAAGTTTTATCTGAGAGACTGCTTAGGGACCAAGTGTTATTGAAAAACCCACACAGTTGCCTACTGCACTTTATGATGCTTCTGTCCACCTCCAAATCCCCTTCCACAGTAACACCCCAATTGGCCAGCTTCTGAAACCAGAGCATTGTTAAAAACCAGTAAATAAGCTGGGCCTGGTGGCACAGGCTTGTAATCCTAGAACTCTGGGAGGCTGAGGCAGGAGGATCATATATTCAAACCCATCCTGGGAAACTTAGTGTTTTGCAATATCCTGTCTCAAAATCAAAAACAAAAACTGGGCTGGGGAAGTGGCTCGGTATGAAGGCATTGGGTTGCATCTTCGTGGTCACACACACACAAACACAAAATAATCAGGAATTTTTTTCAAAAAAACCTAAAGAACTGAGACAAAGTTGGAAACTAAAGCTGCTGCAATTTTATCAGAGAGAACTCCTTATTAACTCAGTGGTAGGTGCAAGCTTATCATCCACGAGGACTTGGGTCTGATCCCCAGGACCAAAACTAAACAAATGAACAAAATAAAACTTGAGCTCTTCTCTCTCTCCTAATTCTTTGCAACCTATATAATAAATTGTTTTAAATCATAGCCATTCTAGACCAAGGACAAAGCTAAAGTCAAGTAGATGATGAGAATATAGATTCTGGTAACCTAGGGCCTGGGGGTCTTATCTTAGGCCCTGGAATTTGATCTTAAGTCAATGAACTAGTTTTATGCTAATATGCACCAATAAGTAAAGACCAAGTCTATATAGGAATATGAACATGCACGATGCACAGAAGGACTATAAAAGATGACTGTAACTGCTAAATAATTGACACCCTCGACACTCTTCCTGCTTGCAGGGCAGTTCCCATTTTCTACCTTACTTCCTCCTTTATACTTCTCCCAATAAATTTACTGTCTACTTCCCTAATAAAATAAATAAATCATAGCCATTCTACTGTGCTTGGGATACTAGCCTGTTCCCTCACTTGACTAAATTTTGTAGCCAATATCCAGCCTCATTGAGTAACGAATACTGCATCATCCCACCCTACTCCATAGATATGAACAATTATTATAGTCAATTAAATTCTGAATTAAAACTTTTGATATTGTGAAGATACAATACTCACCAAATATTGCTTAAAATGGAGTAGAGATGAAGAAAAATACAAACGCAAATAAAGGGGAGAATGCCGCCAACCAACATGTTACAAAATGTATTAACACAGCTCTGTTGGGGAAGCTCATGAGAGACCTGGTTTACATGAGTTGAACAATCAAACTGTTGGAAAATAAACAAAGAAACAATAAGATGAAATGATACTGAATTAAATTTATACAGATATTATCAGCACGCAACATAGAATCCTGAATCTCAGTAGGACATGTCTCATGGGCAGGAAATAGACCAGCCCTCTGTAACAGAAATATTCTGCAGGCCATAGATGTAGCTTTAAATGTTTTCAGTAACCACATTAAAAAGTAAAAAGGGGAAGATGAAAATAATTTCAAGGACATACTTGAGCTAACATGTCCAAATATTCAAATTTTTGAACAATATAAAAATAAAATTATTGATCAGCTATATTACATTATTTTTGTCACTATTGTCCTAAGTGTTGAAAACCATTGATTATTTTATATGTATGGCCCTTCTTAACAATGACTAGCTTCATTTCAGGTGCTTGATAGCCACATGTGGATAGTGGCCATTATAATAGATGACACACAGCTGGACAATCAATAAGGCCATTTATCCTTTTTTCATAAATTCCAAGGGAAATACTGGGTAAGATTTACTAGTGGCAGGGCTAGAGGAATAGCACAGCATTTAAAGTGCTTGCCTAGAAAGCACAAGTCCCTGAGTTCAATTCTCCAGCACCACATAAGGTGGGTGTGCTGGCCCACGCACTTGGGAGGCTAAGGAAGGAGGATCACTGTGAGTTCAAGGCCAGCCTGAGCAACACAGTGAGTTCGGGACCAGCCTGGACTACAGACTGAGATCCTGACTCAAAAAGAAAAAATCTCTAATGGCTATTCAAATACAAAAATATCTATAATGTCAAAAACATCTCTCTTGGAATTTTTCTGAAAATTCATGTTTTAGAACTTAGCAACAGTTTTCAACATTTCTCCTTTTCCTTCCTTCTCTTTCTCCTTATTCTTCCTCTTCCCATCTTTATCTCTGTGCAACTCCTTCTCTTGCTGTTTTTTCTGGCCTCTTCTCTGTAGTCTCATGCTCTTTATGTATTCTTGTCACAGGGGACTGCTGGATTTCATCTCTCTACTGTTTTTCCAAGCTGGTTAATGTCAGCTTTCCTACAACATGCGTTTTTAATATTCTGTATCAGACATAAGCAGAAATGCAAGTAATCTATAATATAGGAAATATGTTCAATGGTATCTTTGAAAGTGTTAGTCTTTCTTATACGTTTAAGTCCAAAGTGATTATTCTCCATAGTTTTTGTATTTCATAATATCCCATAGACTATACACAGTAAGCTCCTATTTCAAGCATCTTCCAATGACTAAGCAGTATTTTAAAATGTACCTTTTTCTTTCTTCCAATATATTCACCCAGAAGTGTCAGTGGTACCAAAAAGCCAACCCAGGATATGAGGATAGTTCTCAGAAATTCAAAGGGGATGGCAGCTGATGACCCCTTCTCACACAGCATTACGTTCATAAAGTAGAGATCAGCAAAGACAATTCTGGGGAGGGGCAGGAAATACCATTAGAAAACGACATGATTCCAAGCTGAGCCTTAAACTTATCGTAAGATGTACTCTGTATAACCTACTTATCTTTGCACTTTCAATGTCTACTAAAAGATAAGTGTGGTGTAATATACTGTGCAAAAACTCAATATGCAATATGGTATATCTAATGAATAAACAGCATATATGAGAAATAGATTTTGTTTTAATCCTAGATTGAAATGGGCTTTAAGATGCCTCAAGTCAGAAAGGTATTCACTTAAGGAGTTTTAAGCTAGTCATTCAAAATCAACAGACTGGTCCAGATGCAGTGCCACCTGCCTATAATCCCAGCACTCAGGAGGCTGAGGCAGGAAGATCACAAGTTCACAAGCTATACAGTGAGACCTTAATCTGAAAACAAACAAACAAACAAACAAAACTAAAGAAAAGATAAAATCAACAGATTGACTGCTAAGTCTACTGGCTATGTCACCAAACAAGCCCAGTTACTGTACCCCTACTTGTCGCAGATGAGTAATACCACATCTACAGGTGGGCATGACAGTAGGTAGAGAGAAGCTTTAGAATGCCTAAAAGATGGAGTTTTTAAAAGTGGCCAGAGGAATGCTTTGAACGTTGGATCAAGGAATGCGCATTTGTCCTGCCAGTGACAAGAAGCACATGAAAAGTTGCTACAGGCAGAGCTGCAATATATATTGCAGGTCACAGAAAGATTAATCTACAGCACCACAGAGGACAGAGTTCTCTCGGAGGATAGAAGAATGATTTCCAGAGATAAATGGTAAGATTCTGTCCAATGTGGTGGTTTTTAAATATAATGGAATGACATAAAGGATGTGAAGAAGTAAGAGACTTGGTTAAAAACAGGAGATGGAACTCACACATTTGGCCCCGCCCCTTCCCCAAAACCCTAATGAAAATATAGTAAAAGAATTCTAAAAGGGCATAAATAAGTAAGGTTGAGGGATACCGGAAAGAAGGTATTAGAAACAAATTTTAGCACTAGACACAACTGGACAAACGGTAACTGAGTTCATACAAGTAAGAAGGCTGCATCCCAAGTCATGAATAGGGAAAGTGAGAGACAACTGAATTTACACCGTAGCAATCCAAGAAGACGTGAGCAATGGCAATGCCACGTCCTATACCCAGAGGAGCAGCTGAAAGCAGCTGGAGAAGCTGATCAGTCTGCACATTCTCTTCTGCGCTCTCCAAAGCCTAATAACTTACCTTCCCTGGCGCCAGCAGAAGACTGCAGATCTATTCTCTTGGGGAAGATTCCTTAAACTCAGAGAAAAAAAAAACCTTAAAAGAGAAAAACCTATCATTGCCATCCTCAAAGAGATTAGAGGAGATATTGCAGCCATAAAACAAGAAGAGGAAATTTCACAGACTGTTGAGAAAATAAAAGAGCTCAAGGGAATTAAGAATATGACAAGAGGAATTAAAACTTCAATGAAAGGGTAGGAATCTAGAGATAATAAAATGTCTTAGACATCAAGACAGAAAAATAACAAGGAAATGGAAAACAGGCTACACACACACACACACACACGGAAATTAGATGAGTGACACAAATATCTGAAAATATAGGAGTCAAGGAAAGAGAGTTGTTTCATTAATGTCTTTTGGGGACAGGGCTAATAAGCACTTAGCTCAAAGTTGGATAACTGATAACATTCTAACTGAGGTGTGTCTGCCGTGTTTTCCATCCACTGTGGTCTAAAAAGGCCTCCGCAGCGAGACCACAATTTTGGAGCTCACTTCACCACCCACACACGTCTTTTCTCTTGGACATTCTGTCAGTGGCCAGAGAGAGGGAATGCTTTCCCAGCTACTCCACAACACACCACCTTAAGCTCTGATTTCTACTGTTCAGGGACTGCCTGGCTTAACTCTTTAGTTCTAAGTCCAGGATCCCAGGGGTGCCTTCCAGTTTGCCACCTCTTCTCAATCTCTTACTTAGGGACACTGTTTTGAATGATTCCCAGTCTCTCACCACAAGTCACTTGCTCTTTACTAACCACCTCTCATCAGCCACACTTTCTACTTCACCTTTCCCCTCTGGGTGTCAACCCCTTCCACCTGCTACCACCGCTTCTCAGGGAGCACTTGTATTCTGCTCTTGGAAGGTTCCTCCTTTGCTTCTGCTGGAGATGGAGCCTCTAGTTCTTTCTCACAACAACAAAACCTTCTCCACCTTATGTCTCAGAAGTTTCTGGCATCTTAATAAGGGAGCCTGGTTTTCCACGACTTAACCACACTTCTCAAGATGGCTTTTTAAATACTTTTCTGCTCTAATGAATTTGTTTAGCCACAATATTCCTCTGCCAAATTTCCGACTTTTGAAAGATTCATTTCAGCTGTTATCATTCCTTGGCCAGAAAAATTACTTCTCACTTGACAAATCATAACCTCCCTTCTTATACATAAACTCAATTAACCCAACTCAACAATTTCCCTTTTGGAAGCACACTCCAGAATGTTAATATGTGCTTAACAAATCTGTAACTGTCCTTAGGCATCATGTTTTTATATTCTAAATGTTCCTTCCTGTGTCAATCTCTAAAAAACTTCTAGACCTTTTCATGGAATCTTAAGCAGCAAAACTAGAAGGAAACTTAGGAGGTCACCCAAGTTCATCTTCTGCCCCAAACACTTATTCATACACTCATCAAATATTTATTGTGTACCTGTGTATTAGACCCGGATGTTCAGAGATAAATAAAACAGAAATCTTTGCTCTGAGAAAGCTGCATCTAGGACGAGCCAGACATAAACTGATAAATTACACGACAACATGGAAAGCTACAGTGGAATGATAAATCCAGAGTGGTGAGAACCCAGCAGAAAAGTCAGAACAAAAATGCTACATAGTTCTCAGCCATTTCCCAACCCATTAGTTCATTCATTTCTCTAAATAACTTGGTGACATAGACAGTCTAGGCAAAGAAATGGGCGAGAGAAAAGTGGCTGGACCTGCCCCAAGTCACTCCCTTAATACTGAGTGCTGGAATTCAAACTTTCTTCTGCCGATTGGAAAAATCAGGTGTATGCCCATCAAATTGGGATGCCTCTTCCCTGCCTATAAATTTTGGGCTTATATATAGGAAAAGTACATTGTTTATAGCTTTACTGCCTTCAAATTCTTCTAGGGAACATACATGTTAGTCAAATCCAAATCTATGTACATACTATGAGGCACTGAAATTAACTTCCAACACAGTACATTGTGAAAGGTAAGAATTGAGATGTGATACATACATTTTTTTAAATTTCCCAGCACCTTATAACTCCCTTGTGCACAGAAGAAGGCCCGTACACCCTATCTGATTTATGGTTTTAAGAATACATTTATTTTTCCTATAGAACTAGGGAAAAGAATTTGTCTTTCATCTTTTTTCAATTTTTGCCATTACTGGCACAGTTAACATTTACTATTCTCTATTGGTTCAGAAATGAATAAGGCATAGTACTCACTCTCATGAGTTCTGAAATAGAGAATAAGAAATAAGACATGTCACCAGTAACTGCAATCTAAGCAAGGCTGATAATTGTCACCATAAGGGTAAGATGCACCACAGGATGGCAGTGCGGAATTTGTAGTGTTTTTGTTGAACGTTAAAGAACAACTAGAAATTTGGCAGAGAGAACCTGGGAAGAAGGGATCGGAAATAGCCAAAGGAGGTGGGCAAAGGTACGATGACAGGAGTAGATGGCAGTGAGCTGCCACAGCTGCCGGATGGCACACTCAGTTTGTGTGAGGCCCTACTCCAAACTCCTTCACTATTGTTATCTCAGCTAATCCTCACAGCAATCTGATTAGGTAAACAGGGCTGGAGGAATGACACATGGCTAAAGCACTTGCCTAGCAAGTGCAAGGCTCTCAGTTTGATTCCCCAGCACCACATAAAGCTGGGCATGGTGGCACATGCCTGTAATCCCAGAACTGGTGAGGCTGAGGCAGGAGGATTGCCAAGACCCTGTCTCAAAAAAAAAAAAAGGGATTAGGTAAATAATACCAGATGAAGAGACCAGAGCTTAGAGAACTTAACTAATTTGCTCAAGGGTCCACTGATAAGAGGGATTATGTGTTTGGAATGCTTTTTTCACTTATTATCTAATTTTTAAAATAGCATCACAACGCTATAATTATAAATTTGTTTTATGGGTAAAGTATAAAAATGTCATTTGGCAAAAAGAGCACATAGAAGAGTAGATGGGAAAGGGCCAGAAAGGAGCAAAGTTTTGTGTAATTTTGAAATTTGGTATTAGTTTAAAGTAAACTATTATGAATTTAGACAGTCACTATAATCCACAAGGCAGTCAACAAGAAAATAGCTGAAAAGTAGTAAAAAGCAAAGGAACAAAAGGGGCACACTATAAATGCCTACCACACATAACAGAGTGCAGGAACGGAGGGACAGAGCAACACAGAAGAGGTAAGACACACAGAAAGGCAACAGGAAATGGCACACATGAATCCTACCTTGCCAAAACAAACACACCATCAAATGTAAATGAATGCCATCGTGAAAGAAAAGGAGAACAGGAGTCCAGAGGTGAGGATATAGCCAACAGAAATGTGCACATTCGGTGGCCGAGAGAGTGAAAGAAGGCAGATGAGCGAAGGGAGCAGAGGTGCGGAACTACGAGAGGACACGGGCAGGAGCCGTGAGAGAGAAAATATTTTGATGGACAAGTGTAGTGATTTGTCTGCCAAATAACAGAGAAGATCATCTGTCAACATTGAAGAATGTTTCCAGGGATGGGGAAGTAGCTCAGCAGGAGAGCTCTTGCCTAGCATGCACAAGGCCCGTGGTTCCACCCCAACACCACACACAAAAAAAGTTTTTAGAAGAGAGATCCAAACTGTTAATATTAAGAAAATGGACCCCCCCCCCTCCAAAAATAAGACAGAGATGCTTAGGCAGAAAAGACAAACAAGATGAGAATGTACAAGGACAGCCAAGGATAATGAGTTCAAAGAATCTATTTTGGGGCTGGAGGCATGGCTCAGTGGTTAAAATGCTTGCCTAGCAAATGCTAAGCCAAGCACTAAGTACCTGAGTTCAATTCCCCAGCACCACATAAGCTCCGTGTGGTGGTGCACGCCTGTAAGCCTAGGTAGGCTGACACAGAAGGATCACCTTGAGTCCAAGGCCAGCCTGGGGTACATAGTGAGCTCAGGACCAGCCTGGGCCCCAGAGAGAGACCCTGTCTCCAAAAAAAAAAAAAAAAAAAAAAAAAAAAAAAAAAAAAAAAAAAAAAAAAAAAAAAAAAAAAAAAAAAAAAAAAAAAAAAAAAAAAAAAAAAAAAAAAAAAAAAAAAAAAAGCAAAGCAAAAACAAAAATATCAAAGAATCTATTCTGAAGAAATAAACTGAAATATACAAAAAGTGACACAAAAAGGTATTTGTCAAAGCATAATCTATAAATACCAACCTAAACTATCAAACAATACACGAAAAATCAAATGATCACACAAGTCCAAATACATTATTTGGTATATTGATTAGAAACACAAACTCTCACGGCAGACTACATTTGAATCGTAATTCTACCACTTTACTAGCTAGGTGACCTAGAGCAAGTTACCATGCTACTCTGCACTACTTCTTCAACTTTAAAATGGTATATTGGTATATTATATCAAAAATGTCTACCTTCTAATGTTGATGGAGAGGTTAAATGAGTTACCATTTATGAAGCATTTAAAATAAATGCTTCATATGTATGTGTGTGTGTGTGTATACATATATGAGGTGTAACTATTATCCATACACTAAAATATCTTCTGGTTGTTAAAAATTATAGAGAATTTCCAATGATTGCATAAAGTATTGAAACACAGTATTTAATGGCACCCTGTTAAATGAATAAAGTTGGAACAAAATTGTATACATTATGCGATAACAATTTACATGCAGAGAAAAGAAATACAGCACTACAGAAAATCAGCAGGAGGTCTCTTAAAAAGATGAGTTTGTAGGTGTTTCTTATTTTCATGTTTATACTTTTCTGTATCTCTAAGTGTTCTAACGCTGCAATATATTTGTGTAGGTGGGAAGAAAATATTTAAATAGAGAAGTCTAGATTACAATGGAAACTGAATACATATACTTCTAGTCTTGCTTTCCTTTGAAACTGCTAGTAAAACTACAAAAAGAATTTCTTTTTAAAATCTACACCAAGAGTATAAGAGAGCAGGTAACAGGGGGGGAAAAAAAGAAATCCAGAAACTGCAGGCAGCAGGGAAAGCTGAGAAACCCCAATTTATATGACAGAATCAACAAAAGGCTCGAAAACTACAGCAACAGGTAATGAGAAAGAGGGGAAAGGGAAGGAACAAAGTGATGAAAGAAAGACAATTTTTTGTAAATTTTTTTGAGAAGATACGTCTATCATCTTCCTCTCTCTGAACTACAGCAGATACTCAAAAATTTATTCTCTAGTTCAGAGGACACTGGATATGGCTATGAACTTGGGTACAATACCCCAAAACACACAGATTTAAGTGGCCATAAAACACTACATGTTGCATGTCAGGATACTCAGCTCCTATCCCTCATATATTTCCCAGAATGCTGGCAGCCAGACATGAACTCTCCAGGCAGACGACTGGAAGACACTTCTATGGAAAATGGTGGCTTAAACCCTAATGCTAATGACATAACAGGTCTCCAAAAAACAGGGTACTTAGACCAACCTAGAGTGAAGTTCTAAGTCTAAGCTTCCCCACATGCTCACAGGATCCATTTGGTAATTTATGCACACACTAATAATCATATGTGTACATTTAACCAATAATTATCAGGCCTTTGGGGGAAATATGGAACATAGAGACCGAAAAGAAAGTCAATCCGAAAGAAATGACACTATCCATTGAGAAAAAACACACACCAATATTCTAAGAGAAGTGTAAGATGATAGTGCACTCACAGAACATGGTCAGGTTGTGTCTGTGTGTCTGTGTGTCTGTGGGTGCATGTGTGCACATGTGCTGGGGGAGGAAACCCAAGGCCTTGTGCATTCTACACAAGCACTCTACCACTGAGATACCACTCTGGCCCCAATATGATGCTTGTTAAAAGGAACATTCAGAAGACAAAAAAAAAAAAAAAAAAACAGCTCTAGGAATTTAAAAAAAACAATAGCAATAACAGAAAATATCAAAAGAAAATTTCGAAATCTAGAAAGTAGATCAAAAGACAAAGAAGTTAGAAATACAAGAGAAAAATGAGAAACTTATAGGATAGTCCATAAGTTCTCAACGAAATATTAGCAAATTTGATCCAGCAATGCATGAAAGACTGAAAAATCATGATCAAGTTACTTGGACAAACTATTTTATTGGAATTTACATTGCATTACATACTCTCAAGTGCCAACTCATGTAACACTAATTTTAAAGTTTACTGAAAAGTTAGTAACAAAAAGCATTGAAATTAGTCCTTGGAACACAAAGCCGGACAAGACAAAGACCAAATCACTGTGATTCATGCAATGAAAAAGGACATGTGTAAAAGAAAACATTGGTAAATAGGACTCACCCTTCTTAAAACTTTTTGTTCTGCAAAAGAAGCTGCTAAGAGATTAAAAGGGCAATCATTGAGAGGAAATGTTAATATTAACATATCATATGTTTCACAAAAGATTTGTATCAAGAATACATACAGAAATCTCAAAATTTAACAATAAGAAAACAAATTCTTCAATTAAAAAAAGCAAAAAATTGAACAGACTCTTCACCAACAAAGAAATATGGATGACAAGTCAGAACACACAAAGATGACCAATGACATTAGTCACTGTAGAAATAAAAATTCAAACCACAATGAAGCACAACTGCATGCCTCTTAGACTGAATAAAATAAAACGAAATCAACAACGTCAGTGCATATAAGGATTGCAGAAATTAGAATTTGCATACATTACTCATAGCAATGTGAAATGGTACAGACACTTTGCAAGTAATTGAGTAGTTTCTTATTAAATAAAACATAGTTACAACATGGCCAAGCAATTCCACTCCCAAGTATTTACCCACCAGGAATAAAAACATCTTCACATGTTTTATGAATGGCAGTTGTGAAAATGCTTATTAATAACTCTGGAAACAACCTAAATGTACAATATCTGCTAAAAAAGAAACTATTGGGATATGATTGGATACAGTTCAGCAATTAAAAAATGAGAGTAAAATATGGCAGATCCCAAGACCTCTGTGTGGTTTACTATGTGACTGACTTATATGACATTCTGCAATACCACAGCAATAGAAAACAGGTCAATAGCTGCCAGGGTTTGTAGTAGAAGGCAAGGCTGAGTGTATGGGGGTAGCATAAGGGAATGTTAGAGTGATGGGCCCTGTAAAGCAGTGACACCTTTCGCACCTTCAGTGTGATAGTGGTTACATTACTCTATATATTTGTCAAAACTCGAAGCACTGTACACCAAAAAGAATTCATTTTACTGTACATAATTTTAAATAAATTTAAAAACTCATGACTGCATGATTTCTTGAATTATGTGATAACTGCAACATTACCACAGAAATAAAATATATAATCTTTTTTAAACTCACAATTTAAAAAGAAAAAAAGCATCACTGGTAAACTGGAGAGTAGAAGGGGAAGATCTGAGTACCTACCTAAGCAGAACAGAGATTTCAGAGAAGTGAGTCACACCAGCAAGGGAGGAGAGATGACTGATTGAGCAGTTGGTAAAATAAATGGAAGAGAACCGAACAAAGTATAGGAATGGCCATGTTCAAAATCTCCTACAAATCAGACACTAAGCTCTCCTGCTTTCACAAAGCCTTCCCAAATGCTTCCAAACTGGAAAACACCTTCTTCTCCTCTGAACCCCACAGCCATTTATACACACATCTCTTATACCTCCTAGTACTTACTACCAGAAAGAACTGACACCATTTTATGTGCCATCTTCTCCTCCTGCCTCAAACCCATTACCACTTGACTATAAATTGTTTGAAGGCCATTTTAGGGACATTGTGTGTGTGTGTTTATTACACAATGCCTAGCATAATGCCTTAAATATAGTGGAAAAAAAAGCAAAACAAAACCAAAAAACTCATCATAAGGGCGATGAATGATTAAATATGCAAAATAGCGGATGGTTTATTGGCTTTTACATGTAACATTACTGTATACAGTTTAGTACAATGACTTTTGCAAAGTGGCACGTTGTGGCCAAATATATTCACCTTCAGATTTATCTGAGCCTTGAACATGAGGTAATAAAAATCTGAAAAATTTTCAAGGATAGCTCTTTCTTCCATATATCATTAAAGCATATGTTTCAGCAAAGACTACCTATTCTAGTTCCTTTGAAAAAAAAAGAGTTACAGAAAAAGTAGATAGCCCCATTCAGGGTGGTGAAGGGGCAGGAGGAAGATGATGCTTATTTTAAGTCAGTCAAAATTGTGAAGTCCATAGAGTTGATGTGCGACCTTCTAATGTTCAATTCTTCATGATCTCATCTTTTTTTTTTTTGAGACAGGGTCTCGCTCTGTGGTCCAGGCTGGTCCTGAATTCATTTCAGAGCCCAGGCTGGCTTTGCCTGTCTCAGCCTCCCGAGTGCTGGGATTACAGGCGTGCGCCACCACGCCCAGCTTTTGTGGTGCTGGGGAATCCAACTCGGGCACTTAGCGCTTGGCTTAGCGCTTGCTCAAGCGCTTTAACCGCTGAGCCATTCCTCCAGCCCCATGATCTCATCTTTTTTGCTAGAATTTAGTGGAAAACCAAACACATGTAGATAAAAGGTGATTATTTTACTGACTATAGCACTGAACTCCCTGCTTATGGCATATACTCAGTCACCGAGCACTATGAAAGCGTCGGGTGTCACTGTGAAACTTGTCAGTATCTAACGGCCACGTTCCTGGTTCTGTTCTGTACTACTCTCACCACAGGACCTCTTCCTATTTGTAACGAGCCTCTAGAATTCAAAGTAACATGGTATGGTATGTCAGTATCTGTTATTTATTTCCCTAAAAACAAAAGAATATAAAATGCTGTCTTTCAGAAAATAACAAGAGGAGGAATTTTTCATACTATGAATGAATGAAACAAGCTATCAAGTGAATTATGCTTTTCCAAGTTTTGCATGTTAAAGCCGTGACTCCCAGTGTGATGCTATTTAGAGACAGGCTCTTTGGGACCTTATTAGGGTTAGATGAGATCAAGAGGGTGGGGCATTTATGGGATTAATACCATTGTAAGATTGTAAGAAGAGACCTCAAAGAGGACAGATCTCTTCTCTGGTCTCCCTCTGTCTCTCCCTCTGTCTCTCTGTCTGTCTCTCTCTCTCTGTCTCTGTCTCTGTCTCTCTGTCTCTCTGTCTCTCTGTCACCCTGTCTCTCTCTCTCTCTCTCTCTCTCCTCCCCCCATGTCAGGACTCAAGGACAAAGCAGCTGTTTGCAAGTAAGTTAGGAAGAGAGGTCTCATTAGAATACAACCAAGCTGGTATCCTGATCCAACTCCCAAGCCTCCAGAACTATGCAAAAATAAACTTATGCTGTTTAAGCTACCAGTGTGTGGTATTTTGCTTTGGCAGTCTGAGCTGAGACAAAAACATCAAGGTATTTGGAGGCAAAATCCTAAGCAATTCAGCACTTTAGCAGTAAAGCATTGGGAGAAGAGGACTTGGTAGGATGCAGAAGAGAGACACTCAGTTACAGATAGTGTGGCCTTAACTCTAACGTCATGGGTGAACTTGTACAAGTGTGAACTTTACTTGGCCACAAATTCTCCATTATTTAATCAGGGGATTATATGTGCTACTCTTGCAGCTACTACCTACCATCACCCCTACCTCCACATTGACTATGACTGTACCTCGCAACTACAGTCGCCAGTGATGACACAATTACAAGGGGAGACTACAAGATGTCACCCTTGAAGACAACGAAGAAAACAACAAGACGTGGTGCATACATGCAGCGCTGGCATGGTTCATAGTGCAAGCTGCATAACTGAAATGAGCACTTGTGAAATCTTCTTCCAAAACAAAGACCAGAATGAATACCAAAACATCACTGCCATCTCTTTGCACTGGAGGTTAAGCTATACAAAGCAATGAAAAGAATTCAGACACAACAGTAAGGACATATTGCAGCTACAGAAAACCTAGTGAATGATCATTCAATGCCTTCCTGTTCCTCACTATAGCATATAGTGATTTTCTTTCCCAAGATGAAGTCTAAACAAGAATACACATAATTGCATAGAGAAAAGAGAATATCACATACTAACCCGGGAAATAAAAGTGCCGTCAGCAAAAAATGTAGCATCCAGTTTTTACCGTTAAGTGCTGAGGAAGAAAAAAAAAAAAAAACAGAATAGTTATTGCAGTAGCTTGATTTAGTCCACTTTACCAATGCTTTATAGTAACCAAGTCACAATTACATTTTGAGATGTCAGCTAAAATTCCCACACATTTCAAAATTTGATTTTATTCTACAGCCTTTTAAATTTCTACTTTTGACACAGCAACGTGCTGGAATGATGAGAGTGGTAACACTTACTGTTGTATAGTTTAGCAGACATATATCCAGCAGATGTCCCCAGAAAGACCCAACACACACCAGCGTAGGTCATTATAACACTTCTATTGGTGGTGAATAGGTAACCCCTGCAAGCCAGACCTAAAGGCAAAGAAACAGTAAGTCAGTGACAAGAATATTCTCCAGAGCACATCGGACTTTCTAAGAATGTAAGCACAACCTCCTTAAGACATGTTATTATTTGATGTAGAGAATTTGAGTTTTATAAGATGAAGAGTTAGGAGGATGGAAGGTGATGATGTTTGTACAACATTATATATGTGCCTAGTGACACTGAACTGGGTGCTTAAAAAGGGTTAAATAGTAAATTTCATGTTATGTATATTTCACCACAATAAAGACATTGAGAAGAATTACTAAGTTTCAGCCTAGGAGTATTTGTGATAGAACTACAGTTTGAGAAATGAATGACTTGATATAAATGCATGGTAGCAAGAAAAGTACATATATTTTTAAAAAGATATGTTATATGAAAAAGCATATAAAGAAATTTACTAATTAGTTTAAATGATACTACAAATATTATTCACTTCGCTAGATATTTGACAATTTTTCTTAGTTGAAACGATTCAATTTGCAATTCAAAACAAATGGAATCAAGTTGTTAAATCTGAATTAGCCTTTAATTTAAGCAAGTTTAAGATTAAAATATCTTTCCCTTTCCTACCCCAGTAGTCACTCTCAAAAGAGAAAATCTTTTTTTGTTTTGTTTTGTTGGTTTTGACAGAGTCTCACTCTCTGGTGCAGGCTGGTCCTGAATTCACTATGTAGATCAGGCTGCCCTCAAACTCACAGCAATCCTCCTGCCTCTCCCTCTTGACTGCTGGGATTACAGGCATATGCCACCACGCCCAGTTTATATGGTGCCAGGGAACCAAACTCAGAGCCTTGTGCTTGATAGGCAAGGACTTTAACTGCTGAACTACATCCCCAACACACTTTTAATTCTTATGAAGTCCAATTTGTCTACTTTTTCTTGTGTAATTAATGTCACATCTAAAAATTACAGAGCAAATCTTTTTTTTGTCCACAGAAATTTTCTGCTGCTTATTTGTATTCAGAGCGAGAAATAAAAAAAAAAAATCAGGAGCTAGAGGAATAGAAAAGCAGTTTACGGTGTTTGCTTGGCAAGCACAAGACCCTGGGTTCGATTCCCCAGCACCACAGGAGTCAGGCAAGCATAGTAGTGCGTGCCTGTAATACCAACACTTGAGAGGCCGAGGCAGGCAGATTGCTGTGAGTTCAGAAACAGCCTGGACTACAGAGCAAGACCCTGTCTCAAAAATAAAATAAAGTAAATTAAAGTGAGGTTTGCTTTCATGGCAAACTAGCCTTAAAAGTTGAATTCTGAAACAGCAATTGACATCTGAAACACCCAATAAAGCTATTTTTTTACAGCAGCTTTGTGAAAATCATTATTCTGGCTATCAAAACCTAACAAGCTCTTTTTTTCAGTTTAAAAATGAAGACAGCTAGGGTTCATCAGCCATTGTGAGGCTACTAGAGATGCCACTCCATTTATACATTTGAAGAACAGCAGTTAAGCTTGAAGTAGTATTTCAAAATGCTAGCCTTTGTATCACAAACTCCTTTAGCCCACTTAAAATATGATTGTTCTCAGGTACTGATTTTCAAGGGTGCATCTATTTTGCAAAGGAAGGGATATGTGTATTGGAGTTTAGGAGCAATTATTCAGACATGAAAACGTTATGGACAGCCCTTGATATAGGAATATACTCAGACACATACCTTAATTTGGGAAGATTGAAATGTAAGTACTATAAAAAGCAAAATTCTTTAGACTTTAGAGTATAATTTCAAAGCTCTTTTGTACACACAAACCAAAGTCTGACAGGTCAGAATCTCATTAGAGTTGTTTAAAGTACATATGAACCTACTTACATAAACTAACAAATAGCATAATCAAAATCTGTGTTCCTTGACCCACGAAGACTGACAGCAATATTGGATTCTTTGCAGGCTTGAATGTATCTTCACTTCGAATATTCCTTCCACTTTCCACCTGAGCATCTACCTGCACATGAGAAATTCTTTAGTTAACATACAAATCACTAACACAGAAAGTGGTAAAAGCTCTGAAAATTACATGAAATGCAATCTTCTTCTCAAGACAGACTGACTGGAAACCAATAGCTCATTATGAATTTAGCAGGTCCCCAGAATTAATATGATCCTGCCCCACAAATGAGTCACTCCCTTACTCGAAGAATTGGTTTTTAAGGAGAATATTAAGTACATGAAGCAAATAACTGGTGGTTTTATTTTTTCCTTTTTTTATTCCTTCTGGTACTGCAAGTGGAAACCCGGAGTCTTCTCACTTAGCTATACTTCTGGTCCTTTTTAATTTTTTTTTTTTTTAGATAAATTGCTTAGTTTCCCAGATTGGGCTTAAACTTGGGATCCCCTTGCCTCAACTTTCCAGAGTGTCAGGATTATAGGAGTATGTCACCATTCCCAGCAACTGTCCGGCTTTTGTTGAAAGGAAACCAATTTTATTAAAAATTTAAAATTTGAGGGCTGGAGGAATAGCTTGGCAGTTAAAGCACTCATCTACCAAGATCGAGGTCTTGTGTTCAATTCCCCAGCATGACATAAACCAGGCATGGTGGCACACACCTCTAATCCCAGCACTCAGGAAGCTGAGGCAGGAGAACTGCCATGTGTTCAAGGTCAGTCTGGGCTACATAGTAAGTTCAAGACCAGCCTGCACTTCAGAGCAAGATCCTATCTCAAAAAAAAAAAATTTGTCAATGCACAAATAGTTGCAAGAGACAAAACAGAATAACAACATAACTTAGGATACAATGTTTCACATTCTTTAGTGTACTTATCTCATGCTTTAAATATATAAAAAATTTTAAGAATAGTATATTAAGAGTTTAGAACACATAAAAACTAACCAGAATTGATAACAGTGCTTTAATAAACTTACCAGTACTTTTTAAAATCTACACAACTCTACATGTTCTGATTTGGTAAAATAAACAAAATCACTAAGCATCAAAATGTATTATATTCATGTTGTCACACTCTAAATATGCAATATTAAAAATGGAGCAGGGCTGGGATGTAGCTCAGTGGCTAAAGGGGTTGCCTAGCAAGTGCAAAGCCCTGGGTCTGATTCCCCAGCACCATAAAAACTGGGCATGGTGGTACATGCCTATAAGCCCAGAACTCAGGAGGCAAAGCCAGGAAGATTGCTATGAGTTAGAGTACAGCCTGGGCTACCTAGTGAGTTCAGAATTATTCTAGGCTACAGATTGAGACCTTATCTCAAAATTAATAAATAAAAAAAGTTCTCAGAGTATGCATTTCAGTATTTGTTGAGTCAAATATATGCATCTTTACTTACAGAAGTCTTTACGTCATTGGATCTCACAGGGTCTTTACTGGTGCACTTTAAAATGGCCACACCCGCAATTCCACATAACACAATAGCAACAATAAAACCATTCACAAGTCTATAAAATGTAAAAAAGAAAAATAGCTAAGTTTCAAATTCCTTTGTTGCACACCAAAATGTAAACATGTGTATATATAAAAGACATTCAAGTTATTATTATATCGATCAGTTTTCTTAGGCTAAACTTTATCAAAGACTGAATAAATGCATTGATACATTAAATGAACTTAAATTCATATCACAAAAGTATATTATACATAAAGCAATGGATATAATGGCATACTTAAAGTTATTTCAGAATTTTTAAGAGTTCTTTCCCAAAGAGAAGCAGGAAGAAATATGAGTAAGATCATTATTACAAATTTAGTTAAAGAGTGTTGTGGTTTGGATCTGCAGTGTCCCAAAAGCCTCATGTTCCTATGGATACTGGGTAGTGATGGGAGGTGGGGCCTGGCTGGAAGGGGCGGATGCTTGGGGCCTGACCTGGGGAGGGGGGGTGGGTATGTGCTGGTTCTGCTGTTCCTCCCAGTCTTGTCTCTGTTCCAGCATGTTGTGAGGACATGGCAGATCTCTGTCTCTGGAGCACTGGCTCTGTCTCTGACTCTAGCTGCAGCCCCACCATGTGATTCCACCATTTTCCATCCTCCCCAATGGAATGGACTATGACTTTATGAAACTGTAAGCTAAAATAAATCTTTCCTCTTGAAGTTGTAGATGTTGGGTATTGAGTGACAGTGATGAAAAAGTAACTAAGACATATAGCATGAAATTGAAAAGTAACAACAGAGATACATGTATACCCATGTTCATAGCAGCACAACTAACAATAGCTAAAATATGGAAGTCACCAAAATACCCATCAACAGACCAATGGATACACAAACTGTGGCATTTATACACAATGGAATACTATGCATCTATAAAGTCCAACGGCATGGAGGCCTCTGCAGGCAAATGGAAGAAACTAGAGAACATCATGCTTAGTGAAGTAAGTCAGAAGCAGAAGGTGAAACATCGAATGGTCTCTCTGATATGAGAGACCCAGATCACAACTCCTTTGGAACTTAAGAGGAAAGACAAAGTGAAAGAGGGGGGGTAGGGTGGGGGAGGAGGAAAGGAGGGGAGGGGAGGGGGAGGGACAAACGGAGAGTGGGAAAGCCCTTGTCACCTTGACAAGATATGTATGTGCATAAAAGGCTCAACTCCATTGTAAACCTTAAATTTTGCACGTATACATATCAATAAAATGGGGGTAAAAAGATACATATGTGCACAAAATGCTCAACTTCATTGTAAACCTTGAATTTTGCATGTGTACATATCAATAAAATGTGGGGGGAAAAGAAATTTAAAAGTAAAATTCAGGAGTCACAGGTTGAACTAATAATAGCTAACCGAGTTCTTAGCCAATGGACTAAAGCTATATGATCTTTTATCTTTATCACTCAACAACAGCTTCAGGAAAAAGACCCCAAGAACCATGTATTTACTCACTCTCCCTGTTTTAGAACTAAAAATGTCTCAAATCAAATCCACTACTTTCTGCTACTCCAACCTCAGCTAAGTAATTAGATACATCAAAAACACTAAAAACGTTTCATAGATTTTATACCAGTTTCACAGTATTTTATACCAGTTCCCCAAGTTAAATATAATCATTATGTATTGCAAACTAATATACTAATAAAAATAATTATTATGGGGGAAGTTTCACAGATCTTATGAGAAAGTAGGTACTATTTCAGTGGGATACCAATCAAATGATTGATGTCTCAAATGTCTGTCATGAATGGAAAATAAGCTCCTGACAGAAACGCTTCATTGTTACTTTACAACTATTAGTACGGTAGAAGTCAGCCCCCATAATCTGTCCGAAGGCCTCTCTTGAATCCCTAACACCATCTTGAATCCCTGCCACCTGAGGTCTTGTGAAGCAGCCAGGCAGCTGCGCCAGCAGCCACTCCAACCCAGCCCTTTAACTAGGTAGAAGGCCTCACTCTCCCACAGCCCTGGATGCACCTGGACATCCAACCCTAAGAGACTCAGCCGACAGATCCCTCCAGAAAAAAAAAAAAAGATAGCTACTTAAGAACTTAAAATACACAAACTTATAACACTCAATAGTACAGCAGATAAACAAGAAAAAGAATCAAACTTTATCAATATAGAAAACCACCAAACCATAATGATGAACAAGACAGGAAGAAAAGAAAAAAAGATATACAAAACAAGAATAACAGAATAACAAGAATACACGTTTATTTGTCAGTAAAAACTTTGAATGCAGACAAATTAAGTTCCTCAATTAAAAACATAGGTTAGTTGAAGAGGTAAAAATTTAGATCCAACAATACACCTCCTAGAAATTCACTTCACCAGTAAAGACACATAAAAGGATAGAAAAACATACAATATGCAAAAGGAAACCAAAAGCAAAAGCAGGAGTAGTTATATAAGATAAAACTGACTTTAAACTAAAAACTAAAAAGAAAAAAATTCACTATATTATGATAAAGAGAACAACTCACCAAGAGAAAATAATTATACACATAAATGCACTCAACACTGAAGCATCCAACTATATAAGGCAAACATTATTAGATCTCAAAGGAGAAGTTGAGTCTAATTCAATAGTACCAGGGATCTTAATACCCTACTTTCTCAGTGGACACACCACCCACACAAAAACTTGACAAACATCAAAGTTAAGCTATACAATAAAGCAGATGATCCTAACAGATATTTATAGAACACTCTGTCCAACAACTGTAGAATGTGTATTCTTCTTATTAACACAGGGAACATTATCCAGGAGACTCTGTGTTCTGAATTAAGTCTCAATAAACGTGTAAATTGAAATCATAGCATATATTTTCTCTAATTACAATGCAATAAAACTAGAAATTGATTAGAACAGAAATTAAACAGCATTTTCTTTATCTACCAATAGAACAATGAAGAAATCAGAAGGAAAACAAACATTTCTTAAACCAAATGAAAATGAAAACATAACATACCAAAATCTCTGTGATATACCAAAAAGCAATGTAAGAGAAAAGCTCCTTGCAATAAGCACCTACACATACACACACAAAAAAAAGAAAGAAAGAAAGAAAGAAAGAAAGAAAGAAAGAAAGAGAAAAAAATAGAAAACTTAGCATAGTGATGCTGGCCTGTAATCCCAGGCACTCTGAAATTTGAAACAAAAGGAAAAAAGTTTGAGTCCAGCTTGTGCAACTTAATAAGACCCTGTTTTAAAGTTAAAAAATAAAAATAAAAGACCGGGTGTACCTCACTGGAGAGCAATAGTCTGGCATGCCTCAGGTGCTGGGTTCATGCCTGGGGCGGGGGGCGGGGGGGAGTGAGAGTAAGAGAGACACCCGGAAGAAGAGGAGGGAAAGGGAGAGGAGGGAAGGGAAGAGGGAAGACAGGAAGGGAATAAGAAAGGAAGGTAGGAAGGTTTAAAATAAATAACCTAATGATGCAACTCAAGGAAACAGAAAAGCAAGAATAAACTATATTCAAGGGGCTGGAAGAATAGCTCAGCAGTTAATGTGCCTGCCTAGCAAGCTCTAATGTACCGAGTTTGATTCCTTAGCACCACGCAAGCCAGGCATGTTGGTGCATGGCCTGTAATCCCAGTACTAGGGAGGCTGAGGCAGAAGGACTGCTGTGAGACCAAGGCCAGCCTGGGCTCCATCGTGAGTTCAGGAACAGCCTGGACTACAGAGTGAGACCCTGTCTCCGAAACAAAACAAAACAAAACAAACCATATTCAAAATTCGCAGAAGGAAAGAAGTAATATCAGAGCAGAAAAATGAGGTAAAGATTTAAATAAATACAAAAAAAGAAACAGAGGTGTATTATTGGAAAGAAGAACAAAACTGACATGGATTTTGCTAGAATATACAAGAAAAAAGAAGAGAAGATACAAGTAAAATTGAGGCTAGAAATAGGAGAAATACAAAGGATGTCAGGAACACAACCAACTGTGTGTCAACAAAACAGAAAACCTAAAAGAAATGGACAACTATCTAGGCATATATATCCTACCAACCTTGAACCATGAGGACACAGAAAACCTGAACAGATCAATAACCACAATATTGAATCAGTAGTAAAACTTCTCCCAACAACAACAACAACAAAAATCCAAGGATCAGATGGTCTCACTAAAGAGTTTTACTGAACTTTAAAAAGATAACTATGCCACTTCTTCTCAAACTACTCCCAAGTATTGAATGAACCTGCCAGGGGTAGTAGTGCATGCCTATAATCCTAGCACTCTGTAATCCTAACACTCTGATAGGAGGATCATAAATTTAAGACCAGCCTGGGCAATTCAGTAGCTTAGCAAGACCCAATTTCGCAATAAAAACTAAATTTAAAAAGGAAAGACCGAGGATGTAGCTCAATGTGAAAGCCTTAGTTTCAGTCCCTAGTTAGAGAGAAAGAAAAGAGAGAAAGACAGAGGCAGAGACAGAAACAGAGGGAGGGAGGAAGGGAGAGAGGAAAGAAGGAAGGAAGGAAGGAGGGAAGGAAGGAAGGAAATGAATGAAAGGAAGGTTTCCAAACTCATTCTTCAAGACCAGTATCACTCTGATACCAAAATCAGACCAGGACACAATAAAAACAAAAGTACAAACTAATATCCCTGGTGAACACGGTTCCAAAAATTCTTAACAAAATACTAGCAAATTAAATCCAACAGTATAGACACAAAAAAGATCACACGCTATGATCCAGTTAGACTTATCCCAGTGATGGGAGACAAAGATAGGTTAATATGGAAGACAGTGTGGAGGCTCCTCAGGGATCTAGAAATACAACTGCCATATGACCCAGCTATTCTAACAATAGGTATTACTATGGTTTGGATCTGCAATGTCTCCCTCCAAAAGTCTCATGTATTTGGATATCATGAATTGTCTATTGGACCTTGTGGTGTTGAGAGATTGGGCCCTGGTCTGGAGGGATGGATTGCAGGCATGTAGACTGGATCGACAGGGCTTACCATACCTTCCACACCTGGAAGGGGCAGAACACTGACACTGGACCAGGGGCTAATCACTGGGACAGGCCTGGAAGGATATATAAGCTGCTTCCTGCCTTCCTTAAGATACTAAAACTCGACTTGCCCTGACCTGGCCTCCTCTTAGCAATGTCGTGAGAAACTGCCTCCACCTCTGCCTCTGCCCTGTACGTCCACTGTTACTGGCCACCTCTGAGTGGCTCACGATCTTATGAAACTGTGAGCTAAAATAAACTTTTCCTTCCCTAATTTGTGGATGTCAGGTCTTGACGTACAGCAATGAAAAAGTAACTAAGACACGTGTATATCCAATGGAGACAAAATCAGAAACCAGGGTGAAGAGACATCCGTACTTACATGTTTACTGTAGTAGTACTCACAGTAACTAAGATACAGACTCAACGGAGGAGCCTTATGACGGACGAAGGTGACTAGGGATGTAACTCAGAGGCAGAGCACTTGCCTAGCATGCACAAGGCCCTGGGTTTAACCTCCAGCATCACCAAAAAAGAAGAAGAAGGAGGAGGAGGAGGAGGAGAAAGTCATTAACAGATGAATGAATAAACAAATGTGTTATGTACACACAGTATTATTTTAGCAACATTGGTAGGCTGAAGGCTATTATGTTAAATGAAGTCAGCACAGCAAAACAAATGCTGAATGTTCTCAGTAATGTGTGGAAGCGGAAAAAATCTCAAAGTAGAGAACTGGGAGTCTGAAAAGGGTTTGGATCAGGAAGAAAGATAGAGGAAGAAAGATCAGCTGACGTGGTGGTGCATGCCTGTAATCCTAGCACTCAGGAGGCTGAGGCAGGAGCATTGCCCAGTCTGGGATCCACAGTGGGTTCAGGATCAGTGCGGATTACAAAGTACGAACCTGCCTCCAAAAATAAAAATGATCAAGTGGCTGGAGGATTGGCTCAGTGGTTAAAGTGCTTGCCCAGCAAGTGCTTAGGCAAGTGCTAAGTACCCAAGTTCAATTCCCTAGCACCACATAAGCCGGGCGTACTGACACACCTGTAATCCCAGCATTTGGGAGGCTGAGGCCGGAGGATTGCTGTGAGTCCAAGGCCAGCCTAGATACCTAGTGAGTTCAGGACCAGTCTGGGCTATAGAGCAAGACCCTGTCTCAAAAAAAAAAAAAAAAAAAAACTGATCAAAATAAAGAATGTTCCCAACAAAAGTAAATGAAAAATGCCTGAAGTGAAAGATATGGCACACCCCAATCTGATACTACACATTGTGTACTTGCATTGAAATGTTAGTATATCATAAATATACACGATTCTTGTCAATTAAAGTAGAAATATATAAAATTTTTTAAAATTCTATCTCAGGAGAATTCAGAGTGGCAGGGTTGACAAGATGGGATCTGGACAGCTGCCCAAACAAAAGACTTCGTTGAGAAGTTAGCACAAGTTGAAGAGGAGAAGGCGGAGGGGAAGAGGGAGAAGGAGGAGGTAATTTTCTTTTTCTTTCTTTTCTTTTTTTCTTTTTGGTAGTAAAGGGAATCACACCCCAGGACCTTCACACTGAACTGCATCCCCAGACCATTTTTCATTTTTTACTTTTTTCTTTTGGGACAGAGTCTAGCTAAGTCACTAAATTGCCCAAACTGGGCTCAAATTTGCAGTCCTTTTGCCTCAGCCTTCCAGGGTACTGGGATCGTAAGGCTTGCACCATCAGGCCCAGAAATTTTTATTTTAAAGACAGTAGGAATATACAAAGAATCATCACCGTGGAAGATCACACTGAGTATCATACCTTTTTTATTTTCATTTTTACTGCTATAGCCCCTGAGTTATTACAGGCTATGAGAACAGGAAAAAAAAAAAAAACACTGAACACACATACTTATTTCCTTCAGATTAGCTTCTCTTGCCAGTCTCCTAAGACCCTAACTCAGCATCTTACTCACCCTCAGCTCATGCTTACAAGCCCAACCTTTATTTTCTCAGTTGGTCCATCCTCAATTCCTTCCACATCACAGATTTTTCATTCTGTAGTTTAATGTTGAAGCCGCCTGAGCAATCAAGGCCCCCCACTCTGCATCTACTAGAATGTGAGTTTCACGCAAGCAGAACACTCAACAGCCATATTAACCATTGCATCTCAGAGCCTGCTCCAGTGCTCAGTACGGAGACCAAAGGAATCCCTCTCTGTCGAACGAAAGGCCCTGCACTGAAAGTCTCCTCTACATACTGCAGGCCTCCACGTGCCTTGCTTTGAGCACATGGCCGCTTGAACGTTGCTGGCTTATCACACAGAATCCTTTCACTTTTCTCCTACCCTCCTCCCAGTTTTTCATAACATCACTACCCTCCCTCTACCCTAGTTGATAACTGTGGTTTGCTTTGGTTTGCTTGAACCTTCCGAACCCACAGACCCAAGCTTCGGTCCTGCTTGCTTTCATTGCTGGCCCAGTGCCCTCTTCCATGGCTGGACCCTGCCTACCACCTGCCCAGGACTGTCTACCTGCCCAGTGTTCTCTATTTGTATGCAGATACACATATTTGGGAATTCTCTTTCTCTTCAGTATAAACTCTAGTATATAGAAAACACATGTCCCTTTTTTCTTTTAATTGCATATGGGGAATATCAAAGGAGAGAAAGGACAGGGGAAGACAGCTATAGAGAAGAAAAATGTCATCCAAAGTCACCTGTGGTGACAAAAGAACTTAAAATCGATATTTAAGCTGGGTGTGTCGACAAACTGCATGAGAAGTTGAGACAGGAGGATTGCATGTTTGAGCCCAGCCTAGGCAACTTAGCAAGACCTTTTCTCAAAATTTAAAAATAAAAAACAGTTATTAGGTCTGGAAAATGTAGCTCAGTTGAGAAGGCAGTGGATTCAATCCCCAGTACCACAAAAACAAATAAGTAAATGAAGAAATATTTAATTTCCCATCCTGAAGTTTTTTATTCTTTATTTCATCAAGTGCTTACCTAAACCACTGATTTTCGGTATTAGACATCAGCTCCGAAAAATAATCCCACCTGGAAGACCACGTGACATCATTGGTTTCCTAAAATAAACAAAATATATATATATAAATATATGAGCAAACATTAACTGGCCATTTCCTAGTTAATACTCTGAAGCAGACAGGAAAACTATTCTGAATGTACTTTCTCTATTCCCTTACTTCCAACTTTCTGGAATCTTGAGGCCTACCTTGAAATTTTTTATATTTTTCTTTACTAATATTCTGTGTTATTTCACAAAGGAGTTAGGGAGAAAATAATTTTAGCTTATTCCTATCCACTGGGAATAGCATCTTTTTGCTATTTTTCTGTGACCTACAATCAGCCCCGTACTTCATCTCCTTTGTCCTTTGCTGTCCTGACATTTATCCATCTTCACCAAAACATCACATTGTATTTGCAAAGGTTCACATTAATATGTATAATGAGAGTCACTGTAGCTTTGCTTGTAAAATGATTCAGAAACAACCAAAATGCTGATTAGAATTTGAGTAAGAAAATGATAGAGACCATTAAAAAGAATGCCATGCATCTGTAGGTGATTATCTGTCTATGAAAGAGCAATAAGTGAAGGAAGAAAAATGAAAAGTTCTACCAATATTCCACTGTCCACCCAGGAATGACTGTGGTTCCCACTACCAGTGATGGAACAGGTGGACAGCACAGGCCCCTTGATGCGAGCTATCACTTCCAGGGTATTCCTAATGTCAAGCCAAACCAAGATGATCGTCATCCTAGAAAATGCAAGCTTGGGAACTCTCTAACAATTACAAGGGTATCAAGCACTTGTCCTCATTGGAGAAGCCCCAAATCTAAATACGACACACAAGCCTGGGTAAGATTGCAAGCCAGAAAGAGAGCAAAGCTGTTGACTGGCTCGTGAAACACGAATGGTTGCATGTGGTTAGGATGGCAATGCACCAACATGGATTACTAACCTGGAGGGTTGTACGCTGTTTATGTAGGAGAGTGAACCCGTTTGGGTTAAATACACTCTGAGTGCTTGAGGGTGACTAGACAACACCCACTTCTCAAATGATTCGCAGAAAGAATCATACTAATGGGTGTAAACATCCCAGAGAGAACAGTAAAGGAAAGGAGGGAAAATGGTACCAACTGGGGTATCTTGTTGAAGTGTCTACAGGAGTTCTTTGTACCGTTCTAGCCATTCTTCTCTAAGTCTGAAACTGCTTCAAAATAAACTATTTCTAAAAACTATAAGAAAATCAGAATATGGGACTGATAAATCAAGAGATGGATGCTTATCCAGTGATAAGATTTATCCTGGACATCTGCATAAAATACTGCTGTAATAGTAATGTGTGATTTTGGCAAACTTTGAATTCCATGCACCTCTTCATCAGCTTATCCACTTCCTTAATTGAATTAGTTTGCATCAAATCTTTAAAAGAGAGAGAGAGAAATGCCCAATCTGCACTATGAAATTTGAATTTGAAGTTCAAACAGGAAAGCTGGGCAAGGTGGTGAACGCAGCAAATCCCAGGACCCTCTGCAGCAGGATCACCAGCTCAAGTCCAACCTGGGAAGCATAGTGAGAACCTATGTCTAAACAAACAAACAAAAATGTAATGTTAAGGAAAAAAAAGAGATGCTGCTCAGTGCAAAGGCCCTGGGATCAAATCCCCTCACAAGCGAGTAAATAAATTACAGAGAGTTTAGGCTACAGTTATTAAACCACGCCAATTTTGCACCAAACATTGCCATCTGCTGGAAATAATAGGCCATAACACATTGCTCCTCCATAAGAAGAGAAGAAATTATTTCAAAATCCTAAGGCCCATTTGAGAACAAAATGACAAATTCAAAAAGATAACTAAGTAGTAGAACCTACTTGAAATCTATTTAAAGTTAATGAATTATTCCTTATTTTTACAACTCAAATCTTTCAAAAGTTTCAAATCTTTTATACGAGCATTTCTCATACAAGGTGAACAGGTCTTTAATGTCAGTATTGGAGGCATCACAGCAAAGGAAGAAACAAACACTTCTCAATCCATGCTGGGTCTCATTCAACAAAAACTCACGCAGAATCTGGGGCTCTCGGGGCTGGAGGAATGGCTCAGTGGTTAAAGTGCTTGCCTAGCAAGAACTACATCAAATGCTAAGTACCTGAGTTTGATTCTCCAGCACCACATAAGCTGAACGCGGTGGTGCAAGCCTGTAATCCGTGAGTTCAGGCCAGCCTGGACTCCATAATGAGTTCATGAGTTCAGGACCAGCCTGGGCTGACTGGGACTCTCAAGTCAGGCTGGCAGGCAACTTGAGCTTCTTCTGGTCCAGTTGTTCTCAACAGGGGAGCAGCACCCCCTAGAGGGTTCTGTGAAAATGTTTCGCGATGCTACTGGTAGTTATGGGCACAGCAGAAGACCAAATGCCCCGCATAGGAACAACCTCTTTCAAATGCTCCATCCAACATTATGTAGGTGCAAAATGACTTAAGATTATCTACCCCTACGTTCTAATTCCATCCTATTTTTAATGTTCATTTTTTTCCCAGTTTTATTTGCATGTATACGTGAAACACAATGGTTACACTAAAATTGAGAATTTTGAGCATCACATATATATTGCAACGACTTCACACTCTCTACCCCGCCCTCTTGACCTCCCCACCCTTCCCTTATTCTCCCTAACTTCCAACATTTCCCCCACATGACTCATTTATTTATACCGTGGGTTTCTCATATTAGAGAGACTGGGATATTTAATCTTCTGAGTATGATTCACCTCATGAAACATTAAGAGTCTCGAGCTATATCCATTCACCTATGAATGCCTCTAATCTGTCTTTAAGGCAGAGTAGTACTCCATTGGCTTATTGATCCATTGGCTTATTGATCCATTGGCTTATTGATGCATATTTTGGCATTTTCCATGATTTAGTTTTGTTTCCATAAGCATGGGTATTCATGCATCTCTATTATATGGTGCTGTTAATGCTTTTTGAAATCAAGGTATTACTGGGTCAAATGATTTTATAAGGTATTTTACATAGATTTGTATGCATTGATAGTTTTCCCCAGAAAGACAGCTATCATGTAAATTGAATGAAATGGTACCATGCTTTGCCTTGGAACTTTACCAAAATTGATTGACATTCAGGAAATCATAGTGTCATCTAGAAAGACATAGTATTTCAGACACCAGTATACAACATTTTATCCATTGTCCTAGCTGCCATAATTGCACTTAGAGGTGCAAGCATCTAATAATGACTGAAATCCATACTTAAGTGCATTATTATTTTATTATATACACTTTCTTTTCTTAGTATCTAAAATCTTTCCCTTTTTTATTGCTATGTATATATGCAATATATAGTGTTTATATTAAACTTGAGTATTTTCTGCACATATATATCATGTCAAAATTGCAAACCTTCCCCTCTCCCTTTTTTGCCCTCACACCCTCCCCCTCCCCATTAGTTCCCACTAACCCCCCCCCCCATTTAGTTCTATGACATGACTGTATTCTGGGTTTCTCATATTAGAGAAACCATGTGATATGGAACCTTCTGCATCTGACTCACTTCACTGAGCATGATGGTCTCAATTTGCCTCCATTACCTACAAAAGCCTCAAAACTGTCTTCATAGACAAGGTGCATTTTCATTTCTCTTGTGTGTTGTAGTTAAGGTGTTATACTCATGATTATGACAAATATGTGTATAAATAGGTTTCATTATCTATTAACTATTTGTATCATTTTAGAATAGTAAAAATCATAAAACGTTTTTTATTAAAAGGGACATCCATGTGAGAAAGTGGAGAACTACTGATTGATTTTATTATAGGGACACTGATGTCCAAAGGGGAAAACGAACCTGCTCAAGGTCACAATATGAGTTTGAGGCAAGCCAGCCTCCAAATATTTTGTTCTCATTTCAGTTATTGGCCCATCCTATCTAGAAATAAGAAATATATTCTCCAATAAAAATAAAGCTATGGGGCTGGATGTGTAGGTCAGTGGTAGAAGGCTTGCCTGGGCATGTGCAAAGCCTGGGTTCAATCCTCATCATGACCACACACCATATACACACACACACACACACACACACACACACACACACACACACAATTTAAATGTGGGTAGAGTCCCAGGCTAGCTCACATAAAGTTTATATAGCTGAATTTATAACTAAAATTAATTTATCAATAATTAGAATGAAACAAAAATGTCTTCAGTTGAAGGAATAACAACAAAAAGGTTTTAAAATAAAAATATGAATAATGTGTTGGCTGAAATTCAATAATTACAACTGAGAACCAATATTTATAATTCATAAGTACTCAAATTCATTTTAGGCACTCAATTGATGATAGGCACACAATAAGTATTTGTTATAGAAATAAAAAGTTTTCACTCAAATGCAAATCTATATGACTCATCTGTCAACAAACTCATTATAAACTCTTTATACTCATTTGAGAACATGTATCATTCTCTAACATTCAAGATGCTTAATTAAAAGGCACAATAAAACTTTAAAAATAAAAATTATTATCCTGCCTCTGGACCTCTCTGTGGCCAGTAACTACCTGATTAGGGTTTCAAAGCCATGAACTGAGCCAACACTCATAAGCTATTGGTGCAAACAGCAATCTATAGGTAGCAGCACTGGGGGGTAGGAGCGACAGGTGTAGGAAGAATGGAAGTTGTGACCCAAGTGACTGGGGACCTCCCTCTGCTCCATGGCACTGACATCCACAAGTGGTTCAATGTGTGCAGAGTTTAGCTTCCAGTCCATGTCCTCAAACATCCTTGACTCTGGATTGCACGTTTTCCTTCCCAAAACCTACCGTACATGTGCCTTGTGCACCAGAGATACGCACAAGACTTTCATAGGCAAAAAGGAGGAGGACCAGACAGTGTGTTCACTCAATCAAGGGTTGAGGCTTTAATGTTATTATATTTACACTCATATGCTATATTTGGAAAAAATCAAGATGATGACATGAAATACTTACTTCAAATTTCACAGAGTAAGTGTAAGTCACACGTAACTTTTGATCTTTTCTAGGTATCTCCATAGGTGGCCCGTCACACACTAGGTGGTTTTCATCAGAATGTTTATAGCTGATCAGAGATTTTTTCAAAAGTAAAAACAGGTAAGTAAATAGAAAGGAAAAGTTAAAAAAATTACATGAATTCAACTGTCATTGTAAAATTCCCAGTTTATGATTGTTCAAGCACACAGGCTAAAAAGTAAGCTTTCTGTTACATTCTCCTCTTAAAAGTCTTCATGATTTAAACTACATGGTTTCCAAATGTTCCCAACACTGAAATGAGACTCAATATATCAATACTATCCAAAACTCAATGTCTTAAGAACTTTCCCTTTGCCTGTGGATAGAATAAAAACAAAAACCCTTCTATCAGCAAATGCATTTGTTTTTCATCTTCCATTTCACCCCTTTTCAATAATACTATCTTGTAACCTTAACTGTAAGCTACAGAAATAAATCAATGAAGCAGGTATCATATTTCTAAGCACCCAGAGATAAGAGGGCCTACAGTGCACAAAGCCCATGATTAGCAATGAAAGAACCTTAGACACTGCTGTTGGGAATGTAAGTTAGTGCTGCCATTATGGAGAGCAGCACCATTTCCTCAAAAAGGTAAAGGTTGAGTTGCCGTATGATCCCGCTCTCCCACTCCTAGATACACACGCAAAGAAAACGAAGAGGAAGAATGATTACTAGAGGCTAGGAAGGAAATACTGTAGTGAAGCAGTTAGAATTGGAGGACATGATGTTAAGCAAAATAAGCCAGGCACGGAAACATAAATACTGCAAGGTCTCACTCACATGTACAAGCTAAAGACATGGATCTCAGCAAAGAATAGAGTAAAATACTGATTCCTGGAGGCTAGAGAGGAATGGGATGGAGAAAATGGACAAGTACCAAAATACAGTCAGAAGCTGAGCCCAGGGGCACAGGCCTGTAATCCCAGATTTCTGGGAGTTTGAGGCGAGACCCGGTCACAAAATCAATCAAACTAGGTAGGAAGCTGAGATAAAGAGTGGTGATTTGAGTGGTGAAGTGAGTCAGATGCAGAAGATTAAATATGTTAAATATTGCATGCTTTTTCTAATTTGGGAAATCCAGAATGCAGGGATTCTAGAGAACCAAACTGGTGTTATAGTGGGCTTTAGGAGGAATGGAGGGGGGGGGGGGCAAAATGGGAAGGGATTGTAATGCTGATGTGATATACATGCCCTCAAAAATACATTATATATCACATACATATATTTATAAAAATGGCGAAAATAAAATTAAAGATCAATCAAAACTAGAAATGTGCTGGGATGTAGGTGAGTATAAAGGCCCCAGGCTCGATGCCCAGCACCACCAAAAAACAAGTATTTAAGTACAAGGAATAATTTTCTATATCACAGTGGCTGTGTAAAGTTCACAACAAAACATTTTATGAAGAAACAGAGAAATATGAAGGCTCCACACACAAGAGATAAGAAGATGGAAACAGTAATTATCTTAAGTTGATCATTACTCATTGTATATATGTACTGAAATATCATACTGTGTTCCACAATATGTACAACTATTATGTCAACTAAAAAGAATGAATGAATAAAGAATAAAATAAGAATACAAGCCATGTCAACCTTTTATATCTAAGAAAGAGAACAATTATTAAAAGTAAAAATGGAAAACAAACTAGCAAAGTTTTAAACTAGATAGTATTAGTGGAGCCCACAAATCTGAGCAGTGACAAGGAGATTCTTTTATTGCTCAAAAAGTCAAAGAGAAAGAAAGGAGACAGACAGGAGAAAAATCACAAACCGTGACAGTTCCCTTTTGATTACTTACTCAATGGACAATTTATCCCTTGGCTTCCATCTAAAGAATAACATGAGGACCTTAAGGGATTGTTCTCTTCATATTCATAATAAAACTCATTGCTCACATGGTAAATATTATTGCTCTGTACTTCTTTCTGTTAATGTAGGCTTAGTGCCTGGTACACACTATGCCCTCCTAAGTGCTTGTACAATGAATGCCCCATATCTAGAGGCACAACACATCTTCAAATAATGATAAATTAAAAAGAAAGGTTGAAAACTATAAATTAAAACAATACTGGAGATAAAAAGTGAATTACTGTATGATATTGCATAATCAAGACTTACTGTGCAAGTATAAGCTCTGAACTCAGCACCGAAAATATCTGTATTTCATATGAAAAGTTGTGCAGCAAAACTTGTGTATAATACAGGGCAGAATCCCCATTACAGACCACTACCTTACATGCTGGTGCACACGGCTGTAGAGGGCATTTTCAGGACTTTGGCTTTTATTCTAAGTGGGGTGAAAAGCCAGGGAAGGAGTCCGAGCTGACATTTCAAAGGGAATGGTCTAGATGCTGTGTTGAAAATAGACTGCTAGAAGACAAGACTGGCAGCACAGAGAACAGCTAAGTTTTTGCAATACTTCAGATGGGGTAAAATGATGTCTGGATCACATAATATTAGTGGCAAGAAAAAAAAAACAGGTGAATTATGAGCCAGGCCTGGTGGCTCAAGCCCATAATCCCAGTACTCTGGGAGGCTGAAGCAGAAGGATCACTAGCTTGAGCCCAACCTGGGCAACTTAGTAACTTTATGAGATCTTGTCCTAAAATTACAACTAAAATGGACCATACATAGCTCAGTGTGCAGGCCCCAGGCTCAATCTCTAGTACAAAAAAAAAAAGTGAATTCTGAATATACTTTAAAAGTGAAGTGAGGCAAGACAACGCAGGCCTATAATTCCAGCACCTGGACGCTAAGGCAGAAGATCAAAAGCTCAAGTTCAGCCTGGACACCTTAGCAAGACCCTGTCTCAAAATAAGAATCAGAAAGGGCAGGCTGTATAGATCAGGGTGAAGGATCTGGGTTCAACCCACAGTGCCACAAAAAAAGAAAGAAAACAAAACAAACTAGAGTTCATGGCCTGCCCAAGGATTGTGCTGGCCACGCTGTATGAGCAGGGAAGCACGAGGAGGAATCCGCATGACACTATGGCTTTGGAAACTAAGCAACTGGAAGGGTGGAGTCACCACTTATTGAGATGGGGAAGAGAACAGGAAGAGCACATCCAAGTGGACAGGTGAGAAAGACAGACACACAAGCCTAGAGATTTAAGGGTCACTGGAGAGCCAAGTGCAGTAGCATACACCTGTGATCCCAGCACTCGGGGAGGCTGAGGCAAGAAGATCACAAGTTTGAGCCCAGCCTGGGTAACTTAGTGACTTAGTGAGACCCTGTCTCAAATTCAAAAATTAAAAAGATGAGCTCAGTACCAAAGCCCTGGGCTCAACCCCCAGAGGCCCCAAAAAAGGTCATTGTGATCATGCCATGAGACAAGATAAGACCTCTAAGCATAACTAGAGGAAAAGTTCAGAGACTGGGTCCAGGGTTCCTCTAGTTGAAGACAGAGAAAGAGACTAAAAAGCTGTGAACTAGAAGGAAATCAAGAAGAAAGCATGACAATCTAAAAACCAAGTGACGCAAATATACTAAGGAAAAAGAAATGATAAACCCTGGTACCAATCAGGTAAATAAGCAGGGCACGGCTCCTAAAAGAATACACAACACTATAGGCCAAGAACATGACCAGGTCTAACTCACTCCTATAACCTTGAATAGACTGTAACTCTGTAAAAGATGAACTACAGCACAGCCCTTAGTCAGGCACGATGGCAAATGCCCGCAATCCCAGCACTCTGTGAGGCTGAGCCAGGATTCACACAAATTCACGCCCAGCCTGGGCAATGTAGTGACTTAGTGAGAACAGCTCAAAATAAAATATTAGGAAGGACTGGAGATGTATTACAGCTCACTACAAAGGCTCTGGGTTTGATCCCAAGTATCACATACACACAAATGTCCTATGTCCTTAGAGGACCCACATAAATGGCATTTATCACAATCAGACTGAAGTTTAACTGTATTGCATATAAGCTATCAGAATAGGCAGTGTGGAATAACTGTGAAGAACAATTTTCTTTACTTTTTCTTCTCTGAGGCTAAGAATATGAGATGTGACCATCAAGCATATTAAGTTTGATCTTTCCGTAGCTAGGGAGATTGACTTCCAGCATGATCACACTTGGTGCGTTTACTCCCTTTCCAATCAAATCTCTTCAAACATGAGCAGCAGCCCTGCACCACACCTCATAGTCAGTCATCCAAAAATTCTGTTTCTAGATATAAAAAATCACATTCACAAAAAAAGCATGAGTGATTGCACTTGACAATGCTAAGTATTTCCTGACTTCTCAGGAGCTATGTTTATTCCTCTTACTCATAAATACACCCCAATCCTTTTATTTCCTGTTTGCAATACCTTCAAACATGTTGATACGGCCACTGCTATCGATTGGATGTGATTTAAATGCATCCTTGCGAAAGTTCATATGGCTAGAGGCCTTGATTATATGGGTGACAGTATTGGGAGGTGCTGTGGAAACTTACAAGATAGGGCCTTGTAGGAGTCCCTTAGGTCATTAAGGATATCCTTGGAAGGTACCTCTGTGAGCCCTTGACTTGTGCTATGTTTTGGGTCTGGAGTGCCCCCCAAAAGCCTCAGGTATGTGGATATAGTAGAATAATTATGGAACCTTGTGCTATTGGGAGGTAGGGCTTGGCTGGAAGGGTCAGATGCTTGAGGCTGGACCTGAAAGGACTGTGACAACTTGTTGGGATTAGGAGTTGCGTAGTGTAGAGCTTCCAGGTTTGTGTTACTGACTTGTAGGTCAGGAAGTAAGGGAGAGGCACAGCATCCTGGGTGTTGGGGGGCCCAATAGGCAGCTTGAACTAAGTAAAGAAAGAAAGAAGATATAGTGTTGCAGCTTCCGACTGGGAAAGCTCTACCCTTGCCTGGGTCTCCAGACATCAGCTTGCTCCTGCTTCACTTGGCTTCTTTCTGCGATGGGGTGAGCAGTCCTCCAGCCTGTGCCATGTGCCTCCACCACTGCCAGCAGCACATGAACAGACTGTGTCAGACCTTCTGCAACTGAGCTAAATAAATCTTTTCCCATTTAAATTGTGGATTTTGGGTATTTGGACCCAACAACTGATAAGTGAGTAAGATGAGTTCTCAGAAAAAAAAAAATGCTGTTACAAGCCAGGTGTGAATAGCGGGGTATGGTAGTGTACGCCAGTAATCCCAGCACTCAAGAGGTTGAGACAGGAGAATTCCTGTGAGTTTGAGGCCAACATGGGATACCCAGTGAGCTCCGGAACACCCTAGACTACAAAGGAAGATCCTGCCAAAAATAAAGCCATATGTGGTGGTGCATGCCTATAATCCCAATACTCAGGGAGGCTGAGGCAGAGGGATCCCAAATTCAAGCCCAGCCTGGGTAACATAGTGACTTATCAAGATCTTGTCTCAAATTTTAAAAACAAAAACAAATAAAACTTTTTTTGCGACAGGGTGTCACTCTGTAGCCCAGGCTGCTCCTGAACTCATTATGTAGTCCAGGCTAGTTTATGACACATGGCAATTCTCCTTCCTCAGCCTTCTGAGTGCTGGGTTTACAGGCGTGCACCACCACGCCCAGCTTAAATAAAACTTTTAAAAATGTTTTCAAGGCCTGGAGATGGAGCCCAATGCCAAGGCTCTGGGATCAATCCCCAGTCGGTGGAATGCTGTTGTAAATGAAGCGAGCCTGCCCCACTCAACACTCTCCACTTCCTAGTTTTACAGAAAAGTGTTTACACTGAAGCAAGTTCCAGCTCTGATTTGATGCCATCTGCCACACTCAGTAGAGACCAAACTAACGAGCGCGCCAGATCTTGAGCTTTAAACCACCAAAACTGTGAGGTATGTAGACCACACGTAGCCTAAATCAGTGATTTTATTGTAACAATGAAAAGTTCAGGCTGGAGGAATGGCGGAGCAGTTATGGTGCTTGCCTAGCAAGCTCAAGGCCCAGAATTTGATTCCCCAGCATCACATAAGCTGGCAATGGTGCCACACACCTATAATCCCAGCACTTGGGAGGCGGAGGCAGGAGGATTACTGTGAAACCAGGACCAGCCTAGGTTATATAGTGAGTTCAAAACCAGCCTGATCTACAGAGTAAGATCCTGTCTTTAAAAAAGAAAAAAGAAAGAAAGAAAGAGAGAGAGAGAGAGAGAGAGAGAGAGAGAGAGAGAGAGAAGTTCACGAATACCTCCACTAAATATTTTAAAAATCCTTTTACCAAGATAGAATTGAAAATCTCGATTCACCAAGGAAATACAGATCCAAATCCCAGCAAGATATCACCTCACGCCTTTTAGGATGGCTAGTATCAAAAAGACACAAGATAACAAGTGTTGGCCATGTATGGGGAAAAAATAAATGAGTGTACATTGTCAATGGGAATATAAATTAGTATAGCCTTTGTGGAAAAAAGTATGGTGGTGTCTCAAAAAGTAAAACTGCCCAGGCCCAGTGGCACAGGCCTGTAATGCTAGCACCCTGGAAGGCTGAAGCAGGTGAGTCCGCAAGTTCAATCTGAGCCGGGGCAACCAAGCAGCTTAATGAGACCCTGTCTTAATATCGGAAGTAGCAGAGCAGTTAGAGCACTTAATTTGCAAGCCCAAGAGCCTGAGTTAGAGTCCCCAGCACCACATAGGTCAGGCATGGAGGCACACACCTGTAGTCCCAGCATTCAGGAGACTGAGCCAAGAGGACTGCCATATATATAGTCAAGGCCAGCCTGGGCCACACAGTGAGTTCAGGACCAGCCTGGACTACAGAGTGAGATGCTGTCTCAAAAAAAAAAAAAAAAAAAAAAAAAAAAAGGCTAGGGGTGTAGTTCAGTATGAAGGCCCCTGAGCTCAATACTCAATACCCCCCCACACCACCACCACCAAAAAAAAAGAGCACCCCTGGAATGGGAAAAAATATTTGTCAATTATTCCTCAGACAGTGGACTATTATCAAGAACATGCAAAGAACTGAAAAAATTAGACTCTCCAAAATAAAGGACCCAATCAAAAATAGGAATGAGAAATGAATAAACAGTTCTCAGAATAAGTCCAAATGACATGAAAAAATGTCCAACATCTTTCACCATCATGAGGTCCCACTTAACGGCTGCTACTAAGAACTCAAAAAACAATAAATGCTGCTGAGGCTGTGGGGAAAAGGGAGCGCTCCTACGTTGCTGGTAGGGCTGTACACCGGTACAACCACTACAGAAAGCAATATGGAGATTCCTCAGAAAACTGAAAATCAGCATTCCATTTGACTCAGCTATACCTCTTCTGAGTACCTTCCCAAAAGAGTTAAAGTCATCATTACAAGAGTCATACATGCATACCCATGTTGATAGCAGCACAATTGATAATACCCAAATCTTGCAAGAAGCCAATATGCCTGAGTATAGATGACTAGAAAAAGATGTGAGATACATACATATATATGTGTATGTGTGTGTGTGTGTGTGTGTGTTACTCTTCCATAGTGACAAATTTGAAGCATTTGTAGGAAAATGGATGCATCTTGAGACCATGATGCTCAGCGAAATGAATCAGATCCAGAAAGTTAAGCTTCTTATGGTTTCTCTAATATGAGAAAAATAAACCATAAAAATGTAACAGGGAAGAAAGTAAGAAGATGGACTTTGTGGAGAGGCAAAGGGAAAGGGGGTGTTGAGGGGGTGGGAAGGGGAAAGGCGGGTGATATGTAAATTTTAAAAATAAATAAATAGAAATAAAAATTTAAAACACAGGTGAACATAGAAGATACTGTGCTCACTGAAATAAGCCAGACAGAAAGATATGAATATATTCATATATAAAATTTTTTAAAGCTGAGTACACAGAAACAGAGTAGTATTGCATACAATGAGTGCGGGGAGATGTTAGTCAAAGGGTACAAACGTGAAGTTCTGTAGGATGGATGACTCTAGAGTTCTAATTTACAGCATGACTACAGTTAAAAATACTGTATTGTGGGGCTGAAGGAATAGCACAGCAGGTAAAGAGCTTGTCTAGCAAGTGCAAGGCCATGAGTTCGATTCCCCAGCAGCACATAAAACCAAGCATGCTGGCTGATGGCACATGCCTGTAATCCTAGCAGTTGGGAGGCTGAGGCAGGAGGATTGTCATGAGTCCAAGGCCAGCCTGGACTATACAGTGACTTCAGGATGAGCCTGGGCTACAGAGCGAAACCCTGTCTAAAAAGTAAAAAAATTAAAAAAATTTAAAAAGGGGCTTTGGCCACACAAAGGATAGCATGTGAAGTAACAGATATGTTAATTTACTTGACTACATTAAGTGTTTCACTATGTACACGTTTGTTTAAGTATCATGCTGTGGGTTAAGGTTATTTAGGGCTCACTGATAGAGTGCATGCTTCACATGAGCAGGATCTTGGATTCAATCCCCAGGACCAAATTCGAAAAATAATTATGCTGTACACCTTAAATATATATAATTCTAAGTTTTGGTGGGGAAAAAAACCCACAAAATTTTGATATGAAAGAAGAATCAGAAAGTACCAGTGTCCTTAAACATTTGTCATCTGTTTAACAAATCTATAGACATGCTTGCCCAAAACATACATGTGAAAAAAACTTACACATGAATAAACATTTCCAGGGCTTCATGCATAGGCTCCACATTAAACATTCATAATTTAATAAAACAAAACTCCTAAGTCAGTCTTTTGGTTTTACAGATGAGGAAATTAAGACTCTACAGCATCAAGTTTATCTACCCATGGTCAAGGGTTTAGCTGATACATACCCTAACTTTTTTCCCCTTTGCTCATTGGATGTTACAAATGGGACAAGCCACTTGGCTAAAGAAAAATAAGCAATGAACCTGAAAACAGTAAAATCTGGTTCATTTCCGTGTACTCAGTGTTCACTTCCAAAATAGTACAAGTAAAAATAAAATCTTAGTTGCCTAACCCCTTGTCCTGTGGTCAGACAACTGGAACCTATCTGCGTCCTTTAAGATGTTTCATGGGTCAATTTTTTCGTCATATTTCAGGTTTTGCTATATTTTGCCAACAACGGATCATGATTGTACATACTATGTTACAGTAACTCTTCGTAATACTGGGGATTAAGCCCGGGGCCTTCACACTGAGCTACATTCCCCAGCCCATCTTTATTTTTGATTTTGAGGCAGGATTTTACTAAGTCGCTAAGTTGCCCAGGCTGGACTCAAAATTGTAATCTTCCTGCCTCAGCCTCTCAGACTGTTGGGATCCCAGGCCTGTGATCACAGTTCCCTCTTTTTCTTAACAGAAGAGGACTAGTATCCTGTAGTTTAGATGACCATCGAGTTACATGTAACTTCAAAGGCCTCCCGTGTGATCAGCCAAATGCAGAATTGCCCTTTGCAACCCGGTGGGCAATTACTTACTAGGGACCCGTACAGTGCTGGATGACAAACTGCAATGTCTTACAAATTAAGTCACCTGGACTCTTCCACATATGTCCAGGGATAAAGTACTCACTACTCCTTAAGGTTGTGTATTTAGTTGTTAGAGAGCTTTAATCATTAGCAGACTATTCATACTTGGTTGATATCTTCCCAATAAACATTACTGGTATCAAACCTGCCCTCTAAAGAAACACAAATCTGAATCTATACCCTTTGTCACATGACAGCAACTAAATAGAAGAGTTAGGATACTCTTAAACGTCTACTAGTTTCCAAACCTCTCAATTCCTCCTTATATTACATGGCATTTGATGCTTGCTATAGGCAGAAGGCAGTAAAACTGAATATTAATTATATTTTTTTCAAAATATAAGTCTAAGGTTATATCACAAAGGTATACAAAAGTTAAATTTGTAGCTAAGAATTTCTACATATCAAATTAATTTTCTATATCACTGGAACTAATTTAAAAACTCTAATTACCTTTTGGGATTAACTCTGGCATTGATTAGTCTTGCGGTCATAACTCCATCTATGTCACTTTCTCTGTGGTATATAATAGTAATGTCAACGTGGTTGAAAAGGTATAAAGTACCATGTGTTAATTTAGGCTGTGAAAAGATAAAGAAATTTTACAGTTAAAACTTTTCTTAGAAACATATATGTAGAGAGAGAGAGAATGTATATATATATATATATATATATATATATATATATATATATAGTCTAATCATGAAGTAAAAATTAGACACACTAGTTCTAAGAAAATTGAGCTATCAATTAAGCATATTGAAGAGCAAATATTTTTATAAATAAAACTATGGCTATGGGCATCTGAATGAAAATTAATGAATTAGTTAATTCTATAGTCATAAACAATTATTACAAGGGATACTAATACAAAACTGTAACATTCATAAACACTTTCTTTTTGTGGGTTTTAAGCACATAAAACTGTGACAATAACACAAACTAACTGATAAAATGTTACCAGTACACAAAGTTTAAGCATACCAAGCATTTGGACGTGTCTATAAGTAATGAAGGAAGGAAAATAAGCACTTCAGAGAGTTAAGACAGCTACTTCTGAGCTGGGCTTAGTGGCACAGAGCCGCAATCCACGCACCCTACAGCCTGGCAGGCTGAAGCAGGAGGATTACAAAATGAAGCTCAGACTAGGCAATTTAGCAAAATAACAAGATCCTTCTTCAAAATAACAAAATAAACAATGAACTAAGGATGCAGGTCAAGGCAAAGTTTCTGGGTTTAATCCCTAATACCAAAAAAAGAGAGAGAAAGAGAGAGAGAGAGAAAATGATTTTCCTGCTGTTTAGTTTTAGCTGTTCCTATGTTCTAGAGTTTCCATAATAATGACACATTTACATTTATAATTAGATGCATCAATAGACAAAAAGTAAATTTAACCCTGCCTGCTAACCAAGTGTTCACCAGCTCATGGCTTGGCTGCCACAACTCTGAAGATAACTACAGAAATTTCCTAGAACAATCCTTCTCTATACAAATCACCCAGGGATCCTGCTGAAATATGAATCCCAACTCCCTTTTTCTTTACAGTACTCGGGATTGAACCCAAGGTCTCAGTCATGTTAAGCACACGCTCTACCACTAAGCTGGTTTTTGACCAGAGTGGTGAGGGAGAGTGAACAACTATTTTTGCTCAGATATTTGATGGTGGATTTGCAACAAGAGTTATGTTGTCAAGAACTGTGTCCCCCAAAAAGATATGTTATAGGTGCTGAGTGTGATGGTACACATCTGTAATCCCAGAACTCTGGGAGATGAGGCAGGAGGACTACAAGTTCAAGGTCAGCCTGGGCAACTTAGCAAATATTATGGTTTGGATCTGGAGTGTCCCGCCCAAAGGCCTGATGTATTTGGATGTAGCAGAGTACTATGGAATCATGTACTGTTCACAGGTGAGGCCTGGCTGGAAGGGGTAGATGCTTGGGATTTGACCTGAAGGGATATGTTGACTTGTTGAGACTGAGGAACAACCAGGGTAGAGCTTTCAAATGAATGTATGATTAACCCATGGCCCCACTCTGTGTGGGCAGCCCAAATAGCAACTTTAACTAAACAAAGGAAAAAAGAATAAATATTGTTATAGCTTTCCCTGGGAAAATTCCAGCCTCTGCCTTACTCTCCAGACATCAATCACTGCTCCCTCAATTGGCTTTGTGTCTGCCATCCTGTAAAGAGCTTTTCTCCAGCTAGACCTCCACCATGGGCTTCCACCATTGCCAGCCACCATGAATGCGCTACATGAGACCTGGTGATACCATGAGCTAAAATAAATCTTTTCTCCCTTAAGTTGTGGATGTCAAATCTTCTCTCACAGCAACAAGTAAGTAACTAAGACAGTGACTTAACATGGCCCTATCTCAAAATTAAAGAAAAATAACGACTGGAAAAATAGCACAGCAGTTATAGCATTTGCCTATCAGGTGCAAGGCTCTGAGCTCCATTTCCCAGCACCACGTAAGCTGGGCATGGTGGCACACATCTGTAATCTCAGCACTTGGGAGGCTGAGGCAGTACTGCTGTGAGTTCATGGCCAGCCTGGGCTACCTAGTGAGCTCAAGACTAGCCTGGACTACAGAGGCAGTCCCTGTCTAAAAACAAATAAATAAATAAAAGAGGACTAAGAATCCAGCTCAGTGTAAAAGCCCCAGATTCAATCCCTAAGGGGGGTGGCATAGGGGAGTAATGTTGAAACCTAACCCCCAGTATCTGTGAATGTGATCTCCTCCTGAAATAGAGTTCACAAATATATTCAACTTAAAATTAGGCCACTAGAACTGGGCATGGTGACATATGCCTGTACTTCCAACATTCTGGGAGGCTGAGACAGGAGAATCACAAGTTCAAGCAACTTAGTCACTCAGTGAGATTTTGTCCCAAAAATAAAAAATAAAGCTAGGCATAGTGGTGGTTTTCTATAATCCCAGAATTCTGACAGACTAAGGCAGAAGAATTTCAAGTTCAAGTTTAGCCAGGAAAACTCAACAACTTTGCTAAGCAAGATCCTGCCTCAAAATCTTAAAAAACATTTTTTGACAGACTCTCACTCTGCCGTCCAGGATAGTTCTGAACTCACTACGTAGCATAGGCTGGCCGTGAAATGAGAGCAATCTCCATATCTCAGCCTCCCAAGTGCTGGGATTACAGGCATGCATCAACACACCAGGCTTATGTGGTACTGGGGAATTAAACCCAGGGCCGTGAGCTTGCTAGGCAAGCATTAACTGTTGAGCTACGTCCCCAGCCTTAAATAAAAAAAAAAAATTAAGGGTTCAGTCCAGTATCACAAAAAAAGGAGGAGCTGGAGATGTAGCTCAGCGTGAAGGCCCTGAATTCAACGCCTAATATTGAATTTAAAAAAAGGTCAGGCCATTAGGGTGGGTTTTAATCTGACAAGCTGCTCAGTGAAGCAGTAACCATAATTTCAAAAACCTAGGAACAACCACAAATGTCTGTGAACTGACTTAAATAAACCACAATATAACCAGAGAAATAAAATGCACTAGCAGATTTGCAAGTGCTGGTGTGTAAGTCTGTTCACGATATGAGCTGAGAGAAAAAGCACAGCATAGCGGTTAAAGATACAGACTCCACAATCTAATGACTACATTCAAAGCTCCCGTACTGGCAGGTGTGACCTTCCACCTTGTAAGCTCTGGGTCTCTATTTGCTTACCTGTAATGTAGACATCATAACAGTACTTACCCTACAGGGCATATGAGGAGTAAATCAGCTGGTGAAAAGTATTCCACCTCTGGTCAGCACAAAGTACTCAACACAATCGGGATAGAGTTAACAAAGCCCTTTTGGATCTGGGTGCTGCCTGACTCTCACCTCCCAACACTGCTTCTATTTCTAGGTTACTAAAGAGAATTTTTTTCCTACTCCAGGCTGGTCCTAAACTCACTATGTAACCCAGGCTGGCCCCACACTCACAAAAATCATCAACTCAGCCTCCCAAATGCTGAGATTACTGGTGTGTGCCACCACCAATTTTTTATGTGGCGCTGAGGGATTGAACCTTGGGCCTTGTGCATTGTAGTCAAGTACTCTAACCACTAAGCTATAGCCCAGCCCGTGAAGAGATTCTTTGTTTTGTGCTCTGTACACTCAGCTCATCAGCTTTCTTGCCAACACATCAAATTGTAGTCTGTGTATTTACAAATGTTTACCCCGCTAGTGAATTGTATTCCCAGTAGATCACTGGCTAGAAACTGTGGCTCATTTAGTCATTCACTCACTGACTCACTCATTCAGCAATTTTTTCGTTGTTGTTGCTTTCTTTTTCTATGCTGCTGGGGATGGAAGCCAGGGCCTTCACACTGAGTTACATCCCCAGCCCAGCCCTCTTTTGTTTTTGATTTTGAGAGATGATTTTGATAAATTACCCAGGGTGGATTCAAACTTGCACGCCTCCTGTCTCAGCCTCCAGACTGCTAGACTGCCAACACTACTGGGCCCAGCTCTACAAATATTTGTGACAATTTATTATATTCAAGGCACTTCATAAGTATATCCTCAGAGCTGAAATCCTGTAGGTGCTCAAAAATAAAACAGGTAAGGGATGCGGGCATAGCTCCGTGATTTGAGCCATTGCTTAGGAAGCACAAGGCCCAGGGTTTGATCCTCTAGCACCACTGAAACTGGACATGGGGATTCACACCTGTAATCCCAGCACTTGGGAGGCTGAGGCAGAAGGATTGCTGTGAGTTTGAGGTCAGCCTGGGCTACAGAGTGAGTTCAGGATCAGTCTGGATTATACAGTGAGACCCTGTCTCAAACAAATAAAACAAGAATGCTCCACGTCCAAAACTTAAAATATTTTTTTTAAAAGAAGAATGATCTAGCAAAGTTGAAGAAGAACTAAAACATGTAGAAGTGAGAAAAATCTCCCAGTGTGGCAGTGCACACCTGCAATCCTAGCACTCTGGGAAGATAAAGATGGAAGTTTGTAAGTTCAAGCCACCCTTGGAAATTTAGTGACTTAGAGAGACCCCATTTGAAAATAAAAAGGTTTTTTTTTTTTAAAACCCAGGTCCTTGTGCTTTCCAGTCAAGCACTAACCACAGAGCTATGCCCCCAGCGTCAAATCTTCCTAAATAGTAGAAGAACTACAACAACAAAAATAAGGACCGCATACAAACTTTTAAAGTAAATACTATAGAAACTAGGGGCACAGCTCAGCCGTTAGAGCACTTGCCTACCAACCGCAAGGCCCTGAGTTCACTTCCCCAGCACCACATAAACTGGGCATGGTGGCACACACCTATTATTACAGCATTCAAGAGGTTGAGTCAGGGGGATTACTGTGAGTTCAATGCTAGCCTGGCCTACACAGTGAGTTCAAGACCAGTCTGCACTACACAGTAAAAGCCTATCTCAAAAATATATATAATAAAACAGCATTTCATGACATCTAAAATGCCATCAACTATAAAACAGCATTATTTTATGAACTACTAAGAAAAACACTGGTAATTAAATATTAGTATACTGTCAACTGGAACATCTGGTATAAGTATTAAAATAAGCATAAACATGACTCACAATCAATAAGAATAGTAAACAAACATAAAATAATACAACAGACCTTAAGCCAAATGTCATATCGATAAATGTCAATGGCCTTAACTCTCCTATTAAGAGGAAAGACTTTCTAGAAGACATGACAGAGCAAAACTCAACATTTTTTTGTGCAAAACACACACCTAAAGTGAAGAGGAGATGGGGGTGTAGCAAAGTGGTTGGAGCGCTTGCACAAGGCCCTGGGTTCTATCCCTCAGCATCACATAAAAATCAGCTGGACATGGCGCATGCCTGTAAAATCCTAGCACTCTGGGGGCTGAGGCAGGAGGACTGCCAGACTGGGCTGGAGAGAGAACCTGTCTCATAAAAAAAAAAAAAAAAACAGGAATAATCATGTAAGAATAGGGAACAAATAAAGTGAGTCCTCCTAGTCCCTCTTCAGCTTACTTTGCAGAGAGAATTTCCAGGATGTAATGCTGGAAAAGGGCACCCAAGCTGAGCCTTGTGGTCTCTCTTAGTTAAGAAGACAAAGTTCAAAGTCCAAGAAAGGCAAGAGGCTAATTTTTCTTCTTTTTTTTTTTTGAGACAGGGTCTCACTGTAGCCCAGGCTGATCCTGAACTCACTATGTAGCACAGGCTGGCCTTGGACTCAAGGCAATCCTCCTGCCTCAACCACCCAAGTGCTGGGATGACAGGTGTGCGCCCCACACCCAGCTTTACATGGTGCTGGGGAATTGAACTCAGGGCCTTGTGCTTGCTAAGCAAGCCCTTTAACCACTGTGCCATTCCTCCAGCCCCGAGGCTAGAATTTGTGAGGCTGAATATCAGGGAGAAGAGCACTTCAGTCGGATACATTTGATATGGAGAAAGTTCTACTCATCTGCTTAATACATGCATGTAAAGGGTGTCCATTACTAACATAGGGTTTCTCATCTAAATTCTTGGTCACACTCTTTTCAATAGGTTTCCTCTGCAAACTAGCACTGAACGAAACTTTGCCAGCAGAGGGCGCTAAACAGACATCCCAAACGTAAAGGGATTTGTGTCCTGGCTGCTGTGTGCTCACTCCGCTGGCTGTTTCTCCAGGGTGCAGCAACCGATGACGAATTCATGGACCCAGACATCACAACAACAAAAAAAGGAGAGCTGAAAAGACATCACGTGCCTTCTGATGAAAGAACACACCACCACTTAACATCAGTGAAACCAAACCTGAAACTGGATCAAGCTACTGGACTCGGCTGCCAATTAGCAGGAATTTGGGGACTGAGGTTGGGTTACAGGATAAAGAAATGGACAGACTGAACAGATATGTAACAAATCAAATATAGCAAAATGCTAATTTTAGAATCTAGGTGCTGCATATATGAGTGTCCACTATATCACTGTTGCAACATTTTTTTCTGGGGAGGGGATTGCAGGGAGGCGGAAGGATCTTACTTTGTAGTCCAGGCTGGTCCTGAACTCACCGTGTAGTCCAGGCTAGGCTGGAACACATGGCAATCTTCTTGCCTCAGCCTCGCAAATGCTAGGATTATAGGTGTGTCATTACTCCTGGCTTATAAAGTGCTGGGGAATTGAAGTTAGGGCCCTGCCTTGCTAGGCAAGTGCTTTTACTGCTGAGCTACGCCCCCCCAGGCCTGAATTTCTCTCTGTGTTTAAAAATATTGATAATAGGGCTGGAGGAATGGCTCAGCGGTTAAAGCACTTGCCTAGCAAGCGCTAAGCACCCTAGTTCGATTCTCCAGCACCACATAAACTGGGGAATGGTGGCGCACGCCTGTAATCCCAGCACTCAGGAGGCTGAGACAGGAGGATTTCTGTGAGTCCAAGGCCAGCCTGGGCTCTGAAGTGAGTTCAGGACCAGCCTGGACTACAGAGTGTGACCCTGTCTCAAAAAAAAAATTCATAATAAAATCTTGACAGAAGACATAAAAGTGATCAAGTCTAGGGCTTGATTTAAGTGCTGTGCTAGGAATAGCCCAGTGGTAAGAGCTAGCAAGCAGAAGGCCCTGGGTTCAATTCCCTGGCATCACTTAAAGTGGGCATGGGGGAGCACACCTATAATCCCAACTCTTGGGAGGACGAGGCAGAAGGACTACTGTGATTTCAAGGTCAGGCTGAGCTATGCAGTGAGTTTAGAATCACCTTGGACTACAGAGTGAGATCTTGTGTCAAAAAAAAAAAAAAAAAAAAAGACCAAACTGAAGAAATAACTCGGTGGCAAGCTCAAGGCCCTGGGTTCATTCTTCAACACCACATAAGCCGAGCATGGTGGCACACACCTATAATCCCAGAACATTGGAGGCTGAAGCAGGATTGCTGTGAGTTGGGCTACATAGTGAATTCAGGACCGACCTGGACTACAGTGAGACACTGTTTCAAAAAAAAAAATGATCATCTAAACTATTAGTGCCTTAGGAAGTATAGGCAGGCAATAAAAATATAAAAGAAACTCTGTGAAGTTACCCTTCATTTCTGTGTGTTCCACATCCACAGAAACAAAGAACCACAATGTAAATCAAAAAGTTTTCTTAACTATTTCTGTACTGAATTAAGTACAGACTTTTTGTCATTATTCCCTAATTACAGTTTAACAATTCACATAGTATTTACATTGTATTAGGTATTAGTTACCTACAAATGATTTAAAGTATATGAGAGGTTGGGCCTGTTGACACAGTCATGTAATCCCAGCATTTTAGGTGGCTGAGGCAGGGAAATCACAAGGTTGAGCCCAGCTTGGGTAACTTAAGGACAGCCTGTCTCAAAATCAAAAATGAAAATGGGTTTGGGTTGTAGTTCAGTGCGAGGTCCTGATTTCCATAGCCAGTACCATAAAATAATAAAAATAAAAACAAAATAGAGTACATGGGAGGATATGCACAGGTTCTGTGCAAATGCATTATTTTCTATAAGGGACTTGGTCATTGATGGATTTTGGCAGTGAGAGGGGAGGCCAGAAACCAAGTCCTTGGGGTGACTGAGCATAAAAATTAGGACAGCAGCCACTCTGGAGAAGAATGTGGTAAGTGGGCAGGGCCACATGGAAACCTGAGGCAGCTGGCCAAAGTCTACTTCTTGACCTGGCTGTGGGGTACAAAAGCATTCTCCTTATAATAATTCATCAAGCACTCTACCTGTTCTGTGTAGTTTCCTGTATCTGTATTTTACAACAAAAAAAAATGTGTATCCTTTGCCTAGCAACTGCAGTTATAAGCATTTATCCTAAGGTAATAATTACACAAGAGTACACAGATGGTTGTACAATAACAGCTATCACTTATTGAGTGCCTACTGTATATTTGACTCCACTGCAAGCACTTTACAAGAATTATCCATACAGCAACCCTATGTGGTATGCACTATTCTTATTCCTCTTTTACAGGTGTGACTCAAAAGAATGTTCACTGAGAATTATTAATGCTCATTAAAAACATTTGATGACAACTGAATGATTTTTATGATTCACTCCATAACAATGGAATGCAAGAAGTTACTAAAAAGTGCGAGCAGGGCAACCCCATTTCTGGGTCCCCCTTCTGGCTAGCAGGAGCTTCACCCATTATCTTTCTTTCCCCTTTTGTAAGTTTCCCAATAAAGCCTTTTCTTCACAAACTGCAAATAAATAAATAAATAAATAAATAAATAAATAAATACAAGCATTCCATCACTCTTTTGTTTTTATCTCTCTTGGTCTCACTTTCTCTGTGAATATAGAGATTATGTCATGTATGTATATATTTATATATATTATACATATATAATACATATGGAAAGAAATTCGTTATAATTTTTTGTAAAGACGAAAAAGGCAGATAAATTCAGGTATGGTGGCACACATCTGTAATCCCAGAACTTGTGAGGCTGAGGTAGAATTGCCATGAGCTCTAGGCCAGTCTGAGCTACACTGTGAGTTCAGGATCAGCCTAGACAACAGTAAGACCCTGCCCAAAGGAAAAAAAAAACTCAGAAATATATAACATTATTTAGAATAATAATTCAATAAAATTGGGAAGTATTGCAAGAAGAGTCTCACTCTGTATACTTTATCCCTCTGTATAAATAGGGTTTTTACAAACATGGATTACTTTTGGGATTATGAAAACCACAATATGTTTCCATAGTAAAGGAATGGGGTTTGGGAGTGCTCAGAGAACTATCTAGCCCAGGAAACCATGACAAAACAGAAGTCATATGGTCATGGGCCTAAAAACCATTTCTATTTCCCAGGCCAAGAGATCCGAGGACTAATGTTTTTAGGGACAAAAATGAATACACAAGCAAATGCAAATATCTGCACAGAGCCTCCCCTTATCCTTTCTTCCCTTTGTGGTGCGAGGGTTATACCTGCACCATCAGGCCCAGTTTACTATCTCTTTAATCATGATTATTAGGTTTTTTTTATGTTGTTGTTTGTTTGTTCAATTGTTTTGTTGTTGGTGGTGGTGGTTGGTTGGTTTGTTGGTTGGTTGGTTTTGCAGTACCCAAGACTAAACCCAGGGTCTTTGAACTAAATACATCCCCCAACCCTTTTTGAATCTTTTATTTTGAGACAGGGTCTCACCAAGTCGCCCAGGCTGCCCTCAAACTTGCAGCAATCCTGCCTTAGTCATTTTATATTTTTTCTGTTAAACAGACTGTAGGCTCCGGCCATTTTTCTATTGGGCCATTTGCCTTCTGCTGATTTAGCTGCATGAGGTCTCTGTGGATGAAAGAAATATTTTAAAAATACACCCCTCATCACTTATATTGCAAGTACTTCTCCATGGCATACCAGTTACATTTCAACTTTACTACTTATTTGTCATATAGTAAGTTTTTAATTTTACCTTTACTTTTATATAAATTTGTCAATTACTTCTTTTATAGTTTTAGGAGTTTGTATCTGGCTTGCTCATCCCATATTTTCCTCTACTTTTTTAATGCTTATAATTTTAATTCACTTGAGATGTGTCTGAATACAAAACAGTGTTTATATCTAGTTATACTTACTACATTAGAATTTAACATGAAATATCTTCAAACACAAGAGCACAGCTGCACACGTTCCATTAGCCCTCTGAGTAATGACATCATCACCTTTCCCGCAGCCTCTGGAAAATTCCACTGTGCACTCATAAAAGAGTAAGTGAGGAAGGCAAATAACAGCTTAGCGCTGTTGTAAAAATAGGTTTGACCTTGCAGGCTCCCTGGAAAGTTCAGAGCACACCCTGAGAGAGGTTTTTCTCATTACTCTCATCAAAATCATCAACAACAATATAAGCAATTTCCTGAATCTTGCCTAGGACTTTAATTTTGCAGTGAAAAGGAGCATACATGAATTGGGGTAGAAGACTAGAAGTATAGCAGAGCAGTTAGAGCACTGACCTGGCAAGTACAAGGTCCCTGGTTCAACTCCTCAGCACCCCACAAGCTGGGTGTGATCAGCCTTCCAAGTAAGGAAAATACCAAGCTTGCACCACTCTGCCTGGGGAGTCTGCTGTTTTTGATGGCATTTTATCATTCATATTTCCTGTATAAAATGTGTTGCTTTGCTCTAGATTTAATTAAAACAAAAGCCAGGCACCGTGGTACATACCTGTTATCCCAGCACTTGGAAGGCTGAGGCAGGAGGATTCCTATGTGTTTGCAGCCAGCCTGGACTACATAAGTGAGTTTAGGACCAGCCTGGACTATAGAGCAAGACTCTATGTCAAAAATAAATAAATAAATAAAATGGGTTAGTGATACAGCTCAATCAATGCAAAGGCCCTGGGTTCAATCTCTAGCACCACCAAAAAAAAAAAAAAATTGGAAATTTGGGGGATGTAGCTCAGTGTGAGGACTCTGAGCTCAATCCTCAGTACTGCAACAAGTCAATAAATAAGCTTAAAGTACAAATAAATAAGATTTACTAAAATGATTTTCAATGTTGGAGGATTCATATATATGTATATATGTATATATATATATATATATATATATATGTGTGTGTGTGTGTGTGTGTGTGTGTGTACATAAAATGTATATACTATATATGTAAAAGATTAAAAAATACAAGAACTAGTACCTTTATTTATAACAAAAATAACAAAAGGCAACTGCTGGTTGTAATTAGTCTTTTACGTAACCATGGTAATTTCACATACTGCCTCAGACAAAGATTGTAATAAATAGAAATTTTTTTTTAGGTAGTCGATGGAAAAACAATGCGTTCTTTGCTTTTTCTATATTTACTTGAAATCAGATGAATAAAAATTGTAACTAACACATTATGCCTGTAGCTGCTGGAATATGTTTTCAGCTGAGGGTGTTGCTCAATGGTTAGAGTGCTTGCCTAGCTACATAGTGAGTCCAAGAGGAGCCCAGACTACATACAGAACAGGATTCATCCTCCAAGGAAAAAAAGAAAGAGTGACTGGAGGAATAGCACAGCAGCTAGAGTGCTTGCCTAGTGAGTGCAAGGATCAGAGCTCAATTCCCCAGTACCACATAAGCTAGGTGTGGTGGCACACACCTGGAACCCCAGCCCTCGGAAGACTGAGGCAAGAGGATTGCTGCTGAGTTCAGAACCGGCCTGGACTACAGAGCAAGACCCTCTCTGAGACTGAGCTTCTTCATCTGTAACGTGGCCACAGAAGATGCTCTGAGGACTAAGCTAGCCACTGGTGTGCAGGCAGCTAGCATGGCTGCTGGCACCTCACAGGCGCTCAACGCTGTTTGCCTTGGCACCTGGCTCCCCTACTCCCACTTCAGCTTCACCTCTAGCGGCACCTCTCCAACCACAGGCCCTGCGCCACAGACGTGCTTCCCTGGTGACGGCGCACACTTCTAAGCTCACGATCACACTAATTTTTCTACTAGAACTGCTCATCCACACATTTGTTTTCACTCTTTCTATTGTATTCTCTTTGCTCTTTTCTTTTGTTCTCTTTTTCTTTTCTGTGGTACTGGAGACTGAGTCCAGGGCCTTCACACTGAGCTACATTCTCAGATCATTCTTTTTCTTTCTTTCTTTTTTTCTTTTTTTATTTTTTTTTTATTTTTTTTTTGAGACAGGGTCTCACTCTGTAGCCCAGGCTGGTCCTGAACTCACTATGGAGCCCAGGCTGGCCTTGGACTCAAGGCAATCCTTCTGCCTCAGCCTCTACAGTGCTTGAGAATATATGCATGCGCCATCATGCCTGGATCACATGGTGCTGGGGAATGGAATTCAGGTACTTAGCACTTGACTTTCAATCACTGAGCTGTTCCTCCAACTTCAGGTCATTTTTTATTTTTATTTTGAGGCAGGGCCTCGCTAACTTACTAAATGGCCCAGGCTGGGCTCAAACTCCTGATCCTTCTGCCTGAGCCTCCCAGAATGCCAGGATTACAGACTGGGTAACCCAGTCTGGCCTGTTCTATCTCTCCACATAAGCCACAGGACACAGACCGTCAGTTTATCATTTGTATCCCTATCACCTAGCACAAAGCCACAAAATGGAAAGTCTTCCACTAAAATTTACTAAGTGACTATAACAGAAAGTGAATTGAGGAGCTGAAAGACTAGCTCAGTGGATAAAGGGCTTGCCTAGCAAGAGCAAGGCCCTAAGTTCAATTCCCCAGAACCACATAAATGGGGTGTGATGGTGCATGACAGTAATCCCAGCACTCAGGAGGCTGAGGCAGGAGGATTGCCATGAGTTTGAGGTTAGCCGAGGCTCCATAGTGACTTCAGGACTAGCCTGGGCTAAAAAGCAAAATCCTGTCTCAAAGAAAGTGACTTGTAAGTAAAGCAACATTTTTGTACTTCTATATTAAGTTCTCAACACTTACATTAATAAGGTGAGGATCATCTGAACTGATTCCATCAATGCGAAAATATCCCAGCGGGAATCCTGCTGTGCAGTAATGTTTCCTATCCTCGGTGATCTGACACCATATTAGCGGCAAATTATCAATAACCCTACATGTGAAGAACATAGAAATACAAACACCATTTTACATACACTTAAGTTTACATTTTTAATCATATTTGTCACAAAAATCAAATACAAATTTGCATATTTATTAAAAGTACTTTTGAAAGGAATTCAAAAAGTATATCAAATACCAAACCTACCAGTGATGTTGGTAATTCAGTATTATGCTTCTCTTCAAAAGATTCCATTTGAATTTCTGGGACTTATTGTCTGGATCATAAGACTTTACACAAACTTTTGTACAATTTTCTGTTTTGTTAAAAGAGAACTGTTAAGAAAAAATTCAAAATATTAAGAGATTTGGCTATATTTTAGAATCATATATCAGAAAATAAGCAGTTTATCTTACAAGTAAAACTTTTCTTGGCTGGAGGAATAACTTAGTGGTTACAGTGCTTGCCCAGCAAGTACAAGACGCTGAGTTCCATTCCCCAGCACCACATAAGCCGGGTGTGCTGAGGCATGCCTCTAATCCCAGCATTTGGGAGGCTGAGGCAGGAGGATTGCTGTTAGTTCAAGGCTACCCTGGGCTACACAGTGAGTTCAGAACCAGCCTGGGGTACAGGACAAGACCTTGTCTCAAAAACTAGATGCACATATATGTGTGTGTGTGTGTGTGTGTGTGTGTGTGTGTACATATATACATATATATATATGCTAAGTAGGATATAAAATCCATTGCAGCTTCCCAAAAGCTTGCACTGATATAAAACCATTTTATTATATTATAATAATAAAATGGATTGCAGTGATGGGTGCATAACTCTATGAATAAACTAACAACTGAATAACACACTTTAATGAACAATATGATATGTAATTTATCTCTCAATAAAGCTGTTTCTAACAAAGTGATAATATATTTTATACTTTAATAGGAAATCTCTGTTTATAAATTCTTGATACAGAGTATTATCAAGGTAAAATGCCAGTGTTATTAATCAGAAAATAATGAGCACCACTAAACAATGAAAAAGAGTCACATTTGGCACCTCATGTCCTGAAATCGTGCAAATATTTTTTGAGACAGGGTCTCACTCTCTAGTCCAGGGTGGTTCTGAACTCACTAGGTAACCCAGGCGGGACTTGAACTCATGGGAATCATCCTGTCTCAGCCTCTCTAGTGCTGAGATGACAGGTGTGTGCCACTGTGCCCAGCTAATTTTTATGTGGTACTAGGGAATCGAACTCAAGGCCTTGTGCATGCTAGCAAGCATTTTAACTACTGAACAATGCCCTCAGCTCCTGAAATCAAGCAAATACTATCCAAAAACTCTGTAGTGGCAGCGAAGGTGAATAGCATTCTCCAGTTTCCTAGTGTAACGAAATTTCTTGATAAACTTCCCACAGTACTGTGTGCATATTAATGATCAAAAAGATGATGCCTGGCACAGGAATCAGTGGGAAAGATGACTAGGCCTTCATAGCGAGGGAAAGAGGATGTGAGGGGGTAAATGTTCGGGAAGGGAAAGTAAAAATGATCAAGATGCGATATGTAAATGCACCAATTTCTCAAGATGAATGTTATTACATATTGCAAATACATGCTAATAAAAGAAAAATAAAAGAAAAAAGAGATAAATAGGCAACTCAAAAAGAGACCCATGCAACTGTGCTCAAATGATGTTTTTAGAAAGGTGCAAAAGCAGATCAGTGGACAAAGGAAAATCCTCCTAACAAATGGTTTGAAGCAATTGGACACCTACATGAAAAAAATCAAAATGAATTTCAACTTAAACTTCATTACCGTACACCAAAAAAAATATATTCAATATAGATCACAGATTTTTCTCTTTGTGCATGTGATACTGGGGATTGAACCAGGGCCTTCATGTGAGCTACATCTTCAGCCCAATTGTTTTGGTTATTTCTTCACACACTATTTATTTACTTACTGACTTATTTATTTCTTGAGACAGGTTCTTGCTCTGTAGTGCAGGGTGGTGCTAAACTGGAGAATCAAACCCATGGCGAGTGCTCTAACTGCTGAGCTACACCCCAGCTCCTTCCTATGTTCTTTAGCCTGGTTCTCCACTTCCTTTCCGTCCCTATGACACAGGCACATAACCTGCTGGACATGGCTTTCCATGACGGTCATCTCCAAATGTGGTTGGACTCCTAGCAAGCCCAAGGCCCTGAGTTAGATTCCTTAACACCACATAAGCTGGGTATGGTGGCACATGCCTATACACCAGGGCTCACAGCCTGAGACAGGAGGATTGCCTTGAGTTTGAGGCCAGCCTGAGCTATGTAACAAATTCAGAACCAGCATGAACTAGAGTGAGACTAGACGTACCCTGACCCTCCACACTCCATTACATCCTCAGACTATTATTCAGTTTTAATTTTGAGACAAGGACTTGCTAAGCTACTTAAGTGCCCAGGGTAGGCTTGAACTTGCAATTCTCCTGGGATTACAGGCCTGTGTCTTCTAGGCTTAACTTCTTCTCATCTTAATCCAGCCCATTTTTTGACTTTGACACAGGGTTGCACTAAGTTGCTTAGGTGCTCTTGAACTTGGAATCCTCTTGCCTTAGCCTCTCAGAATGCTGAACTTATAGGCTTGTATCACCACTCTCACCCAGATCACAGTTTTAAATGTATAAAGAAGGATTGGAGGAATAGCACAAGAGATAGAGTGCTTGCTTAGCAAGCCCAAGGCCCTGGGTTCAATTCCTCAGCACCAAATAAGCCAGGTGTAGCAGCACATATTTGTAATCCCAGCACTCAGGAGGAAAAGGCAGGATGATTGCTGTGAGTTTGAGGCCAGCCTGGGTTACAGAGTGAGTTCAGAATCAGCCTCAACTACAGACCAAAATCCTGTCTCAATAAATAAATGTATAAAGAAAAAATTATAAAACTTTGAGAAGAAAGCATGGAAGAAAATCTCCAGGACTTAAGGCTGCGTGAAACCTTGAACTTAACATCAAAAGTGTAATATTTAAAAGAAAAACTTGATAATATGACTTCATCAAAACTCCAAAATTTAGTATTGTGAAAACCTTGTTAAGAGTTTGAAAACATAGCCTGCCAACTGGGGGAAACTTTTTTTTTTTTTTTTTGAGGCAGTGTCTCACTGTGTAGTCCAGGCTGGTCCTGAATTCACTGGATAGCCCCGGTTGACCTCAGACTCACGGTAATCCTCCTGCCTCATCCTGCCTGAGTACTGAGATTACAAGCATGCACCACCACACCTGGATGGAGAAACTATTTTTAAATCACTGGGACTCATATCTATATTTGAGAAGCTAAGGAAGGAGGATGGCCATGAGCTCGAGGTCAGCCTGGGCTACACAGTGAGTTCACAACCAACTCAACTACAGAACAAGACTCTGTCTCAAAAAGAAATCAAGAGATACTCTGAGGATTTAATTTCATCTGTTTATATCACTCTAGGCAAAACATGCACAAAAAAATAAATTTTGTTTTTAAAAAGTAAAAATAACTACCAGTAGCTAAACGAGCTTATTTTTAACTTGTTCCTATGGTAACACCAGATTCTACCTCCTTTTTTCCTCTTTTCTATTTTGTTATTTATTTATTTATTTATTTATTATTTGAGATCTGGTCTTGCTGTACTATCCAGGCTAGTCCTGACCACCATGACCGGCTAATTTTTTTTTAAAATATGGTGCTGGTGAATCAAACCAAAGGCCTTGTATATGCTAGGCAAGTACTCTACCCACCGAGCTATGCCCTCAACCCTTTTTTCTCCTTTTTTTTTTTTTTTTTTTTTTGAGACAGTGTCTCGCTCTATAGTTCATGCTGGTTCTGAACTCCTGAACTCACTAGGTCACCCCAGCTGGCCTCAAACTCAAAGTAATACTCCTGCCTGCCTCAACCTTCCAAGTGCTGGGATAACAGGAATGCACCACTATGCCTGGCTTATGTAGTACTGGGGAAATCTAACTCAGGGAGTGTACTTCCTAGGCAACCATTTTAACCACTGAGCTATTCTTCCATCCCCCCTTCTCTCCTTTTAAAACAAAGACTCTGCTACAACTTTAAGTCGTCAGTTTTGAGAAAATTCACTTAGAAATGAGATTTTAAAAAGAGATTAGCAGAATAACCTTATAAGGAGATGGTAGCATTCGTTCTCCAGACAGTAGTTGTCCAAGATTTTCAGAAGATCTGTTCTGTGCAGAACCTTCACAGAAGTCAAAGCTACCAGAGAAACAAATGTTCAAGTAAGACAAAAACAGCAAAGAAATCGATCAACGATCTAGCCACTCCACTATTAAGGGGATTGCTTCTAACAATATGACTTAGAATATGTCTAGTTATAATGTATAGACATCATTTTTTTTCTTTTTTTTCTTTTTTTTTTGAGACAGGATCTCACTCTGTAATACGGGCTGGTCCTGAACTCACTATATAGCCAAAGTTGGCTTCAAACTCATGGCAATCTTCATGTCTCAGCCTCCTGAGTGCTGGCATTACAGATATGTGCCACCATGCCTGGCTAACCTGTATGTAGTACTGCGGAATTGAATCCGGGGCCTTGTGTACGCTAGGCAAGCACTCTAACCACGGAGCTATGCCTCAGCTCTGTATGTTTCTTTTTAGATTGTTTAACCTTTGAATTCATTATTTAAATGTGCATGTTACTGCTCTTTATTTTTTGAAGTAATCACATCTTTACAAGATATTTTCAGAGCTAAACTTCAAAGCACATAAGTAAACAACAGCTTAATGCCTGTACAAATTCTAACCTGAGATATTTGGAAGCTCTAATTGTCAGTTCTGATCAGAGAGAATATTAAAGAACAAAGTCAGGACCGGCGAAACAGCACAGTAGTTAGAGCACTTGCCTAGCAAACACAAGGCCCTGAGTTGGATTCCCCAGCACCACATAAGCCAGATGTGGTGGCCCACATCTGTGGATGCACGTCTATAACCCTAGCACTCAGGAGGCTGAGGCAGGATAACTCACAGGTTTAAGGTCAGCCTGGCTAGGTATGGTTGCACAGGCCTGTGACACCAGCACCCCAGGAAGTTGATGAGGGAGGACTGCAAGGTTGGGTCCAGTCTAAGCAACTTAGCAAAATGCTGTCTAATAAATAAAAATTAAAAAGGCTAGGAATGTAGCTTAGTGCAAAGGCCACTGGTTTTAACCTCCAGTAACAGAAAAACAAACAGACTTGATTTTAGCTTTGCTTTATTAGAAGTTAAGTAACATCAAAGGGAACCACAAACTTTTTTCTATAAAGTACATAATTTATTGTTCTTTCTCAAATGATTGCTCATACTTAATCTTCATCATGTAATAACTGTTCAGTGCTGGGGCTGGAGGAATATCACAGTGGTTAGAGCACTTGCCTAACAAGTGTAAGGCCCTGAGTTCAATTCTCCAGCACCACATAAGCTAGGCAGGGTGTCACATGCCTGTAATCCCAGGCTGAGGCAGGAGGATTGTCATAAATTCACGGACAGCCTCCAAGGCCAGCCTGGGCTACATAGTGAGTTCGGGACCAGCCTAGACTACAGAATGAGACCCTGTTTCAAAAAAAAAAAAAAAACTTTTCAGTACTAAATAAAGACCTTTCGAACATTAAAATTTTTGGTATAGCTGGGTCTGGTGAGGCCTGTAATTCCAGCACTTGGAGAGGCAGAAACAGGAAGAATGCAAGTTTAAGCCCAGTCTAGACAACTTTCAACTTGGTGAGACTCTGTCTTGAAATCAAAAATTAAAAACAAGAAAATGGACTGGAGTTGTAGATCAGTGTGAAGGTTCTGAGACAATCTCAGTACCATTTCTTTATTTATTTATTTGTTTATTTATTTATTTATTTATTTGTTAAGAGACAACGTCCTAACAAATAAGGCTGGTCCTGAACTCACTATGTAGCCCAGATGAGCCTCAAACTCACAGCAATCCTCCTGCCTTAGTCTCCTGGTGCTGGGACTACAAGCATGTGCCACCAGGCGTGTACCACGACATCCAGCTTATGTGGTGCTGGGGAATCAGCTCAGGGTTTTGTGCTTGCTAGGCAAGTACTTTAACTGCTGACCTATTCCTCCAGCCTCGCCAGTACCATTTTTTAAAAAGAAATAAAAACCAAGTGTATCAACTCCCTATTTTTTAAGCACTGATCTCACATTGAATGCCTTCCCTTTTCATCATTATCGTTACTTTTATTAAAAAATTACATTTCTTATATCTAAGGCTTTCATTCATGAGCTGGAAACACCTCAGGCCCATTTGAACATGTCCTGCTACACCTACCTGTAGTATTCAAATGGCACTGAAGACTGTTTTGAGTGCAGTCTCTTCACAAATACGTCCACAGATGACTAAAGGAAGGAAAAGAGCATCGGTTAGTAATGCAAAGTCAGACGAGGTAGCGCTTGCAAAGTACATAATGAAGCAACTGAAAAGTGGCCTGTTGCTACCAGCAATTTATAACTGCACAGTTATAAATTTATAACTTAGTATAATTATAATAACAAATTCATAACTCAGTACAGTTATAAATTTTTAATACTGTGTAGCTACAAATTCATAACATTTTATTTACCTAATATCATTGATTCTCTGAATACATACATTTTTCTGATACCTCATCCAGTTTTAACATTATTTTAATTTTATAACTTTCTCAAAATATAATAAAACTGGGCTGGGGGAGCAGCTCAGTGGCTAGAGTGCTTGCCTAACATACACAAGGCCCTGGGTTTGATTCCCCAGTACAATATAAAAATTAGTCAGGTATGGCATTGCACACCTGTGATCCTAGCACTCAGGAGGCTGAGTCAGGCGGATGCTATGAGTTTCAGGCCAGCCTAGGATCCATAGTGAGTTCAGGACTAGCCTGAACTACAGAGCAACACTCAAAGAAAAATAAGGAGGAGAAAGCTGGAGGAATAGGTCAGCACTTGCCCAGCAATCTCAAGGTCCTAAGTTGATTCCCCAGCACTCTATAAGCTGGGCATGGCGGCACATGCCTGTAATCCCAGCCCTCAGAAGTCTGAAACAGGAGTATACCCTGAGTTTGAGGCCTCCCTGGACTACATATTGAGTTCGGGATCAGCCTGGACTACAGAGCAAAACCCTGTCTTTAAAAAAAAAAAAAAACAGAATATGATAAAATTATCATACTTTTCTCCCTAAAAAACACACACACATATTCATCAAATTCTCTGTCAGTGTTTCATAATGCTAGGGCTGGCGGAATGGTACAGTGGTTAAAGCATTTGCCTAGCAAGCTAAAGGCCTTGAGTTCAGTTTCCCAGCACCACATTAAGCCAGGAACAGTGGCATGTTTTTTGTTGTTGTTGTTGTTGCTGCTGTTTGTTTTGTTTTGTTTTGTTTTGTTTTGTTTTGTTTTGTTTGGCAGGGTCTCACTCTGTAGTTCAGGACAGTTTAGGGCAATCCTCCTGCCTCAGCTTCAACCCAGTGCTGGGATTACAGGCATGTGCCACCATGCCTAACTTATGTGGTATGGGGAATAAACCCAGGGCCTTACGCTTGCTAGGCAAGCACTTTAACCACTGTACTGTTCCTCCAGTCACAACACACACTTGTAACCCCAGTACTCGGAAAGCTAAGGCAAAAGGATTGCTGTGAGTCCAAGGCCAGCCTGAGTCACATACTGGGGTTCAGGACCAGCGTGGACTACAGAGTAAGATACAGTCTCAAAAAATTAATTACTAAAATAACATAATAAAGTTTCATAGAGCCTGGTGTAGTGGCACATACCTATAATACCGGCATCAAAGCAGGATTGTAATTTGAGGCAAACCTGGGCTACCTAGTGATTTCAAGGCCAGCCTGAATTAAAGAGCAAGAGCCTATCTCAAAAACAAAAAGAAAGATCTGATCAAGCCAGTGGAATGCACAGAACTCAGATCAAGAGCTTGAGATAATAAAACCAGGCATGGTGGCACACATTTGGGATTCTTAGCACTCTGGGAGGCTGACGCGGGAGGATCCAAGTTTAAGTCTACCCTGGGCACCTTGGTGAGACCTTGGGATGTAGGCCAGTGCGAAGGCCCTGGGTTCCACCTTCAGGGCCACAAAGAAAAGAACTTGCAATAAATAAAGCTATCTATCCAAAGTGATTTTCTTGTATTATTTTAACTATTTTCATAGTTTTCATACTTTCCTATATTTAACAGAGCATAAAGACCACAATTTGCTCTCCTTTGATGACCCAGGGTCATTTTGGACATCAATCATTACACCTGCTCTGACCGTGACATTCTCAGAGTTGAATAAGCTAAAAAGAGGTACTTTCCCCAAATCTAACTGGCAACAGATGGCCACCCACTCCTCTACTACCCGTGTCCCTTCACCTCCACCAAATAACCTAAACTTTTTTGTGAGGCTTTTGCGTCTCCTTCATTTTGGCTGCCAGCTGTCTTTATGCCTTCTCCTCTTTCTTTCCCCACTCCACCCCGCTAATTTGACAGCAGGCCTTCCATCTGTGGGATAAATAACCAGAACTTTCAAAACAATCTCTAGGGGTTGAGGGTATAGTCTAGCGGTTAGAGCATTTGCCTGGCAAGCACAAAGGCCCAACACATAAGCCAGGCGTGGTGGTGAACAGCTGTAATCCCAGCACTCAGGAGGCTGAGGCAGGACTGCAGTGTGTTTCAGAGTAGTCTGGGCTACATAGTGAGTTCAGGACCAGACCAAACCAGAGACAGACCCTATCTCAAAAATATATATATAAGTGTCTAAAAGAGTCCTTGGAAGCAAGAGAGTTAGTACATAAACGTCAGGATCCATTCTGGCTCTTCACAGGACATTTTGTTTACTTCTGTTGATCTCAGCTATATTCCAAATAGTTTACCAGATTGAAAATTTAAAACCACTAAAGTAGCAGATTTGGATAAACACTTCATCCTTTCTCAACATTTCATGCTCTGCTTAAAAAAAAAAAACAATCTGCTATCGGCTTTGCCATATGTTAAATTTTTTAAAGAAGATGCAGAAAAATTTTGAGAACCAAAAATATAAATAGCTTTACTATATCTCTATGAAACAAGAAAATTGTATTCATTTATTGCAATCGAATCACAAAAGTCCAATGACAACATAACTCAGTTATAGTCTTACAAACATGGACAGACAAGTTTCTAAAAAGCAAGTAGACAGGCTGAGGGTGTAGTTCAGTGGTTACAGTACTTGCCTAGCAAGCGCCAGGCCCTAGGTTTAATTCCCCGGCACCACGTAAGCATGGAATGATCCTGTGATCCCCCAGCCTGTGATCCCAGCACTTGAGAGGCTGAGGCACGAGAATTACTGTGTGTTCAAGGCCATCCTGGGCTACATAGTAAGGTAAAGACCAGCCTGGACTACAGAGTGAGACCCTGCCTCAAAAAAAAAAAAAAAAGAAAGAAAGAAAGAAAGAAAGAAAGGAAAAGAGAGTACATAATTAAGAGAAGAGGGCTGGCGGAATGGCTCAGTAGTCAAAGCACTTGCCTAGCAAGAGCTAAGTCAAGTGCTAAGTACTGGAGCTCAACTGTCCAGCACCACATAATGTGGGTGTGGTGGCACACACCTATAATCCCAGTGCTTGGGAGGCTGAGGCAGGAGGATTGCAGTGAGTCCAAGGTTAGCCTGGGCTCCATACTGAGTTCAGGACCAACCTGGGCTACACAGCAAGGCCCTGTCTCAAAAAAAAAAAAAAAAAGAAAGAAAGAAAAGGAGAGAAAAAGAAAGAAAGAAAGAAAGAAAGAGGAAAAAGAAAAGGAGAAAAAAGAGAGGAAAGCTAAACATGATGGCATATACCTGCAATCTCAGCTACTTGGTAGGCAGAGGCAAGGGGATCACAAGTTCAGTACTAGACTGGACAATTTAGCAAGACCTTTAGTCAAAATAAAACATGAAAAGTTAGGGATATAGCTCAATGGGGAAGTGCTTAGCTAGAATGTGTGAGGACCTGAATTGAATCCTCAGTCTCCAGGGGGGAAAAAAAGATGAAAGGAAAGAAGGGAGAAAGGGAAAAAAAGAGAGAAAAAGAAGAATAGTAATTCTCATCTAGAATAACAAAATTAATGAAGCACTACTGAAAACTAATAAAAAATTGGACTATATTATAAATGTGTTACTATATTTACAGCTTACTATATTTAAAAGAACCTTGATGATTTCTCAAGTACAAAAAAAAAGAGATAATTTTTTTGAAACAGGGTCTCACTCTGTAGCCCAGGCTGGTTCTGAACTCACTATGGAGCCCAGGCTGGCCTAGGACTCACACCAATCCTCCTGCCTCAGCCTACTGAGTGCTGGAATTACAGGTATGTGCCACCATGCCTGGCTTATGTGGTGCTGGGGAATAGAACTCAGGTACTTAGTGCTTACCTAAGCACCTTACTAAGAAAGCACTTTAACCACTGAGCCATTCCTCCAGCCCAAGATAGATTATTTAATATATAGTACTATGACGATTGGCCAGTGATCTGAAAAAAGCTAAGATCATATATTACACAAGGAAATGTTAATCTTACATAAATGCTTAAAACTTAAACTATAAAATACTAAAGAAGCTAAGTTTGGTGGCACAGGCCTATAATCCCAAAACTCTGGGAGGCTGAGGCAGGAAGATTGCCATGAGTTAGAGGCCCGAATGAACTACAGTGAGACCCTGTCTCAAAAAATATCTAAGACACTAAAGGACAAAAGGGCAATCTGAGGAAAAAAAGTGAGACATATTTAGAAATGAGAACAAGACTGGAAAAAAAAAAACTCAAGGAAAGAAATTCCAGGTGTTTGTTATGGTTAAGACCAAGTTTCCTGGCTGGGTGTGGTAGTGCAAACCTGTAGTCCTGGGGTGTACAGGTAGGATACACCTGTAGCACTCAGGAAGTAAAGACAAGCGTACTGTGAATCCAAGGCCAAACCTGGGCCTGTGGATTGTGGGGAGATCAGGAGGGTCCCAGGAAGGGCTCAGTGGCAGGAATGGATATGTTATCTATTGATTTTCTTGAAATTATTCCCATTTCTTTCTTTTCTTCTCTCTGTAGGCCAGGCTGCTGCTGACCTCACTATGTAGCCCAGGCTGGCCTCAAACTCAGGGCTCTCTTCCTGCCTCAGCCTTCAGGGTGCTATTACAGGCACATACCATCAGGATGGGCTAATTTTTATGCAGGGCAGGGCAATCAAACCCAGGGCCTAGAGCACCATATGCATGTGCTCTAACCACTAGACTATGCCCACAGCTGGAAAAGGAATTAATTAGGCCAGCAATCTCTGGCTAAAGCAAACTAATATTGGTTAAATTCTAGTTACTGAATGCTTACTATGATCCAGGTGTCACTGTAAGAGCTCTTCATAAATTGTCTCATTTTATTCTGACACCCCACTAGAGGTAAACAGTATTATCTTGGTGTTTGCAGAGGGCAGCTAAGGAAACCAAAGTAAATTAGTAAGAATTAAGGAAATGAAAGTGAAGCGACAGGAGGGTGGCAAAAGCATGGGGGGATGGATGTGAGAAAAGCAAAAACTGTAAGTAGAAAGGAAGATGGTGCAAGGCGGACAAGAGGAACGGGGTAGAGGGCTGCGACGCAGAGGCAGAGGAAGGGGTGGGGCGGGAATCAGCGGCAGGTGGAGGGACAGCCAATAGGGAGGAGAGCCAGAGGAGCTGAGGGTGATGGAGAACCACAAAGGAAGGGCGGAAAAAAGAACCCAGGGGCAGAGGATGGTAAAAGAGGTGAGAAGGACAGAGAGCAATGACCTGGAGAGAGAAGTGGAAAGGAAAAGGAGAAAAGACAGGAAGAAGAGGTGGAGGAGCAGCCAAAGGAAGGGGAAGAGCCAAGGAGATCGAGAAGAGTTGAGGGGAAGTTAGCTGAAGAAGGGGAGCTGGAATCAGAAGCCGAGCAGAAGGAAGAGGCGGGACCAAGATCGAGAAGGGCGGGGCCAAGACGGGAAGGGGCGGGGTAAGATGGGAGGGGCTGGCCAGGACGCGGGGGGAAGGGCGGGGCCAGCGCGGGGCGTGGCCAGGGTGTGTTCGGAGCCAGGATGGGAGGGGCGGGTCATGACAGGTAGGGGCGGGGCCAAGCTGGGAGGGGTTGGGAGGGGCGGGGCTATGGCGGGAGGGCGGGGTCAAGATGGGGAGGCGGCACCAAGATGGGGGCGGGGCCTAAGTGCATGGATCAGGGGGCAGAGAGACCAGAGAAAGAAGGGGAAAGGGGACAAGAGGAGGTGAACGGCGGGGATTGTGAAAGACTAGATGCTGAGGTGCAGGACAAAACGATCAAGGAAGGAGAGCCAGTGGATAAAAAACGCCGAAAACACACCCGCGAGGGCACTAGGCTTCCGGCCCCAGTCCAAGACCTCCCACCCCACTGCCCTGCCGGAAGCCTTCCCCTCCCGTCCCTCACCCTCATGTCCTCACCTGGCAGGATGGGGTCTCACTGCCAGCCTCGCAATAATTGACCGGGACAAACCCGGGAAGGTAGAAAATCGCGTCGCTGACACTCAGAAGCGCCAGGAGCAGCCCCAGGCCCAAACGCCACTTCAGCCCGTAGAGGGCGGGCCAGAGGCGCCAGGGGTTGGACCCTAGGCGACAACCTAGCGTACCCATGTTATGAACCGCGTCGGGTTCTCGGGGACAGTCAGCTACAGCGAGATAAATCGATCGGTATTGACTATAACCGAGAGGAGCACTAGAAGAAAAGACAAAAGTCCGAGAAGAAACCCAGTGTTTCAGAACCCGGTTGCTAAGAAACCTGGTGGGAAGTTAGTGGCGGAGTGCGCATGCGTGTGCGTCCGCGCCGCGCTGCACGCCCGGGGCCCATCCCCCCACTATTTGCCCGGCACTTTCCCGCGATTCAGGCTGTGGTTCACGTCCTGCCCCACGTGTAACCCTCCTGAGCCCCGGGAGGCGGGGAGGAGGAGGGGAGCGGCCGGCTGAGAGAGTTCACCATCCCGATTTGCTTCCGGATCTCAAACTAGCAAAGTTCCCGCCCTTTCCTCCCCGCAGTTTTTCATTTCTGGCTGCAGTTGTGGGGGAGATACGGAGAATGCAGGACTGCAAAGCCATGTGGCCCAAGTACTGTGGCTCTCAGGCGCTTGAAACTCAGCTAGTCTGAATGTGATGTCCTCAAAATGGAAACGCACCTCGGGTTTCGGAGACAAACAAAACAATGTCAGGGGTCTTGGAAGAATGGCACAGCTAGCAGTTAGAGCTCTCCCCTAGCAGCGCCACATACTAGCTGGGTGTGGTGGTGCATGCCTGTAATCCCAGCGCTCGGGAGGCTGAGGCAGGAGATTGCCGCGAGTTAGAGGGCAGGCTAGGTAGGTTCCACAGTATGTTCAGGACCTGCCTGGACTACAGAGCAAAAGCTTTATCTCAAAAACAAGATTGTCAAATATCTTAATCATTTGAATATTGATGAAACAAAAAAGAATATTATGACATTGGAATGATAACATTTAAGATTAAATAAAACAACTAATTTTGCCTGTTTTTTAATGTGGCTACTATAAAGTTAATATGTATGTGGCTCACATTACATTTCTCTTGGACAATGCTGGTTTGGGAAAGGAAAAAGGGAAAGAAAAAGACTAAAAAAGGGGATGCAAATAAAAACAGGGGCCTTCTTTCTCTTAGGGGCAGGGACCTTATATTTCATGATCTCTAAAAATCCTCACCACCCATACCTTCTGCTCTTTGTGGAATCCCGTAAAGCCAAGTTACTGCATTTAGGACAAAGATGGTAAAGAGCTTATTTATTTTTCTCCCCTTGTGCCTCAAGAGCTTTGGAGAACAAGAGGTCATTTGTTTAGACCAAGACGTGTTCTCATCGCCAAGTGCCTTCCTGCCCGAGTTTCAGCTCTCAAGAGTTTGCTTCTTTTGGTGATTGGCAGGTAATTCAGGCAGAAGAAAAGCTGTTAGCTGGCAATTAGCCAGTGTGCAGAAATTTAGTGAGTTAAGTCTAGGACTAGAGACATAAGAAAAGCAGGAGAGTAAATGAAAGAAAATGTACAAATGCAGAGAAATAGAGGAGGTTTGCGAATGAAAAGATTGAACTTGACTGAAAGAATTGGGGCAGCCCACAAAAAAATTCTGGGGTCATTTTAGCAGGATTAGAAGGGCACCACCTTTGTGAGAAGGGATGGGAAAAGGGACACTGGGAAGCTTGAGAGTGGTCACAGTTGAAAGTAACCAGAGTGTGAATAAAAAGCTTGTTTCGCTGCTGCATAGCCACGGGACAGGAATGTGTGGATATTAAAATGAAGGAGGCCCCAGTTCCTGGAGCCATTTGAGTGGGTTGCCAGGGGCTGAAGGTATCAGGGAACTCCCACCCTCAGAGGTCTCAACACTTCTACAAGATGAAGCCTTCCTGATGCCACCTATGTGTCTGTGTAATTGTCACTAGCTCCAGCCTCCTGCTAAGCATCCGGATGACTCCAGAGATGGAGTATGTGGGCAGACCCTGTGCTTAAAGGCACTCATCACTGGCTACTCAGCTAATGTGGGCAACAAGACCATTAGAGCTTATTTCGTGTATAGGATGGGGAGAACTTATTTGTCAATCAGGCTGTCTAAACCAAGGTGGTGTGTCCTACCTCCTCAACTCTCCCCTCCTCCAGAGCAAGATGCCTAAACCCCAGGGCAGCCTTGTACAAGTCATCCTCTGGGACCGTGGGATCTGCCTGGACAACTCATCCAGTCTAAGGGTATCGCTCAATGGTAGAGTGATTCCATTTTTCTCTTTCTTTCTTTAGAACTGGAGATTGAGGGCTAGAGGAAAGTCTGAGCAGTTAAAATGATTGCCTAGAGAGCACTAAGTCAAGAGCTAAGTACCTAAGTTTGATTCCCCAGCTCCACTTAAGCTGGGCATGGTGGCACATGCCTGTAATCCCAGCACTCGGGAGGCTGAGACAGGAGGATTGTTCAGGACCAGCCTGGGCTGCAGAGTGAGACCCTGTCTCAAAAAGAAAAAGGAAGAAGAAGAAGAAGAAGAAGAAGAAGAAGAAGAAGAAGAAGAAGAAGAAGAAGAAGAAGGAGAAGAAGTAGAAGAAGAAACAGCAGCAGCCGCAGCAAGAATATACACCTTCCAGGTCCTAACCCCAGAAATCCACCTCCTCTAGCCCTACTTCTACCAGCACATCCAACTATGACCTCATCCACTGATGAATACAGTGCCCATATAAGCTAATCACCTTTTTAAAACCCCACTTCTGAACACTTAAACTTTTTGGGGACATTCTTTACCCAAACCCTAACAATAAGAAAAAGAAATACACTCCTTTAATAATGTGCCAGTTATAATCCCACCTCTCAGGAGGCTGAGGTAGGAGAATTGCCGAGAGTTCTAGGCCAAACTTGGTTGGCTTACATAGTGAGTGCAGGACCAGCTGGGAGTATAGAGAGAGACCCTGTCTCAAAAAAAAAAAAAAAAAAAGAGAGAGAGAATGTTTTCAAAACAAGCCAGGTGTGGTGACGTACACCTTTAATCCCATCATCTACTTTGGAGCCTGAGTCCACAGGATCTCAAATTTGTTGCCAGCCTAGGCAATTTCATCTTGAAAAAATAAGAATAACAATAAGGTCTGGGAATATAGCTCAGTGATAAAGCATGCCTGGGTTCAATCTCCAGTACAAGAAACAAATCACCTTCTCTCTGAGGCCTTTTCTGACCACCCTATGTAAAAGGGATATACACACACGTACCACTTTCCTTATCCTATTTTTTTTTCTGCATAGCCCTTATTTCACCATTGAGTCATGAGTTACGAGCTCTCTTTGGGAATGGTGCCAGGAAAGATTAAATGATAACAGTCATAATATGTAATGTTACTCAATTTTGCAAAGGAGAGAAAAACAAGGACCAGCACTTTTGCTTCCAACCACATTAACAAAAACTTATAAGATGAACTAATGCAGCATTATACTGGGTCTTTAATGGTTTATTTTTCCATGTATTTAATCAGTTGGAATTAAACATATCCAAGCTACAGTTCCCATTCTCTCTTCAGTTTACCCAAAACTAAGCAGTGGAACAAAGGAATACTGTGGCCAGGTGGAATCACGCTCTATTTTGGCCATGCTTCTAACTCAGCTCATTGGGACATCCAAAGGGGAGCTAATGTACTGTGTGGTGTGCCAAGCACACCAGCTCAAGAGGCCACATTATATCTTTCATAGTGTGCTTGTCCTTTGAGTTTCCTCAAATCTTAGTATGTTTCTCTCAAAGTCTTATTGGAAATCTGACCATGTCTCACTCCTGTTTATTTGCATTTCACTCCTGTTTAAAAGCCTTCACTGGGCAAACACCTTAAAACACCATGGGTTAGATTCTGCAACATTAGAAGACCCAGTGTGAAGGCCCTGGGTTCAATATCAGCAGTGAATGCTGAATGTCTTAGTTACTTTCTCATTGTTGTGACAAGACACAACAACCACGACTTAAGACAGGAAAGATGTATTTAGTTCACAGAAGGTCTCACACAGTCCATTCATGGCAGCTGGCGAAGATGGAAGCATATACCAAAGGCTGGAGAGCTGCTCAGGAGCTGCTCAGGGTTTTGCAGACAGAAGCCAATGGAAGCAGGAGCCAGGTAAGCCTGGAGACTCAGGCAAGGCCAGAGCTGTAACAGTGTTTCTTCTTCCTTTCCTTATTTGGTTCACGCTGTCACTTAGGCCCCCCGCACCCAGGATAGTCTACTCATCCTTCATTTCCTGGCCAATAAGTAAACAACACTGGTCCGGAAATTTCTCCCCTGGCCACCTCTCCCTAACCTCAACAAATTGTAACAGTCTCTCCAGTTCAAATCTCAAACATCTGCCCCTTCCAGCAAGGCCCTACCAATAACACACAGTTCCACAGTATCCTGTTACATCCAGTACATGAGGCTTTTGGGAGACACACCAGCTCCAAACCACAGTACTGAATAAAGTCTGCAGGTTAGAAGCCGGGAATAGCAACACACGCCTATAATCCAAGTATGCTGGGAGGCTGAGACAGGGGAATCACAGATTCTAGTTCTGCCTGAGCAATTTAGTGATTTAGCAAGACCCTATCTTAAAATAATATACTAAGGGGGCTAAGAGAATGGCACAGCAGTTAAAGTACTTGCCTTGTGAACACAAGGTCCTGAGTTCGATTCCCAGCACCACATAAAGCTGGGCATGGTGGCATACATCTGTGATCCCAGCACTCAGAGGCTAAAGCAGGCAGATTGTCCTGAGTCCAAGGCTAGCCTGGGCTATACCAGTGAATTCAGAATCAGCCTGGGCTGCAGAATGAGAACCTTTCTTGATAAATAAATAAATAAGATATTTAAAAAGAAAGACCGGGATGGGGATGTAGCTCTGTGCAAAGTCCCTGGGTCCAATCCCCAGTACCATCACCACCACCACCAAAAAAGAAAAGAAGTCTGTACATGAGTTAGCAATACTTTCCAGTGAGATAACTGGTAGAAGCCAAATCAAAGGTAATAGTAATGTATCGATGCTGATTTCTTTGATCACATGTAGCATGTTTATGTAAGCTGTTTACATTAAGTGAAACCTGCATTAAGGATCTAGAAGACCACTTTGCTTTTTGAGACAGGGTCTCTATTATCCAGGCTGGTCCTAAACTCACTGTGGTAGCCCAGGCTCACCTCAAATTTATGGCAATCATCCTGTGTCACACTCCCAAGTGCTGGAATTATAGGTATGTATTGCCACGCCTGGCTTATGTGGTGCTGGAGAATTGAACTCAGGGCCTTGAGCTTGCTAGGCAAGTGTTCTAACCACTGTGCAATTCTTCCAGCCCCACAACAATTCTGTAAATCTACAATTATTTCAAAATAAAAAGTTGAAAAACATCATTGGCTAAGTCCTAGCTCATTATCTGTGATTAGGAAGATCTGTATGGCCTGACACCTGTAAGCCAGCACAGACACATACACCCCGCTGGCATCCGAATTCAGTGGAAAAGGGGACAGACGCACCACTCTCATGCTGCACTCTGTTCCTATTCTAGAGAACTGTTTTTAGTTACACCGCTGTCTCACATGGGCGAGAGAGGTCCTGTGCATCATTGGATCTCGTATTGTCCCACTGACTCAGACACTCACTCTTTTACCTTGTGCTTGGCTGGAGTCTTGCTTGTGTATTTCTGATCTTAACGTGACAATAAATCTTCTCTAGCAGCCCCCACACCACACATATGCCATCTACATAGGGCTACTCCCACTGGCCCAGTATGTACCCCCCCCCCCATTAGTCACTTTTCACACTGTATTAAAGTTTTGGCTGTCACTGTACTATGGGAGAGCTGAAGACCATGGTTTGTGTTCTGTGGACGCCAAAGAATGAACACCACAAAGAGAATAGTAGGATTGTGAAAAAGAAACTTCACTGGAAAAGACACAAAGGGGAAAGAGACATGGAAAGTAGGCACTGTCTGTCCTGTGTCCTCTCCCGTGAGAGGGGCTGGGGCACAAATGGTCAGTGATATAATCATCTTTTGTACACTTTTTTTTTTTTTACAGATCATGATTATTCATTTTCTTATACAGATTTGGCCTTTACTGATTGGTACATATTATTGTAAGAACTAGCTCATTGGTTTAAGAGCAAATTTGAAAGCCCAAGATAAGACCCCCAGATAGACCCAGGCACCACCACAATGTCTAGATGAAGAGTCCTACATACATAGCTACAGCCTCGTGACCTGTTTAACTTTTATCTTTGCCCATGTTTTGCATCAGATTTTTGTTTTTCTCAAGCTGTGGGTTCCTCAACTTCAGATGAGTTCCTTATCAGGGGACATCTTGACCCACCTAGCCTAGCTACTGTGAGCCTGCCCAGTGGAATCTGGCCTTAACTCCATGAGTCAATTGTTAACTTTGATTCTTCTCCTTATAGCCACATCTACTTTTTCTTTCTTTCTTTCTTTCTTTTTCTGTACTGGGATTGAGCAAAATCCACAGTGCAGTGGTTGAGCCTAATTGTGTCAATTTGATTGGCCTGGAGCCACCCAAGTGATTAGTAAATGGGTGTGTCTGTGTAGGTTACAGAGGCATTACTAGTAATATATCTAGCCCCGACCCCATCCTCTCTGGCACTATTGCCTGCTCTCCTTCTCAGCCACCATGAACTAAGCATCCTGGGCTTGCCACACTATTCTACCATAAGGTTTCTACCCTTGGGACCAGAAGACCATCCACTGAATCCCTTGAAACTATGAGCCAAATGAAATAGTTCCTCCTTTAATTTTTTTTTTTTTTTTTGAGACAGTGTTTCATTCTGCAGTCCAGACTGGTCCTGAACTCACTATGGAACCCAGAGTGGCCTTGAATACATAGTAATCCTCCAGCCTGAGCCTCCCAAGTGCTTGTATTACAGGCATATGGCACCGCACCTAGCTTAGATGGTGCTAGAAAATAGAACCCAGGACCTTTTTTAAAGACAGGTTCTCACTTTGTAGCCCAGGCTGGTGCTGAACTTACTATGGGTCCCAGGCTAGCCTTGTAATCATGAAAATCTTCCTGTCTCATCCTCCTGAATGCTGGGATTACAGGCCTGTACCATCATGCCCTGCTTTATATGGTGCTGAGGAATTGAATTCAGGGCCCTGCTCTTGCTAAGCAAACGCAAACTACTATGTCCTTCCTCCAGCCCCAAACCCAGAGCCTTGAGCTTTTTTAGCAAGCATTTAACTACTGAGCTAATCTTCTAGCCCCCGTCTCCTTTAACCTGTGGGTGGTAGGTATTGTGTCCTAGCAAAAGGAAAGCTAATACATCTGGCCATTTTTAATTGCATATTTTTGAGAGAGGGTCTTGCCAACTGGGCAAGTTGCCAGGCTGGACTCGAGCTTGTGATCCTCCTGCCTCAATCTCCTAGATTGCCTGGATTAAGGGTATGTCCTCCATGCCCAACTCAAATGTACCACTTTATTTTGGTAAAGCAGTCCTTGAAATAGCTTGATTTCAGTGTTAGATTTCTGTCACCCTGACTAGAAGCTGTGGCTTAGATATGGAATGTCCCCCAAAGCCTTATGTTTGGAAGGTGATTCAATCATGGGCATTGATCTATGGATTTCCTTTTGCTTTAAAAGGTAAGGTCTGGTTGGAAAGGGTAGCTCACTAGGGCTTGACCAGGAAGAGGGAGATCACTGGGACATGACCTGGATAGACACGTGGTGGGTCTGCCCTTCCTTGCTCGCTTGGCTCCCTGCCCTTTAAGGGCTGAACAGCTTTTCTCCAGCTAGGCTTCTGCCGTGTGTTTCCACCATGCTATCTGCCCATGAGTGGACTGAGACCTTCTGAAATTGTGAGCTAAACTAAACCTTTCCTTCCTTGGCTTGTGTGAGTTCGAGACCAACCTAGGCTAGAGTGAGATCCTGTCTCAAAAATGAAAGAAAGAAAGAAAGAATGAACTTTCCTCCCTACCTTGCAGTTGTTGGGTATTGTGTTCCAGCAACAAAAATGTAACACAAGATATCTGAGATGATAAACTTAAACACAGAAAAAACTTACTTTGCCTCAAGGTATCAGAGGACTTACTCTGTGGCCTTTGGGCCTGGGGGAAGACAGCTCTTTAGGGCATAAAGTGCATGGTGGAGGAAAAATACTGACCTCCTAGTAAAGGAGAGGGGTGTGGCCAGGGTTTCCATGTTTCCTTGCGGGGCACATTCCTGATAACCTAACTTTCTTCCCCCAGGCCCTAGCTCCTCAGGGTTCCACCACTTCCCAGTAACACTAAAGGCTGAGGACTAAGCCTTTGACACTTATTTAAAATCTAAACTGATAAACCAGGTGTGATAGCCCATGCCCAAAATCCCAGCACTCTAAAGGCTGAGGCAGAAGGATTGCCTTGTTTGGAGGCCATTCTGGGCTATACAGGGAGCTCAAAACAACCTGGACTACAGAGCAAGACCTTGACTCAAAAAAAAAAAAAAAAAAAAAAATCAAGCTGGGCTCAGTGGGGTGTGCCTGTAATCCTAGCACTCTGGGAAAGTAAGGCTGGAGATTGTAACTTCCAGCCCAGTTTAGGCAATTTAGAAATATTGAGTCCTGTCTCGAAATGTTAGGGATTGGAGGAATAGCGCAATGGTTAAAGCACTTGCCTATAGGCTGGAGGAATAGCACCCTAGTTGGGATGCTTGTATAGCAAGCACAAGGCCACGAGTTCAACTACCCAGCAATACATAAGCCAGTGGCACATGCCAATAATCCTAGCATATGAGAGGTTGAGGAAAGAGAGTTGCCTTGAAATCAAGACCAGCCTGGGCTACATAGTGAGTTCAGAAATAGCCTGAACTACAATGTGAGACCCTTTCTCAAAAACTAATTAAGATCTAAACCAGGACACACAAGCTAAACAGTTTGAGAATTACATCTCTAATTTGAGTAATTGTTTTTGTTTTTAATGTTTTGTTTTGTTTTTGTGACAGGGTCTAGCTCTGTAGCCCAGGCTGGTCCTGAAGTCACTATGGAACCCAGGCTGGCCTCGAACTCAAGGCAATCCTCCTGCCTCAGCCTCTCCAGGGCTGAGATTCCAAGCATGAGCCATCACGCCCAGTTTATGTGGTTCTGGAGAATTGATCTCAAGTACTTCGCGCTTACTAGGCAAGCACTTTAACTGCTGAGCCATTCCTCCAGCCCTATATACTCTTTGATAAGGTGAAAACAAAGAATTCTACTTTTTCTCTTTGGCACTGAGGTTTTGAACCTGTGAATCAAGTTTTTATTAAAAGTGAACGAGGCCCAATGGCAAAACCATGTAATCCCAGGCTGATGCGGAAGGATCACAGATTTGATCACAGCCTGGGTAATTTACAGACTTAGTGAGATCCTGTCTCAAAAGCAAACTGAAAAAAAGAATGGGTTGGAGATGTAGGTCAGTCTGAAAGTGCTGGATTTGATCCCCAGTATCACCACCGCCTCCACAACGAAAGGTATTACAGCTTGTTTGCTTCCTTTTTTTTTTTTGACAAAGGATCTCACTCTGTAGCCCAGCCGAGTCCTGAACTCACTGTGTAGCCCAGGCTGGCCTTGGACTCCTAGCAATCCTCCTATTTGGTCTCCCAAGTACTGAAATTAGAAGTGTGCACCACAAGCCAGATAGGTGTTTCAACTCTCATGTCCAGAGATTATCTCTGGGTTGTGACAGTTTGAGTCTGTGAAAGCTGTTCTCTGGGCTAGGGGCATAGCTCAGCAGTTAGCACATTTGCTTTATTTGCTGAGCAAGCACAAGGCCCTATAACGTGTTGAACACATGGAGTTTGGGAAATCAATGCCCTGTCCCCCTGCCATTTTCCAGATATTCATCCCTTTCCTAGAAGTCCATTGTCCCAGTCTGGAGGTTCCTTAGAAAGCTGAGAACAGAAATCCCACTTGATCCAGCTTCTGCCTTCCTGGGCATATTCCTGAAAGAAATATAGTCAACACACCTAAAAGACACATGTATATCCATGTTTATAGCAACACAATTCATAATAGCCAAATCCTGGAAGCAACCCTACCTGCCCATCCATACAGAAATGGTTAAAAGAAGATATGGTACCTATATACAATGGAATACTATGCAGCCATAAACATAGACAGATACAAAACATTTGAACAAAAATGGGGCCACCTTGAGTCAATAATGCCCAGTGAAATGGACCAAAACCAAAAAACTAAATAGAGACTTATCTCTCTTATGAAATCCACAAAAATAAGAGCATTAATAGCATGAAAACGATCTTTAACAGTGACTTATGTATGACAGGACAGCGGAAATCCAGAAGCTACAATAAAGGGGCACACCAGGACAATTGTAGGTAGATTTCAGAAGAGAAATTCTTATTTTTGAGATCAGATATAAAAAGCAAGAACAGGTAAAACTATTGAGTTACTTAGAAAAAGATTGTGCACATAAGTAAGCCTTCATATTTTGTTAATACTTAGTGCTTTGTAAAAGCGTTTGTAAACTTTTGTTTGTGAAAATTTTGTTACTTAGCCAAGCATGGTGGCACATGCCTGTAATCTCAGTACTGGGGAGGCTGAGGCAGGAGGATTGCCATGTGTTTGAGGCCAGCCTGAGTTACCTAGTGAATTCAGGATCAGCCTGGACTACAGAATAAGATCCTATCTCAGGGCTGGAGGAATAGCATAGTGGTTAGAGAGCTTGCCTAGAAAGTACAAGGTCCTGAATTCAATTCCCCAGCACCACTTAGACTGATCGTGGTGGCACATGCCTGTAATCCCAGCACCTGGGAGGCTGAGGCAGGAGGTATTGCTGTGAGGTCAAAGTCAACCTGGGCTACTTAGTGAGTTCAGGACCAGTTTGGACTACACAGTGAGACCTTGTCCCCCCCCCCCCCAAAAAAAGAATGAAACCTCATCTCAAGAAAAGAGTGATAGGAAATATTGACACAGTGGGTAAAATGTCTGTTGAGACCTAAGCTAATTTTTTTTAATTTTTTGAGATATTGCATTTATGTATCACCTCTTGATCATTTTTACTTCCCTTCCCTTTCCTCATCCCTCTCTCTCACACCCCACACCCTCTGGCCCTCGCCACAAAGTCTAGCTTCTTTCTCTCTTCCATGTCTCTTTTAGTGGTTTCTTTTTTCTTTTCTTTCTTTCTTTCTTTCTTTCTTTCTTTCTTTCTTTCTTTCTTTCTTTCTTTTTTGAGACAGGGTCTCACTCTGTAGCCCACACTGGTCCTGAACTCACTATGGAGCCCAGGCTGGCCTTGGACTCATGGCAATCCTCCTGCCTCAGCCTTTAGATTGCTGGGATTACAGGCATGCGCCACCACACTCAGTTTAGGTGTGCTAGGAAGTTGAACTCAGGGCCTTCGTGCTTGCTAGGCAAGAGCTCTAACCTCTGTCATATTGCTCCAACCACTATTTTCAGTTTTTTGAGGAACCTCTATACGCTTTCCAAAATGTGCTGGTTTGCCACAGCCTCATGAGGATTTGCTGTTAGGTTTTTTTTTTTTTTTTTTTTTGAGTTCTTGATACAGCCATTCTCGCTAAGTTAGATGGAACCTATGAGTTGTTCTGATTTGCATTTCTCTGATGGTTAAAGATGCTGAATATTTTCTTATGTATTTATTGATCATTTAGCCTTTTATTGAGACATGGTCTCACTCTGTAGTCCAGACTGGTCCTGAATTCACTATGTAGCCCCAGCTGGCCTCAACTCATGGCAATCCTCCTGTCTCACCCTCCGAGGTGTTGGGATTACAGGCATGCACCACTACACCAGCCTGATATAATGCTAGGGAATCGAACTCAGGGCCTTGTGCTTGCTCAGCAAGGAAAGCAAATGTGCTAACTGCTGAGCTATGCCCCTAGCCCAGAGAACAGCTTTCACAGACTCAAACTGTCACAACCCAGAGATAATCTCTGGACATGAGAGTTGAAACACCTATCTGGCTTGTGGGCAGAAATTATTTGGTCTGGCTGGCCAAGGCAACTATCACATTAGGGTTAGGTTAATTATATAATAATGAAATGTTTTACAAAATATAGCAGGCTGATCTCTCTCTCTCTCTCTCTCTCTCTCTCTCTCTCTCTCTCTCTCTCTCTCAGCGGGCTCTTGCTCTGCAGTCCAGACTGGTCGTAACTCACTATGGAGCCCAGGCTGGTCTGGAACACAAGTCAATCCTCGTGCCTCAGCTTCCCAAGTGGTGGGAGGTGAGACTTACTGACAGGAGGTCGGTGGAAGGGAATGCCCTGGAAAGGGAGGCCGAGAGGACTTTGGGATGCTAGCCCTTCCTCCTGCTTTTTGGATCCTAGCCGAGAATTAAATGGGTTTTGCCATAATCTTCCTCCATGATGTGTTGCCTTGCCACAGGCCTGAAGTGACAGAGACACGTGATCACAGCCCGGGATCTCTGACACTGATATCCAAAATAAATGTTTTCTTTTTATGAGCTGTTTAACTGAGGTATTTGTTACAGTAATGGTGTCTTAGTTACTTAATCACTGCCGGGACAGAATACCACACATCCACAACTTAGAGGAGAGATTAATTGACTTTGGCTCCCAGTTTCAGAAGGTCTCACACAGTCCATTCACGGGCAGCCAGCAATGGTAGAAGCACATGGCTGAAGCCAGAGAGCTGCTCCCCCATTTTGGGCAGGAGCCAGGTGAAGGGAGGAGCCAGCCAGTCAACGTCTGGTGATGCAGGCAAAGAAAGGCCAGAGTGTTCCCAGCAAGAATCTATCAAAGTTTCTTCTTCCTTTACTTAATTCAAGTTACCAATTGGGCCACCCAAACCCAGGGTGGGTGCCCCTCCCTCCCTTCCAGGACCACAAGTGAACAGTAAACACCTGAAAGCTCTGCCCTGGAAGCCCCTTCCCCAATCTCAACAAATCGATACAGCCTTTCCAGGTCCAACCCCAAGCATCTGCTCCTTCCAGCCAGGCCTCTGCTCACAGTAACAGTTTCACAGCTATCCCATTACCTCCAAATACAGGAGGCTTTCGGGAGACATTCCAGATCCAAACCATAGCAAACAGAAAGCTGACTAACACAACGAGTTTGACTATTTTTAAATACTTCATACAATGGGGTTGTTCACGATTGTGCATGCGTGGCTGGCTGATGTCACTTAGCATAATTTCCATATGCTGCAATTTGCATGGTCTTTCTATGGTCTTGCTCCTCTTGTCCTTTTTGTAGTATGGGATAGTAGACCTAAGGCCTTACATGGAGCTACATCTCTGGCACACACACACACACACACACACACACACACACACACAGTGGTACCAGGGTTTGACCCCAGGGCCTTTGCATTGAGCTACCTCCTGAGCCCATTTTTGCTTTGGATTTTGATTTTTGTTTGTTTGGTTATTTTTGAAGCAAGGTCTCGCTCTGTAGCCCAAGCTGGTCCTGAACTCACTGTGGAGCCTAGGTGGGCCTCCAACTCAAGGCACTTCTCCTGACTCAGCCTCCCATGTGCTGGGATGACAGGGATGCACACTATGCCAGGCTAATTTCATGTAGTGCTAGGGAACTGAACTCAGGGGCTCATACATGCTAGGTGATGGCTCTAACCATGCAGTTGTGCCTTAACCACCTATTTTTAATTTGGAAACAAAGTCTCGTCTCACTAAATTGCTAAATTGCCTACCCAGGTTGGACCTAAACTTGTCATTTTCCCGGCCAGCTTCCCACAGGCCTAAGATTACAGGAGCATGTCACCATGTCTGGCTTCCTTCTCTTAATTTATTTCTAGTTTAATTTTTTATTTGTATTTTGGGGTACTAGGGGCTGAGCCCAGGGGCTTCACATTGAGCAATATCCCCAGCCAATTTTTTAGATTTTTAGACAAGGTCTCACTAGGTCACTAAATTGCCCAGGCTAGGTTCAAGTTTGAGAGCCTCCTGCCTCAGCCTCCCAGAGTGCTGGGTTGACAGATGATTGCCACCATGGTCAGCTTCCTTCTCTCTTGTTCTTTGAGACAGGGTCTCGCTCTGTAGTCCAGTCTGGTCCTGAACTCACTATGGAGCCCAGGATGGCCTTGAACTCATGGCAATCTTCCTGCCTCAGCCTCCTGAGTGCTGGGATTACAGGTGTGAGCCACCATGCCCAGCTTTATGTGATGCTGGGGAATTGAACTCAGGGCCCTGCATTTGCAAGGAAAGTGCTTTAACCACTGTGCCATTCCTCCAGCTCCTAGACCATAGATTTGTGGGGCTCAGGGAAGAAGAAACCATGGAGTTGCTAATCGATGTCTATAAGATTTAAATTATGCAAAATGAGTGAGTTCTAGAGATCCACTGTACAATATTAGTCCTATAGATTTCTTTTTTCAAGGCAGGATCTGGTTCTATAGTTCAGATTAATTTTGGACTCACTGTGTGGTCCAGGCTGGCCTTGTACCCATGGCAATCCTCCTGCCTCAGCCTCCCCAGTACTGAGATTATAGGCTTGCACCTCCATACCCAAGTAATCATTATGTGGTGCTGGGGATTCAAATTCAGAGCCTTGCATGCAGTGGGCAAGCACTTTAACTACTGAGCAATACCTCCAGCCCAGGCCTATAGATATCAATACCATATTGTACTCTTAAGATAGGAAAAAACTGGCACATGATAGAAGACAAATGATTCAGAAAGTTTTATATTTGGAAATATATATTTGAAAATGCACTGGAAAAGAATGAGCCATCAAAACCAGAAAGAAACGTATTATTTAATAGTCAAATGAAGCAGCGTTTTTCAAGTCGTCTGGAATTTGTGTGTCAGGAAACCTTCCTGTAAAGCACAATCATAAAGCCAGGCCTGGGTGCAATCCCAGCACTTTGGAAAGCTAAGGTAGATGGATAGTGCATTTAAACCCAGCCTGGTCAACCTAGTGAGACCTTGTCTGAAACTCAAAAACAAAAACATAGTGGGGCTGGATGAATAGCACAGTGGTTATAGCACTTGCTAGCAAGCACACAGCCCTGAATTCAATTCCCTAGCACCACATTAGCCAAGTGTGGTGGCACACGCCTCTCATGTCAGCACCCAGGAGGCTGAGGTAGGACGACTGCTCTATGTAGTCTGGCCTACATAGTGAGTTCAGGACCAGCCTGGGGCATAGAGTAAGACTGTGTCTCACAACAACAATCACAGCTCAATGCGATGGCCCTGGGCTCCATCCCCAGTACCACAGACACACACACACACGCACACATACACACACTCAGAATCTAATATAATAACTTCTTACCACCTCCACTGCTGTCAGCTTGATTCAAGGCATTATTATAAGAATCGGGGGCTGAGTAAATAGCATAGTGGTTAGAGCCACAGCATCACATACACTGGCCGCAGTAGGACACTCCTGTAATCCCAGCATTCAGGAGGCTGAGGTAGGAGGGTTGCTTTGAGTTTGAGGCCAGCCTGGGCTACATAGTGAGATCAGGACCAGCTATGGACTACAGAGCAAGACCCTGTCTCAGAAAAACAAAACAAGCAAACCAACAATCCTCCCAACTGCTGTCCCTGCCTTTTATCCTTGCTCCAGACAGCATGTTCCTGATACAGTAGCCAATACTATCCTATTATAAGTCAGTCAAGGAGCCACTCCTGTGCTCCAGGCTCTCCAAGGACATCTGTGCCTTCACCACAGCCGACAAGACCCCGTGCAATTCGGCTCCTCTGATACTAAATACTTTCATCTCCTGTGTTCCTTCTTTTTTTCTTTTTTTGAGATAGGGTCTCACTCTGTAGTCCAGGCTGGTCCTGAACCCACTATGGAGCCCCGGCTGAACTCAAACTAAGGGCATTCCTTCTGCCTCAGCCCCTCTAGTGCTGGGACTTGTGGTCTTTCTTTTTTCCTTTTTTTTTTCCTGATAGCCCAGTTTATACGTATTTATTTATTTGTTTATTTATTTGTTTATTTTGAGACAAGGCCTCATTCTGCAGCCCAGGCTGGTCCTAAACTCATTATGTAGGCCAGGCTGGCCTTGGACTCATAGCAATCCTGCTTCAGCCTCCAGAGTGCTGCGATTGCAGGCATGCGCCACCACGCCTGGCTTATGTGGTGCTGGGGAAGCAACTTGGGTACTTAGTGCTTGCTAGGCAAGTGCTTTAGTCACTGAGCCATTCCTCCATCCCCTACTTTTTGACTTTGAGACAGGGTCTCACTAAACTGCTAGATTGCTCTAGACTGGGCTTGAATTCACTATCCTCTCACCTCAGCCTCCCAGAACGTTGGGATTACAAATCTGGGCCACACGGCCCAGCTTCCTTGCATTCTTTCATGGGATTTCAGCCACTCCGGCCTTCTTGCTGCACAGAGAACACGGCAGGTCACTTCAGTCTCCCTAGCACGCTCTTCCCTCCTTTATCATGGTTTCTACACTTCCCCTCTTGGTGATGTCAACCCATATCAGCCCTTTCAATATCGCATCTTGCCACTCTGGTGACCACTCCTGCTCCTGACTACATTTTGTTTCTTTGAAAGCACTTTCACCTCCTAATGTGATGACTGATTTGGTTTACTGTTTATTGCATATCCCCTCATTTTCTAATAAATTAGCACAGACCGGATCAATGCAAACTTATTTCTTGGGCTGGAGGATTAGCTCAGCGATTAAAGCCCTTGCCTAGAAAGCACAAAGGCCCTGAGTTCAATTCCTTAGCACCATATACATAAGCCAGTCATGGTGGTGCATGCCGGTAATCCTAGTATCCGAGAAGCTGAGGCAGGAGGATTGCTGTGAACTCAAGGTTAGCCTGGACTATGCTATATAGTGAGTTTAGGAGCAGCCTGGGCTACAGAGTGAGACACTGTCTAAGAAAAAAAAAACCAAACAATTATTTTTCCCAATTCTGGAATTTTAAAGCCTGAGATCAAGTTGCCAGTGTGGTCAGGCCCCGATGACCCTCCTCCTGGCTATCACCTGCTGACTTGTAAGTCCTCACACTGAGAAAAGGGTGAGAGTCTCTCTGGGGACTCTTTCCTGAGGTCACTAATCCTGCACATGAAGGCTCTGTCCAGCTTCATGACCTAAAACACTTTCCAAACACTCTGCCTTTGGATATTATTAGTACCTGGAAGGTTAAGATTTCATCATATAGAGAAGGGGCGGGGCACATAAACATTTAGAACATATTATGCCATTCACTATGTTAGCTCCAGGCAGGCAGCAGGGACTTCTGCTTTTTTGTTTGCTACTGTAGTCCCAGCACATGAAACACTGCTGGCATAGGTCAGGTGCTAAGTAAATACTTGCCAAATGAATGAATGGACTTTATGACAACATTATAAAGGAATCTACTCTTTTTGCCATTACTTTAATGGTTTTACTTTTCCCCCCACTAGTACTGGGTATTGAACCCAGGGTCTTCATATTGAACGACATCCTGTGACCATCGAAAGCATTGCATGCTCTTGAAGGGATTAAGAAACACCCTGCTAATCCACAGGGTAGCGCTTTGGGTGTGAGTGATTGACTGATGGGCCAGCAAACAAGAGAAGAAGACTCATCCCGGGTGTGGGTAGCACAACCAATAGACTGGCAGCTTGAGATAAATAAAATGGAAGAAAAAAGGAAAATTATGACAGCTTCTTCTGGGAGAGTTTTAGCCTTTGCCATCATTCTAGACACTTTCTCAGCACAGATTCACTCCTGTCTTCCCAGATTAGCTGTAATTGCCACCTTTGGATGTGACACAGACCCACACCAGCTGTTCTACAGTGAACATCCCGGCCTTCTGAGTTGGGCTGGTGTTCCTTATTGTTGTTATGGCTTGAGACAGAACCTTGCTCTGTAGTCCAGGCTGGTCCTGAACTCACTGAGTAACCCAGGCTGGCCTTGATGGCAATCCTCCTGCTTCAGCCTCCCAAGGGCTGGGATTATACACAAGTATCACCACACAGGCTTATGCGGTGCTGGGGAATTGAACTCAGGACCTTGCCCTTGCTAGACAAGAGCTCTAACTGCTGTGCTATTCCTTCAGACCCTATTCTTCTGTCTTATGTCTCAGCAGCTAGTGGGCCCTTCAGCTCTAGCACCTGTTCTGTTTTCTCAAGAACCCTAATTAATACAATCTCTAGCCCTTTAATATTTTTATTTTGAGATGGTGGTCTCACTAAATTGCTGAGTTGTCTGAGCTAGACTCCCACTTGTAAATCTCTTGCCTCAACTTGCCAGAGTACAGAGATTGCAGGTGTGCCCCACCATGCCTGACCAATGATTTTACCATTTAATTTAAATCTTTGAGCTGGAATTCATTTTGGAGTAACAACTATGGTTAAGATCAGATTTCTTTTTCCACCAAATAGCTCTTTACCTGTCTCAATGTTACTATAAAAATCCATCATCCTTGCCCCCCAAAGGTTTCTTGAGGTATACTTTGGTTCCTCTTAATCCACGATTAAGTTTCATTAAAACTCTTTCATTATTGAGAAAGACAATAGAACTGTGTCTTCATTTAGTCCAGTTCCGGTATAGCAGTTGTATTAGAGCCATATGTTAAGAAGTTTTTTGCTGGGATTTCGCCCAGTTTATGTGGTGCTGGGGAACCGAACTCGGGTACTTAGTGCTTGACTTAGCATTTGTTAGGCAAACACTTTAACCCTTGAGCCATTCCTACAGCCCCCACAGTAGCTACTTTAAAGTGGTTTGGAAAGTATCCCAATCTCTAATCACATACAAATTCTTTCCTCCCTCCTTTCTGCTTCATACAAGATAACAGACTTTTAATGGTCGGTGGCAGGGTTATCTCCCTATAGTTTGGAGAACAGACATAATTTCAGAATGACCTTACATTTGCCCTTCATGTAGAAATGCAAGTCTGACAGGAGAGCTTACATTTACTCATGTTAGAATGATTCCTATTTGATGAATGAAAGGTATTTCTTTTCTTTTCTTTTCTTTTTTAGGGCTAAGGATGGAACCCAGGGTCTTTGCACTATGGCACATCCTTAGTCCATTAGCAGGGTTCTGCTAAAAATTGCCCAGACTGGGCTTGAATTTGTAATTCTCTTGCTTCAGTCTCTTAAAACTGGGATTGCAGGCCTGTGCTGCCAGTCTCAGCTCTTTTTCCCCCTGAAAATGGGTCCTCTCTCTATTGCCCTTAGGCTCTGGTTGGTAGGCCTTTTGCCTCCCTCCTCAGCCATTCTGATGACTTCATATGATTCTCTCAATCAGACATCCTCTCAACTACCTTTCTTTCTTTCTTTCTTTCTTTTTTTTTTTTTTTTTTTTTGATACAGGGTCTTACGCTGTAGTCCAGCTGGTTCTGAACTAACTATTTAGCCCAGGCTGGCCTTGAAGACATGCCAAACTTCCTGCCTCAGCCTCCCAAGTGCTGGTATTACAGGTGTGTGCCACCACGGCCAGTTCACGTGGTGCTAGGGAATGAACCTAGAGCCTGCTTGCTAGGCAAGAGCTTTATTCACCGAACTCCACCCCTCCCTCTCTTCCGGTACTTTCCAAGTGTTAGTTCCTTCCTACATTCCCATTCATCTGTTGCAATGGACTCTCTTCCTCTCCCACATTTCTGGGTACTAACTTGAAGCAATCACCATGATATGATGTGATCTACAGGGCTGCATGTGATGCATGTTGCCCTCGTTTTTACCCCCAAGCCAGGGATGGACCCCAGGCGTCAGGCATGCCGGGCAATTGCCCTACCACTGAGCTCCACTCCCACCCAGACTTTACATCTCCTTGAGACTCAGGGTAACAGGGACATCTATTTCTGAGCCTGCTCAGTCTCTGTCTAGACTGGAGGCCACCCGTCTTAGACCAGGAGCCTAGGAAAGGTCTGCAGTCTTTTAGGCTGGACCTGAGACAGAGTGTGCCTATTTTCCTAGGGTGGGTCATCTGGCTTTCCTTCGGGGTACAGCTTGTTTAGCTTTCCAGTCATTTTTTTTCTTTTTCAGCCTGGCCAATTCCCAACCATTACCAGCGTCAATAACTGACAAAACTATTCTGAAGTCAGACAGACATAACTTTTAGACATGACTTTTGATTTACATGTTATTATTTGGCTGGGGGAAAAAAGGTAAGAGCAAATATTCTTGTCCTCCTAAGCATTATTCCTCCGTTAATGTTAATAATGCACACCTAGTTCCAAAGTACCTTAGGGGCTTTTACCAATTACCTAAGCATTATTTACTGCAACCTGCTTGGCATATACCATAATTCATCAAGGACAGGTAATTTTTTTTTTCTGAGACGGTCTCACTCTGTAGTCCAGGCTAGTCCTGAACTCACAGCAATCCTCCTGTCTCAGCTTTTTGAGTGCTGGGATTACTGGAGTTCGCTACCATGCCTGGCCCATGTGGTGCTGGAATAGAACAGAAACGCCTTATCGCTAGTGAGGTAAGTGCCGCAAGGTTTTAACCTTTAACTGTGAGCTATGCCCCCAGTCCATGCTTCCCCCCCCCCCCTTTCTTTCTTGAAAAGCTTGTTGCTTCAGGGGATGGGTGCAGAGGTAATGGGTGGAGCATTTGCTTAGCCATCATAATCCCTGCCTTCAATTCCTCAGTACCACATAAACCGGGCCTGGAGGCACACACCTATAATCCCAGCACTCGGGAGACAGAGGCAGGAGGATTGGTGTGAGTTTGAGGTCAGCCTGGACCACAGAATGTGACCCTCTCTAAAAACAAAAAGTTTTTTCTTCATCCTTTCCCTTGATTTCCTCTTTCCCTCTAGTCCCTCTAGCTCTGACTCTCAAAAATCTCTCTTCAGGTAGACTTTCTCTGTTGAGTTAACCAAATTCTAGCTTACTTCGTTCCTGGTACTAATCACAATATGCAATTATTATTCATTATATTTTTCTTCAATGTTAAAGAAATTGAGAAAAATTATCCCTCCCCCAGTAACCATGGACAGATAAAACACAGAATGCTCAGCTAAAATTGAACTTCAGATAAGATTTTTTAAAGTGGTATTTGGGACATATAGTTAAAAAAAGTACTCATTACTCAAATTCAAACCTAACTGGGCGTCCTGGAATTTTATTTGTTAAACCTGGCAGTTTTCTAAGCACCTGGTCCCTGGCTCTCTTGTTCTGGGTCTTACCCTCAGGGCATAAGCAGAGCTTGGAATTCAGTCGGTGCTCCGTGTTTCCTAGGGATGAAAGATCTGCAGGCGTTTTTTTTTTTTTTCTTTTTCCCCTCACCTGGCATTTCTTAGGGTCTCTCCCATTCACTGAAAATCCTTGTTCAAGAAAATTTTGTCAAAAATAGTAGCCACACTTCTTTGTTTTTCCTTTTTTGCAAAATTGGCACTAAAGTAACTACTGCCACGTTTGTCGAGTTAAAAGTTAATGAAAAACGAAAAGTCAGGTTTTGCACTGTGCCTGGCTCACTAGGAATATCAGCACATTTCCCTTCTTTATTAAAGTGAAGCCAATGCACCATTTTTCAGAAAGCAAAAACGCGCCTTAGCGAAGAATGGGTGGGGGTAGGGAAAACGGTTAGAGTCGGGCGCCGGCCAAAACGCCCGAAGCTCAGGCCGGGGAGGAGGGGCTAAGAGAGAATGACAGAAAAATAGGCCAATAAGAAGGCTGAGAATCGCTCCCCTCCATTCACGTTTCAAATGCTAAGCTTCGTTTCCATCCGGGTACTTCAGCCTCGTTCCCGGGTAGTATAAAGTTTGCTGTCTCCTTTGTTCGCCCTCGTTGCGCAGTAGTCCTAGCGGCTTCTCTCTCCGGGTCGCGCGCTTGGTGGCTGGCGCGCGTCCGGGCTGCTTTTTCGGCCCTGTCGGCGAGCTCGTAGGAGCTTGAGACTGTCATCCCCCCGCTGGTACGTGTCCCCACTGTCCGACTTATGCGCATACTTTTGTTGCATTAGAACTTGGGATTATCTCTCCGGAGATGGGGTGGCGGGCGCCATTTTAAGACACCCAAAGGTGCCGGCCTAGTTAATGAGGCTGATCGGTAGAACACGCGTGAGGGGTCCGTTTCATCATGTGCCTCTCGGTTAAGTTGGGCTGTTCTCGGCTGCGCGGGGGCGGAGGTCGGGGCTTTGCAGGCTGCAGCGGGATAAGGAGTGACCGCGCCATCGCGACACCTGCATTGGGATGGCGCTGGCGCTAACGGCTGGCGTGTGCACTCGCACGCGTGGTCCTTATGCATTGGCGGCCCCGGACAGGAAGCCCTATGAATTTCCCCAGCCAGCGTTAATGATAAAAATTAGTTTTCTGATTGATGTTGGTGGTTCTGGGTTGAATCCAAGGGTCGCCATTTTGTTTTTTTCCACGAGGTTTCTTAATGACGAGTCTTAATTAGGTTCCGTCGCCGTCCCCAGTGTTGAAAGTTACTGTGTGCGCTTCGTCGTTCCGTTATTTAATAGGAAACGATGTTGACACTTTGTAATCACGTAGCGACCTTTTCGGAGGGTGGGAGCTGGTGAAGGTGAGTCGTATTTTGGCCCGAATTTAAGATGTGTATAACGGCTTAGACTTTAATAGGAAATCCTAATCGGGACTAGGGGAGGCCTCCGCAGGCGGCTTTATGTGTGGTGAGGTCGTGTGTCTGGCCGTCGACCTTGAATGAGTAGGTAGTATTTTAAAACCCACCACTGCGCGCGCGCGCGCGCGCGCGCACACACGCTTGCGCTCCGGGCGGAGGTGTAGTGTTTAAGTAATTGAATCTAAAACTGTGAATCTAGGGTTAAGAGTGAACTAGGCCTTTTCAAATGTTGAGTAGCCGTGCTATCACTAACCTGCTTGGCTTAGGTTGGTTTCCTATTGTGTTTCAGGCTTGTCGGTGTCTTACTAAGGCATAAAGGTTTTGGTAAAACTTGACAATTGAGTCGCAGTAAGCTGCCCCAGTAAACTTCAGAACTTTCTCCAGGGAGGTAATACTGTTCTTTTTCAGCAGACTCGTCAGGGAGAAAAAATGGTTGAAGCAGATCGCCCGGGAAAGCTCTTCATTGGTGGGCTTAATACAGAAACAAATGAGAAAGCTCTTGAAGCAGTATTTGGAAAATATGGACGAATAGTGGAAGGTGAGCTTACAGAGAGTACATGCTTGGTTATTATGATTTAAAAGATGAGCTGTGATGAGTTTGATTACATTGATCGTCGGATATGATAATATATTTTATCCTCTAAGAAGTTCTGAGCTTTTTCTCTACAGATATATGTTATATTATTTCATTTAAGCAGGGGTAACACTTTCAAAAACTCCTTTTCAGTACTTTTGATGAAAGATCGAGAAACCAACAAATCCAGAGGATTTGCTTTTGTCACCTTTGAAAGCCCAGCAGATGCTAAGGATGCAGCTAGAGACATGAATGGCAAGGTGAGGTTGCCTGCACTGTGAGTGATAGCATGGTTACTAGTACAGAAAAAAAATAGTATCTGGTCCAGGGGAAATACTTGGTTTTTAGGTCTTGAGTATATACCTATCCAGGACCTTTTTTATCATTGCCACTTATAGTAGTATTCTGAAGGATACTCTTTAATTCTGAAACCAAATTTTGTAGCCAAAGTTAGGGTTTGTATGACTTTTTGGGTATGTGATTTACTGTATTATGTCATGTGATCCATAAACCTAGACCATAATTGCATAATCTGGCTTTATGTTTATTACTTGTCATAACAAGTGTTATCTAGCTTTGTTTTAAATTTTACTGAGCAGCAGTGCAATGGATCCAATTTGATTCAGATCATGAGTATTAAAATGCATTTTTTTTTTTTGAGGACAGTTTCACTGTAGTCCAGGCAAGCTGGTCTTGAACTTACTAGAGCCCAGGATGGAGTCATTCTTCCTGCCTCAACCTCTGAAGTGCAGGGATTATATAGGTGTGTGCCACTAGACCTAGCTAATTTGTATGTAGTGTTGGGGTTGGAACTCAGGGCCTTCAGCGTGCTAGGGAGGCACTATAACTACTGAATGAACTCTACTTGTAAGTTTCCAGCATCGGTATTTTTATTTTTTGTGAAGTTTCTTGCTGTATAGTCCAAAAATTCAGAACTATGCCCCAGCCCTCACATCAGTATTATTTTTAAAGACTAAGTAGACACTAAGTAAATGGAAAAGAATCCTCATTTTTAGAAATGCTATTTTGGGGCGGGGGGTGTAGTTCAGTGGTTATAGTGTTAGTTTAATGTACACAAAGCCTTGGATTTTATTCCCCAGCATCACATAAAGATTACCTGCACTTGGCGGCACATGCCTGCAGTCCTAGCACTGGGGAAGCTAAAGAAGGATTGCCATGAGTTTGAGGCCAGCTAAGGCTACAGGGCCTAGACCCTGTCTCAAAAAAAGAGATATTTCTAGAGTTTCTTATAAACTAATTTTTTTATGTAAAGGATTTATTAAATTTTGTATATACATGAATTCCAGATATTATAACATGTTAGAAGCGTATGACTTAGGGAAACAGTGACCCATCTATACCAATTTTGACCTCCTTTTCTTTCTTACCCTTGCCCTATACCCCTCCCCTCCACTCAGATTCATCACTTCCCTAGTAGTCCATTGTCCTTCTAAATTATTAAGCATGACTTTTTAAACAACTGTTTTGAAGTATTGTACTGAGGAATAGTAACAGCTATAAAAAAAAAAAAAACACTTGCCTAGCAAAGCACAAGGCTCTGAGATTGGTTCTCCAGCACCCATGTAAACTGGGCATGGTGTCACATGCCTGTACTAGCACTTGAGATTAAGGCAGGAAGATTGCTGAGTTGGAGGCCATCTTCAGCTACATATTAAGTTCAGGACCAGCCTGGACTACAGAGTAAGAGCTTGTCTCAAAAAAAATTTTTGTATGGGAGGGAGGGAGCTGGAGGAATAACTCAGCAGTTAAAGCACCCAGCAAGCTCAAGGCCGTAAGTTTGACTCTCCAGCACCACATGTAAGCTGGGTTTGATGGCTCAGGCCTGTAATCTCAGGATTTGGGGCGCTGAGGCAGGTGATTGCCTGGAGTTCAAGGCCAGTCTAGGCTACATAGGGACTTCATGGCCAGCTTGAATTACATAGCGAGATTCTGTCTCAGATTTTTTTGAAGGACCTATTGATGTTACAGTGCACATTGAATCTGCAAGTTTTTAATATGTTGATGTAATATTTTTTGTGATACTGGGAATTAAACCCAGGTCCTTCATACTTAGCTATGTGCTGTGCTAAGTTTCCCAGGCTGGGCTCAAATTTGTAATCATTTTTCCTCAGCTTTGCAGAATGCTAGGATTACAGGCGTGTACCACCACACCCAACTTTTTTTTTTTGACAGGGCCTCACTGTAGCCCTGGCTGGTCCTGAACTCAGCAATTCTCCTGTCTCAGCCTCCCAAGTGCTGGGATTATGGGTGCTCACCACTTCCGACTAATCTTTATGTGGTGCTGGGGGATCAGATCAGGGCCTTGCCCATTCTAGGGAAGTACAGTAATTACTGAGCTACACCCCCAGCCCCCACACTCAACTTTAACCATTTTTTTTTTCTGTTTAAAGTCCTTAGATGGAAAAGCCATCAAGGTGGAACAGGCTACTAAACCATCATTTGAAAGTGGTAGACGTGGACCACCTCCACCTCCAAGAAGCAGAGGCCCTCCCAGAGGTCTTAGAGGAGGAAGAGGAGGCAGTGGAGGAACTAGGGGACCTCCCTCACGTGGAGGGCACATGGGTAATGATTTGGGTGGGCTTTCGGCTTGGTGTATAAATTAGGAACTACAATTCCACCCCAGTGTATACTTTGGTCAAGTCTTTGTTGAAAGGCAAGGCCTCCAGCCTTTGAACTTGAAAACACTTGGCTCAACTTTAGAAGTAATTATGGCTTCAAAGCTACATATGGAAGTCATCCTAAGGTAAACTGCAGTGTTAATTGAAATGATGGGCCATATATTATTCTTAACGTAAGTAGTTCATTAGTGTATGAGAAATACTTTGATACTGATACCCATTACATTAGGAAAGTGAAACTTTTTTTTTTCAGAGTCTCTAGTCCAGGCTGGTCCTGAGATCACTATGTAGCCTGGGCTGGCCTTGAACTCGGGGTAATCTTCCTGCCTCAGCCTTCTGAATGCTGGGATTATAGATAAATGCTACCACGCCCAGCTTATGTGGTGCTGGTAAATCAAACCCGAAGCATCTATCTAGGAAGGCCCTTTAAATCACTGAGCCTTTGCCCTAGACTGTATATTTTTGTGTGTGTGTGGAGGGGGGGGAGGACATGACACAGGGTCTTGCTCTGTAGTCCAAGCTGGTCTTGAACTCAGTATGGGGTTCAAGCTGGCCTCAAATTTTGGCAATCCTACTGCCTCAGCCTCTCAAATGTCGGAGTTGTGTGCTTATTATGAAGGGCTGCAAATTAAACCTAGGGTTTGGTGCTTGTTACATATAAACTCTTTAAGCACTTGAGTTTTATCCATAGCCCAAATTGAAGTAACTTTAAGACAACATTTGATTCTTCCTCCCCCCCCCAGTCTATATGACTTATTGCTTGTTCTTCTATCATTGGGAACTAGGCTTTTTGACTAAACAAAAAAGATGATGGTTATATCCTTGGTAGCAAAAGTTTGCGTAGGTGTTTTTCTTGTCTTGTGAATGTTAACATGCATTTTTTTTATTCTAATGTAGATGATGGTGGCTATTCCATGAATTTTAACATGAGTTCTTCCAGGGGACCGCTTCCAGTGAAAAGAGGGCCACCACCACGAAGTGGGGGTCCTCCTCCTAAAAGATCAGCTCCTTCAGGACCAGTACGCAGCAGCAGTGGAATGGGAGGAAGAGGTAAATGTGCATACGATTGTCCATGACTCTTAACAAGGATGCCTACACTGGATCATAGATTCTAGGTGGTCTAGTATACTTCATTAATGAGCACTGATAAAATGTGTGTAGGGGATTTGAGAAGATAATTGTTTGATTGACATTAATGGTAATATGATTATTGTAGTGATTAAGTCACTACTGTTCATAGCCTTGAACATGCATTTTATATGTCTGGCTAGGTTTAAAAAATGATTTCTTTCTCTTTAAGCCCCTGTGTCACGTGGAAGAGATAGTTATGGAGGCCCGCCTCGAAGGGAACCCTTGCCGTCTCGTAGAGATGTTTATTTGTCCCCAAGAGATGATGGATATTCTACTAAAGACAGGTAGCAGTAAAGTACTACTTTATTTTCAGTAAGTAGTTGAAGGAGAGCTCACCAGAAGCATAAAACCAAATTGTTTTGTTTCTATAGCTACTCAAGCCGAGATTACCCAAGTTCTCGCGATACTAGAGATTATGCCCCGCCACCAAGAGATTATACTTACCGTGATTATGGTCATTCCAGTTCACGTGATGACTATCCATCAAGAGGCTATAGGTAAGTGACTTTGCTTTAATGACTTAATGACGAAGAATTTTTGTAAAAATTGATGCTCTGAAGCTTAAGGGTTTCTTTTTCATTTAGTGATAGAGATGGATATGGTCGGGATCGTGACTATTCAGATCATCCGAGTGGAGGCTCCTACAGAGATTCATATGACAGTTATGGTAAGATACTGTTTTAAAAGTCTTGAATATCACCAGCTTGAGTTTTTAGGTTCATGAGCCAATTTAATAGGCTGCGTGGTGCTTGCTTTTAAAGGGACCTTTGCTTGCATTTTAAAGGGGGTAACTATCAGCTGGGCTTTTCATAGTTTTGTTGAGGGGCTTTTTTTTTCTCTTAATTTTTCTTTTCCTTTTTTTCTTTTTTTTTTTTCCCTTTTGAGGCTGTTTGCTTGCTTTGGAGGGGACTTTGCTTGCTTAAATTGGCAGCCTTATGTGTTTTCCCCCAACAGTGAAAATTTAAAAATTTTTTATTAACAAGATCACATGTTTACCATTGCAATATGAAGGAAACTCTACAGTTCAAAATTGCAACTTATCACTGGAAAGTGGCTGAGTGTCTACTATAAAATAACAAGCTGTCTGGAATATCCTCTTGAAATACACACCGTCTTCAGTCTTTTCAAACAAACATTAAAATCAATCCATTTCCATATTTCAGCAGATGAGCAAATCCCTGTTAATGGCCAGCAATGGCAGAGTTTAAAACCTCCCAGTTGAGAAAGTAAACTTATAATACAAGAATTCTGTAAATTCAGATTTAAATGTTGTATATATACAATTTATAGTGTTGCCATATTACCTGACCATTGACCCTGCAGGTAACTCACGTAGTGCTCCACCTACACGAGGGCCCCCGCCATCTTATGGTGGAAGCAGTCGCTATGATGATTACAGCAGCTCACGTGACGGATATGGTGGAAGTCGAGACAGTTACTCAAGCAGCCGAAGTGATCTCTACTCAAGTGGTCGTGATCGGGTTGGCAGACAAGAACGAGGGCTTCCCCCTTCTATGGAAAGGGGGTACCCTCCTCCACGTGATTCCTACAGCAGTTCAAGCCGCGGAGCACCAAGAGGTGGTGGCCGTGGAGGAAGCCGATCTGATAGAGGGGGAGGCAGAAGCAGATATTAGAAACAAACAAAACTTTGGACCAAAATTCCCTTTCAAAGAAAGAAACAAAAAAGTGGAAACTATTCTGTTATAACTACCCAAGGACTACTAAAAGGAAAAATTGTGTTACCTTTTTTAAATTTCCTGTTAAGTTCTCCATGATTTTTATGTTCTTGTGAGGGAAAGTAAAACATGTTTAATTTTATTTCATTTTATGGATTGCTTTCAACAAGCAAATGTTAAATGTGTAAGACTTGTGGTAGTGTTGTAATTTTCCAAGTAAAAGTGTCCCTAAAGGCCACACTTCCTACCTGATTTTTCCCAGTAAATGAGGCAAGCAGTTCTCTTAAGTTCTTCCACAAACATCTAGCCATCTAGATGTGTATTGATCTCCATTAAGAGATGAACCATTCTGCCTATACAGACAAGTTAGCTATTAGAGGGTGGTTGGGGTATGCTACTCTTAGGATTTCAGGGTTTCATCCAACTGAAATCTCCATGTCCTCAGTATAAAAGGCTTGAGGTCAGATTAAGGAAAGTGCTGTTCACCCAGTAAACCCCAAAAAAGCAAATGGATAATGCTGGCCATGATTTGCCTTTTTGACATTTCCTTGGGAATCTGCAAGAACCTCCCCTTTCCCCTCCCCCAATAAGACCATTTACGTGTGTGTTAAACAACTACAGAATACTAAATAAAAAGTTTGGCCAAAACCAACCATGAAGCTGCAAACGATGCTTGCTCTTACTGTTTCAAATTTTTGCAACTCTGTAGTGTCTCACTTTTAAAGGAACAGCTTGATTGCAAAGGAGAAATAGATAAGCAATGAAGTTATCTCCAACTTCCTAAAGGCTTATGACTTCTAAAAAGTGAATCTATCAGCATTCCACATCAGATTTAAAGCATCAAATGCCTGTGAAACAGCAAAGATGGTAAGCAAAGCAAACTAGTTTTTCGGTCTAAGTCGAAGTTGAACACTTAAACTTCCTCATAGTACAGTGAAACACACTGTACCTCATGGCAATGGAAATGCCTCTAGATTTAAACACTTTTGGAAAAGCAAATATTCAATAGCATATTAGAAGTTCTCCAAATTCGACACTTGGATTTTTAAAGCATGTATGACACTTAAAGGCCTTAATGCAGCTATTTACCAGTATCTGGGGCTTGGGAGGGGGTATTTAAAAAAAAAAAAAACCTTTTTGATGAAGACCTTTAAACATGCTTCATGTTTTTGAAATTTTTTTCAAATTGATCTTTTAGTCAATGTAAGAAATGGCTTAGGTTTGAGGTTCCCCTCCTCTTACCCTGTAAGCCATTGCAAAGTTGACCTTTAGTTGGATGCCTGACTTGTTTTTAGTTCTATGAAACTACACTGTATGGAGAAAATCTATTGCAAGTGGTCTTTAAAAAGCAAAACCTGAGGCAGCATGACCCAGGTCCAGCCATGAAGTTGAAAAAGATGCTGTTGAATATAGTAAACTTGAAGACCTCCAACTAAAAATCCTTATACTGCACTTATTCCTTCAAATAATGTTTTGTCCGTTCAACTTATGGATTTAACGTGGCAGTGCACCATTGGAAAAGAATGAGAATCCATAAGCCATGCAACTTAACCATATAAGCCATTCCAGTTCATCCCAAGCCAGTGAATCTTCCACCACTTAAAAGTAGGACATGAAATACATTAAGCTGCAAGTCTGAACTTGCCTTTTCTTACTGGAAAAGAGGCAGTTATAGGCACAGTCTAAGGGATTTTCCTAAGAAACATAACTAGCTCTCATCTATTTAAATTTTTGCAGGTTGAGGATATAGGTCATTGTCATGGATTGCTGATACATTCACAGTAGATAAAGCTGGCAACAAGAGAAATCAAATGCTAAGGTAAGTTTTGAAAACTGGCCTTCGAAGGTTTAAACACCAGTTTTGCCATATCTACTTGGCAAATACTTGTGATTCTTTGTAAAAGGCACATAATACCCAACACTTGGGATTGAATGAAATGAATGTGACAACCTGGTGGATCCATTTTGAATTCGTGGCAGTGTTATGTAGGTACATTGTCACACATGTATCAGTCTTGCAATATTAGCTATTCTTGAGCCAGTTGCACAAGAGAGACACTTTAATGAGGTTCAAGCTTGCCTGAATGGGTTTTATCAGTGCCTGCTCATTAGCACAGCAAGAGGCAAATCCAAAATGAGAGTTAATGCTACAGCTGCTACTGTGCAGTTTGAGCGACCTCATTTTATTGGCATAATGATTGCATATAGTGTAATTTCAGTATTAGCTTCTGTTTATAGTGATTGAAATATATGTTAATAGATCTTTTGAAAGCTTGCCCTTGAAAGTAAATAACATTTTTGTTACCAAATGAAGCTAACCAAAAGTACCAAAATGGGGAGAGTGGAGTACTTCACAGAAATGTCTCTTATAACTTGAACCTATGCTTTCTTACAGAGTTGTTGAAGCAGAAGAATGCTGAACGATAAGGCACAACATTTGCAGTGTTCATCAGAGTTGGTTTGGCTCAGCCAGTAGATTTTGCCTTCGAGGGTTTTTATGGTTCTGAGGAAGGCAGCAGTGTTGATTTAACACTCTTTAACTAGGGAGTTATAGTTGATAAGTGGAGGTACTCAGGGAGTTCTTAATGGCTATTATTTCTGAGAGCAATTTGTAGCTTTGCCTTTGATTTTGTTTAGTCATGGAGGTAACTCTGCAATTGAGAAATGATTACTAAATTTCAGAAACTTGGATTAAGGAGTAAGGATAAGCACTTGTCTACCATATGTGAAGCCCTGGGTTTGTTGCCCAGTGAGGCGGGGGGTGGGGCGGGAACTGAATCAGACAAGCCCGAAAGTGGTAACTATTTAGTAGTGTCTGATTTTCAGAAAATGTGATATTTTTTATTCATTTATAAAGTTTTAGTTCTACAGAAAAATGGGAGGAATAACACCCATAAGTAAAAATAGCCTGAGACATCCCTAGGGTGATGGATAGTACACTTGAAACTGGAAATAAGAATTGGCCACCTGCTTGGTTGCTATTTCGTTACTCTTTATTTTATAAGCCTGCTTTACCCCCATCTCCCAGTCTTGGAACTAAATGAGTACAACTTTAGTTTATTGCTTGGGAGACTATACCCAATAATATGAAAGCTGTGTTCTTTGAGTTCAGATAGAGCAGGGTGGAAAATGTCTGACCCACTGGCTGAATGGTCTGGCCAAGGCGGTAGTCACACTGGGCTGGCCTGAGTGAAGTGTTTTACCAAATATAGCAGGCTAATTTTTCAGAGATTTAATTCTTAGGGCCTATGAGTGATGTCATAAATACCAAATGGCCCTTGGCAGAAAAATGTTTCTCCACCCAAGGTAGAGGAATCAATTTAATTTCTGAACTCTTTCTTTTTTTGCAATCATTATAGTATAATCATACTTAACATTTGTGTTTGTGGAAGGTAATCCAAAAATTTTTAACACTCATGGGTCATGTTCCTAATCATTGACCATCATGAGGATATCGACCAAAATTAAGTAGTTGCACTTGAATAAATATTTTAGCTCAAGTCTTCCATAATATAATTACTTGAGTTAGTGCTACTGTGAGGACCTTTTAGCTCTTGAACTTAAATTAGATTTCTGTTGGCTCTTTAGAGTATTTTTTAGGTAACTGAAAATGTAGAATAGACAAATTACAGTATGAATATTTAAAATAAGGTTTACTCTTAAATGACCAGATGCCTTTTTGACAAATAGTTTACAGATCAGACCCAACAGGCTTGACTTTCTGCTCCAGTTGAAAAAAACTGATCTTAGCTCATGTGGCTTTATACTGGTTGTAAAAGAAATGGAATGATAAAACGTCTTCCTTGTTTGGTAATTGAACATAGAAACTCCTAGTTATTACGGTTTACTTTTTACTTTTTGGAATGTTTTGTATTGAAGTTTAATAAAACCTTAACATGCATCTTTTTGTAGCAGTGGGTTTTTTCTACTTTTTTTCAAAGTAGAGATTTAGGCTTTTAAGTATTTTGCACAAGTCCCCTCTCCTCTGCAAATTCTGATGAACTGCTGGCACTTGACTAGTTTTAAGGGGATGACTATAGTCTCTGGTGGCCTGCTATGACTTGATTGCCATTACTGGGCAGTGAACTTCAGGTATACATTAAAATATCAGAAGACATTTATTCCTTACCTTACAAGTGAGGTGAGAGTGAAGTAGAACCTAACATACCATGAAGTTCCCTTAGTGCTTCAAAGCTCCATTTCCGATGTATACCTTGGAAGGAAAAAGGTCATGAATCCCAACCACCAGGCCAAGGCCTTTTGTTGATGATACAGTATATGACAGTGGGTCTTGGAGTTTTCAGAGTTAAATGCACACACACACTTTTCGAGAGGACCTTGCTCTGCAGTCCAGGTAGGTCTTGGACTCAGGGCAGTCTTGCTTCAGCCTCAAGTGCTGGGAGTATAGTCCTGTGCCACCATGGTCAGTTTATGTCATGTTGGGAAATCAAACTTAGGGCCTTAGGCTTATTAGGCAAGTGCAATTGCCTGTGTTACTCTCCTTCCTCTCAGTCTTGTTAAAGACTTGCATTTGGCTCTTAATTGATGTGTATTTGGGTTATGAAGTCAGTTGAATAGAAGTTGTCAAATGGAATGCAACAGACCATGAAAATGATAAAGACCCAAGTATTGTCAGTCTGTAGTCTCCCTGTTCTATGCCAGTTCTAGGAAAACATTCCATTCCTTCAGTTTCGATGAGTGGGGCAAGGTTTAGCTATATACCTAAGGCTGGCCTAAAATAACTGCCTCAGCTTTCCAGTTGCTGGGGAATTGTATTTTCACCATGTGAAATTCCATTCTATCAGCTCTTTATAAAGCTTGTATCGGTGGTGCACACCTTTAATCCTAGTGCTGGGGAGGTTGAGGCAAGAAGATGGTGGGTAGTGAGGCCAGCCTGGACTACACAGTGAGAATAGCAAGTTTAGCTGGGATTGTAAGGTAATTCAGGTCTGAAATGTGAAATTACTGATTTGTATGTACTTGATTGTTATACCCAGAAGTTACCTTGTTGACTTGAGGAATTCCTTGCTTTCATCCTTTGAAGATGCTACTGGATATTTTCTTGCCTAGTTTCCATAGACTCATGGCCAGTCCTGAAGCATCAATAATGGTATGGTATGGAGCCTTATTTTTAGGGAAATATTTGTACAGGGAAATTAACCCAGGTCCTTTGCACCGAGGGAATTCCTAATCCTTAAAACACTTTTTACAATTCACTTTTAAATTAAGAGAATTTGAGACAGGGTCTCCCTGAATTGCCTAGGATAGGGTTGAATTTGGGATACTTGGATAAGGTATGCATATCTACTTATATAAAGATGGTTGTGGAATTGCTTGATCTGGACATGTATATGGTGGTGGTTTTTTTTTTTTTTTTTTTTTGAGACAGTTGCCTTGTCAAGGCTGATCTGCCTCAGATCCCAGGTGCTGAGTGCTGGGATTATAGGTGTACACCAACACAACATTCTGTTCTAGAGAATTGAACCCAGGGCCTTACGGTTGCTAGGCAAGTGCTCTGACCACTGAGCTATGCCAACAACCCCTTGCACCCATTATTTTCAAGGTAATATCTTGGTGTGGAATCATTACCCTACACCTTATCCCTGGTGGTAGTTAATTTAGCCATTCTGATGGGTGTCTTGGGGTTCATATTTCCCTGAGGGACAATGATGTATAGTACTTAATGTTTTTAAAAATACCAGGCAATTATTTAATAAGGCATGATTAATTAGAGAATGCACAGATGTCAAATGTACTTTCATGTAGTCTCTTGAGACAGACTAATTTGAAGATACAGCATACCCTTCAGAATATTCCTCTGTTCCCCTTCCTAACTTGTTTTCATTGTAAGATAGTTTTTGTATAGTTTATCTCAAGATACTTTTTGTAGGTGTTTTCTGTGTATTTGAGACTTGTGCTTGGCATGCATTGGTGGTCTGTTTTTATTGCTGAGTAGAGTTCCACTGTATGAGATGTACCAATTGTTGGCTGTCTTAAGTTGCAAGATTGCTACGAATATTCTTACAGGACTGGAGGCTATAGTTCAGGGGTTAAAGTGCTTACTATGAAGTGCAGGGCCCTGAATTTGATTTCCCCAGCACCACATAGGCTGAGATTGATGATGCACATCTCTAAACCTAGCACTTGAGGCCAGTCTGAGCTCCATAGTGAGTTGCAAACCAGCCTGAACTACAGAGTGAGACCCTCTCAAAAAAAGAATATTCTTGTATAAATCAGGTATGTATTTTCATTTCTTTTCGATAAATATTGAAGTGAACTTGATGGGGTAAAATGGTAGATGATAATTATTGGTAAAACATCGTTATTTTGTGTGGTACTTTGGGTTGAACCCAGGACCTTTGTAGTGAGCTACGTGCCCAGCCATTTTTTTTCCAACATTTTGAGACCAGGTTTCTAAATTACCCAGGCTAGGCTTGAATTTGTGGCTCTCTTGGCTCAACATTCCTAGAATGCTATAATTAACAGTCTGTGCCACCAAGTCTAGCTGATAATTTCAGTTCATTCATTCATTTGATGAGACGGGGTCTTAACTCTGTAGTAGTCCCAGGCTGGGCCTTAACTCGCTGTGTAGCCCAAGCTGGCCTTGAACACAAGACAGTCCTGCTTCATTCAGCTTCTTGACGGCTGCAATTATTGATGTGTGCCACCATGCCTGGTTTTTGTGGTGCTGGGGAATCAAATTATGGGTCTTTATTTATATGCTTGCTAGGCAAGCACTTTCAAGTGCTGAGCTATTCCTTCAGCCCTAAATTTCAATTTTTAAACTGCCACGTAATTTTTTCAATGTGGCTGTGCCATTTTATGCCCTCATAAACAATTTTATGTGAGTTCTGTCTGTTCCACAACCACCTTTTCAACATTTGGGGAGTGGAGTAATTTTTGAAATTTTTGCATGCTGTGTGTTGTGCTGAGCTATGTTCTCAGCCCTTTATGTTTTAAATTTTTGAGACAGGGTCTCATTTAGTCCCATAGTTTCCCAGGTTGGGCGGGAATTTGTAAATACTTCTTCCTCAGCTGCTAGAGTGCTGGAATACAGGTGTGTGCCACTATACCTGGCTTTTTCAAAAAAATTACTATGGAGTAATTTTAAAGCTTCAGAAAAGTTGTGAAGATATAGCTGGAGTTTCCATATATGCTTAATTTCTTAATTTTAAGATCTTATATGACTGGTACACTTGTGAAAATTGATAATTTACTGTTAATTCCAGCCTTCAGATTCCACATTTTGTGCTGTTGCCCTCTAGGAGTAAAGCTAGTATCTTAATTGCACTTCATCTTGGAAAATTTCTCATGCTTATTCAGTCATTTGTATATCTTTCATGAAATGTCTCATTCTCTTCTGTTTTAAGAATTGGTTTTTGGTTTGTCTGCTTTTTTTTGTTTAAGGTAGAATTTTCTTACGTATTCTGGATACAAGTTGTGTGGTAAAAGTGTTGTCTCTCTTCCCAGTATGTCTTGCTTATTTTTCTTAATTTCCTTAAATAAATGAAACTTAATATTGAAACTTAAGTGGTTTTTGTATTCTGTGGTGACTGTTCAAGGCTGCCTCTTTCATAGTCATAAAGTTTCTATATCTTCTGGAAATTTGGAGATCACAGTTTTTATTGTTAAAGCTTTAGTGTGCGTGTGTGCATGTGTGTATGTCTGTGACTGGGAATTAATCTTAGAGCTTTCACATTGAGCAATATCCCCAGCTCCCACCCCTTTTTTTGAGACAGGGTTTCACTCTAGACCAGCCTGGCCTCAACTCATGGCAATCCTTCTGCCTCAGCCTCCTGAGTGCTAGGGTTACAAGCATGCGCCACCACACACAGTTTACGTGGTGCTGGGGAATTGAACTTGGTTAACTAGCAAGCGCTTTAACCACTGAGCTATTCTTCCAGCTACTCCTCACCCCAATCCCATTTTTATGTTTTGAGACAGGGCTTTAAGCTATAAGTTGCCCAGGCTGGGCTGGAACTAGCAATTCTGCCGTGGCTATTCAGAATGCTGGGATTAAAGTTGTGTGTCACTGGACTCACTTGTCTAATTGACTTTGAATGTTAGTTTTAAAATTTTTTCCACTATTTTCATTAATATACATATGCAATACATAGAGTTTACAATGAGCTTGAGTATTTTTGTGCACATGTATCATATCAACTTTACAATCCTTTCCCTATCCCTTCCCTTAACTCTGGCTATCACTTCATGTGGTTCTATAGAATGTCTGTTCTGGGTGTCCCAAGTCAGAGAGATTATACGGTACTTAACATATTTAATTCTCTGCATCTAAATCATTTTACTTAAGTCACCACTAACTTAGCTTCCTATTCCTCGAACGGGTCACAGTGGTCAAATCCTGATGCCTCTTCAAATCCAACCAATCCCTTTATTGGGATATTTGCCAAAAGGTTTTTTTCTATTTTTCTATATCTTTGTTGATATTCTTAAACCTGGCCTTACCTATCAGTCCACATTAGAAAATAACTACAAGCATGTAATTCAAAAGGCTAGTAAATTTGAGAAAGAAGAAAAAGTTTCAAATGCCTAAGCTGAATACTGGAAGGTACATGTTTGTACATACACAGGATTATCTATGCATCAGTCAGTTTTCTTAGGATAAATTTTCATCAAAGACCTAATAAGTAAATTGTTACAATAAAACAAAGTTAAAGCTATATCACATTGCTACATTAAATGAACTTAAATCTAAATCACAAAGTAACATGAAGGCAAATTTAGTTACTTCAGACTTTAACTTTCATAACTTATTTACTCAACATTTCACTTCACTGATTACTAACATTCTGCTAGATTTGGTTTATAATTTTATCTGCCTATCCATATATTCATGCATTCCATTAAAAGATTCTATGTCAATTCTCCATGTTGCATTATTAATTAGTAGTTATTCTGTTTTGCACACTACTATTACTAATAATGATGTGGGGAGATTTCACAGATTATATAGAACAGCTGGTACTGTTGGAAGTATATCAATCAGATGGTTTAATTACCAGTATTTTTTATTACATTTTCTCTAGATGTTACCTTCAAGTTATTTTGGTGCTGCATATCTTTCTGCCTCTCAAAGAGAATAAACTCACATTTAACATCAAAAAATCAAATTGCTTCATTCAGCAAGTTTAAGACTATCGATTTGCTACATTAAATGGACTTAAATCTGTATCACATAAGTATACTACAATTCAAGCATAAGTAGCTATTTTCTTAGTTTCAGATTTTTTGACTTTCATAAATTATTTACTCATATTTCACTAATAACATTTTACTTTATTTGGCTTATCCTTTTACCTGTCAATTCATCCCTAATTTCATGCATAGCCTTACTTTTTTCTCAGCTCATTCTCCTGTAGCTGTTGTCACTTTTCCTCTGGGGTCATTGGTGTTGCTGGCTTCCCTTTCACTTTCTAAGTTTCCTTTAAGCATTCTCTGCAATGCTGGGTTAGTGGCTGCAAATTTCTTTAAGCTTTCTATATCATGGAAAGTTTGAATTTTTCACTAATTTAAAAGATAATTTTGCTGGTTATAGCAGTCTTGGCATTTATGTTCTCTTAGTGCTTGGATGACTTTGCTTCATGATCTCCTGGCTTTAGAGTCTGGGTTGAGAAGCCTGCAGTTATCCCGATGGGCTTATCTTTGTAGGTCACCTTCTGTTTTACTGCTCTTAGTAGTTTCTCTTTGTTTTGGGTTTCTAGTATTTTAATTATGGTGTGTCATGATGAGGATCTCTTCTGATCAAAGTTGTTTGTTCTGTATGCCTGCAGTAGTTCCATGTTCATTTCATTTCTTAGATTTGGGAAATTTTCTTCCATAATTTCATTGAACATTTCCGTTAAGCCTTTTGTTTTGTCCTCAGTCTTCTGGACTCCCATAGTTCTGAGGTTGTTTCTCTTTGAATTATCCATGAGCCGTTGTAATGATTCACTTTCTTCCTTATTTAATTTGTGTTCTTCATGGTCTGTATGTTGTAGCTCAGTCACTTCATCTTCTGCGTCTGACATTCTATTCTGAAGATGTTCAAAATGGTTGCTTATTTCCTGTGTGTTTTTCACTTCCTGAATATCTGCATTCAATTTTTATATGTCTGTTGTGTTCTTCTATTTCTTGTATTGCCTTCATTATCTTCTGATTTTTCTTTTTTTTTTGGTCTCTATTTGATTTTCAAGGCTTGCTTTTAGCTTAGCTATGTATTGGTGTGGCTCTTGTGCTGTTTAATTTCCTGCTTTAATTCAGTGAACATCTGTGCCCAGAAGTTACAGTCATTTTTGCCATTTTCATCTTTGGATTCTGCAATTTCAGTATCCCTGGTATCGTCTTCTGGGGTGTCAGGCCTTTATGTAGAAGATTTGTTACCACGTTTCCCCATGGTTCTGCTACTTTTGGCTGTCTCTGGTGCGCAGGAAAGAAGGGTTTGGTGAAGGCACAGTCCTAGATGCCTCTGGAAGCCTCTGGCCCAAGGGACAAACAGGGTGATGGGATTCCCTGGAAGCCTCTGGAAATCTCTGGCTCACAGGATGGGCGGGTGATGGACTTACTGGTCCTAGATGCCTCTGGCATGCAGGGCAGCAGTGAAACGGAAGCCTCTGGTGTGTGCCAGAGGAATGGGGTGGTGGTCTCCCTTTTGAGGTGTCTTGTTTCCCCCGGTCCAGTCAGCACAGCTCTCCATCTGTCCTGGTTTCCCTCCCCCAGAGCGGGGCTCTCCACCCTAGAAGCAGGGTCACCCTGAGCCGTCCAGGAGATCAGCAGCCTTTTCCCCTCTTTTCTCCTCTCTCTGCCGCTTATGCCAGTTTCTTCCTAGGCATTGTTTAAGGGTGGTCCCAAAGCCCTTATGTACTCTTCTGAGCTTTCTTTTACTCCAAAGGTTTCAGTCTTGGGCTTTTTTTTTTTTTTTTTTTCCTTTTTAAAATGGCTCCTGCTTATGTCATTGCCTGTGGAGGCTGCTTAGCCCTGTTTCTGATTTGGGATCCCAGGGCCTTTTCTGCACACACTGCGTGTGTAGTGCATACTACCCACGGGTTGATGTTTCAGAGGCTAGGGCTGCCAGCTGCTGACAATTCCCACTTCTCCGGATCCGCGCTCACCTCAAGCTGAGGTTCTGGCTCTGGACCTTCCTCCGTGGTCTGTGAATGCTAGCAGCTTGGGGCCACACCCAGTCAGCTGCTTTTTTCCTCCTCTTCCGATTTGACTTAAGGATTTCTGACCCTCCCACAGCCTCCTGTCCGTTGTTGGGGTGCTCTGTCCTCTCCCAGCTCCGTCAGATATTCCGGGCCCAAGCGAGCTTTCCTCCGTCCACAGCCATTTGTGGCGGCTTCCTAGGCTGCTGGGATTTTTTTTTTTCTCTGCTTTCGATGATCCTTCGGAATTTCTGGACTTCCTCTGGCCTCCTTTCAGTTGTTGGGGTGCACCTCTCTTTCCTTGCTACATTGAACATGCATTTTCTAACAAAATTCTTGACTTTTTAAGTGGGTTGCTGAGGAGACATTGTGCAGCTCTGTTACTCGGCCACCATCTTGACTGGAAGTCTTCACTTGAATGTTTTAATGAAGTAGGAATTGGAGTTACTAGTTTTCCAAGTAAGGTTTTTTTTTTTTTTTTTTTGGGGGGGGGGCGTTGCTCCATTAAATTAAGTGTCTTAGTAGAAACCTTAAGTCCTTTGGTCCATTAGTGTTACTTTTTTTTTTTTAAATTTTGAGACAGGGTCTCACTCTGTAGCCCAGTCTGGTCTTTGAATTTATGACAAGCCTGCCTTAGCCCTCCACAGTGCTGGGTTTACAGGTATGCACCACCACGCCCTGCTAATTTTTATGTGGTGCTGGGGAATAGAAACAGGGCCTTGCACATGATATGTAGACACACTAATAGCTTGACTACATCCCCAGCTCCCTATTACTGTATTTTCAATTGTTCAATGTCTACCTGTGTCTTAACTATAGTCATTGTGTAGTAAATTCTGTAAAGACATTTATTTATTAAAGTTTTCTGCAGTATTTTTCCCCCTTTCAAGTTACTGATGGTGACATTATTTTTCTGCCTCAAGCCTAGTCCAGAGCTTTTCTCAGATAGCTAGATATTTTTGCCTCTATTCTCATGATTATAAAAATAGGGTATTAGCTGGCTGGATGGCATAGTTTTGTAATCCCAACACTGGGAAGATGAGGCAGAAGGGTCATAGGCTTGAGCCCAGTCTAAGCAGGTTAGCAATTTAGTGAGACACTGCCTCGAAATCAAAAAGCAGGCCTGAGGGCATAGTTAAGGCCCTCACTTCCTATTGAACCGGGTGTGGTGGTGTACAACTTTAGTCCCAGCATTTGGAGAAACTGAGGCAGGAGGATTGCCATGAATTTGAAGTTAGCCTGGGCTACGAATCAAAACACTTAAAAAAAAATGGGCCTGGGATGTATGTAGCTCAACACAAAGGCCCTGGACTTGGTTCTCAACACACAAACACACAGTAGTAACTTTTTTGTTTTTTAGGTTATGAAGAGAACACTTGGGAAAAGAATAGAAGAGGAAAGAAGGATGATGAAGCTTCTGCTAGTCAGAAAGGGGACTAGAAATATAGGTTGCCCAGGTATTTAATATTATTTAATGTTGTTGACATTACAGTTCGTTGGAGAATCCCCTTGTCACTTCCTTTAGATTTTTCTTGTTCTAGTCAGGTTTCCTTAACAAATCTTTGCCTTGAGGCTATAGGATGTACTTAAGAGCCCTAGGTCTAGTGTTGGGATTTGTGTGGTCTGTGCCTACACATGTAGTATGTTGTCCTATCCAGCTGGACACGTCATTCCTTCATCTAACTTGCCTTTAACTGTCTTAGCACCACCATGTTTTGTCTTGTGACGAAGTAGGATACGATTTTTTCCAGCACAATGTTAAGTAAGAGGGCAACATTTAAAATTTCTTTCCCAGCCACCCCTGGTGCATGGTGATGCCTCTTTTGTTTTGGGCTATCCTTCCCTGATCACACTGACTTTTTGTGGGGATCAAAGTGAGAATTTTTGCACTGAGTTATATCCCCAGCCCTTTTTTTTTTTTTTTTTTTAGTTTTGATTTTGAGACAGTGTGTTGCAATGCTGGTCTTGAATTTGGCAAACCTACAGCCTCCCAGAGAACAGGGATTACAGGCCTGTGCCACTGGGCCCAGCTTAGACTCACCCTCGCTTGGCTTTAGGTGTTTGTCAGTTCTGTGTATACTGATTTCAAATTATGTTTCATCATTACCACCTGTGTGACCTTATGTAGGTCACTTGACCTCTCTATACTTAAATGGGGATAATAGCATTTATCTGATAAGATAGGGTGGGAAGGTCAAATGAGTTAATAATGCCTGGCTCATGGTAAAAGCTGCATAAGTATTATTGTTATCTGTCAGTTGTCCTACGTGTCATCTGGGTGAAGGAGTCAGTACCTTATGTTAGATTAGTGTCTTGTCAAGGACTAAGTGTCATCAGCTGAGATATATAGTTTGCTCCAGAGTTAGTCATTGCAGTTTTTCCACAGTGCTGGAAATCAATGCTAGACAAGTGCTGTGGCACTGAATTATATCTCCAGCCTTTTCAATACTTCAATTACTTTGTAATTAGTACCCATAGAGCCTTATGTTATTTCTACTTATTTTCATTCCCATTATTACCCCCCACTGGCAAACGTTTTAATGAATCTACATTAATGTTTTATATGCCTGTATTTCAGTTACATAAGTAGCATAGTGGTATTACATAATTCTTTCTTAATAGCTTCTCATCAGTTTCAAAATTTGCCCATAGTGCAAACATGCATCTGGCCCATTGCTTCTAATTAAAGCCTTGTATTCCACAGTGTGTGTATTAGATGCTTTTTCATTGCTGGGACAGAATACTTGACATCTACAACTTTAGGGAAGAAAGATTTATTTTAGCTCAGAGTTTCAGAAGGTCACAGTCCACTTGCAGGTTTGCAGCTGGAAATGGTAGAATCATGTAGTGGGGCCAGAGCCAGAGAAAGCTCAGGTTATGGCTCAGGAGAGCCAAGTTAGAGGAATGGTAGAATCAGCATGCACCACTTAGGTCAAGCTCCAAGAATCCATCCCTTTCAGCCAAGCCCCACTTCCCAGCAATGCACAGCATTCATAGGTACGTGAGGCTTTTGGGGGACATTCCAGACCCAATCCATGACATCTTCCCCAGCCCCCAAAAGACTCATGTTTACCTCCTTATTCAAAATGCATTTAGTCCTCTAAGAGTTCAATTTTAGCATTATGAAGTCTTAAGTATGGTCTCTGAGATGCAAACAAACTCCTGTGAAAATCAAAAAGTTAAGCATTTCCAACATAGAATGGCACAACGTGAATATGCCCATTCCAAAAAGCAATAGGATGGAAAGCAATCAGACCAAAGCAAGTTCTAAAGCTAGCAAAAAGCGTTAAATCCTATAGCACCTCATCCAGCACCTGGGGTAAACTGTGTTGTGGTAAACTAGTAAAATGGGAACTCCAAAGGGCGTGCGTGGCCCTTCATCTACAGCATTGCTGCTGGCTGTAGCTTTCACTTTCCTCTGTGAAGGATTCGTTTACAACCTGTAGGGGTATTTTTTTTTTTTAGCCAATGATCCATGTTTCTGTGTCTTTAAATTTTCAGGGTTTCCACTGCACTTTATGCTTCTTGTTTACAACTTCATATATTGCCCTTCTAAGGGCACACGACCTGACCTCCACGGCCTTCCTCTGAAATCTGGGTGGAAGCCTGCACAAACTCACAGCTGTTGCATTCTGTATGACTGTAAAGCCAGGACTGTGTGGACATTGCCAAGGTCTGCCACTGGTTTGAGCAGTAGCCTGGCCTCTTTGACAATCCTGTACAGGCCTTTGAGTTCTTATATAGTTGAACTCTAACAAACATTTTCTCTTTGGTCCTGGAGGATGTGGGTACTATTTTCAGAGCAAGGTCCTTTGCATCTCCACCCTTCAATTGGTGAAGGGTGGGATTTTGACTTTTGAGATGCCCTGAAGGCATCTTTTTGATAGTCCTGATTTTAAGTACTTGGCTTCTTTTAATGTGAGTCTCTCTAACTCCCTATTCTCTTTTGCCCCATCTCTGCAGGCCCTTTCAGACTGACAAAACTGAAAAAATTTTATATAATTTTTCTGTCGTTTTTTCCTGCCTTTCATCATAGAGTTGGCTAAGAACTACAAGTGACAGTGTAAATATTGGGTTGCCTCTGCCAGATTATGTAGTCTATCACTCTTTTTCCCCCACCATTTTTGTTAATATACATATATGCAATGCATAATGTTTACAGTGAACTTGAGTATTTTATGCACACATCACATCAATATTATAATCCCTACATAGCCCTCCACATATTTGGTCCACACCTTCCCACCCCCTGTAACTCCGTATATCACACCCATTAGGTTCTATAGAATTCCTGTATTCTGAGTTTCCCAAATCAGAGAAACCATGTGATATTTATCCTATATAATCTTATACATCTGACTCATTTCACCGCCCAAATCACCACTCCTTCAGCTTAGCTTCCCCACCCCTAGAATGGGCTGCAGTGGCCACATCTTGATGCCTCTTTGGATCCGGCAGGGGCCCTCTATTGGGATGATTTCCGAAAGTTCTTTTTTTCTGTATCTTAGTATATCTTTTGTTGAGATTCTTTAACATCGCCTCACCCACCAGTCCACATAAAAGAGCTGTAACAATGAAATTTATAAGGCTAGAAAATGTGAGAAAGAAAAAAGCTAAATTTCAAATTCCTTATCTGAGTACTGAAAGGTAAATGCACATTGAAAAGACATTCAGGTTATTACATCAATCATTTTTCTTAGGATAAACTTACATCAAAATGTGATTAAGTGAATTGCTACATTATATGAAATTAAGTCTATATTGAATTGCTACATTAAATGGACTTAAATCTGTATCATAAGCATATTACACTTAAAGAAATAGGTATAGAATACTTAATTATTTCAGATTTGTAATACTTTCATAAATTATTTACTCATATTTCACTAATTACTAACATTTTCCTAGATTTGGTTTGTCATTTTATCTACCTATTTGTCCATAAATTTTATGTATACATATTTTTAAAAGATTTTATGCCATTCTTCAAGTTGAATAATCATGCTTTACAAACTAATATACTATAAAAATAGTAATTATGGAGGAAGTTTCACAGATTATATGAGACAGCTGTTATCATTTTAGAAAAATACCAATCAAATGTTTCAAATACCAATCTGTTTTTTGTTACATTTTCTTTTTAGATGTTTCCTTTCCTCCATGTCTTTTGGTGCTGCTTGTCTCTGTCTCACTCAAAGATTCCTTCAAGTATTTTCTGCAATCCAGGGCTAGTGGTCACAAATTTCTGTAGGGATTCTTGGTCATGAAAAATTACAATTTTCAGGGATAGTTTTATTGGATAAAATAACATGGATTGACACTTACTGTCTTTCAAAGCTTGAAAGATTTTGATCCAGGCTCTTTTCTTAGATTTGGGAAATTTTCTTGCATGATTTCAGCAAATAAATTCTTCATACCTTCGGTGCTGTCTTCTGCTCTTTCTCCCACACCCATAATTCCGAGATGAGTTCTCTTTGAATCATCCATCAGCTATTGTATCCAGCTGCTTTGCATACTTCTAATTTTGGATTTGTGCCTAATTATAGCATTTTTTTCCTCAGCCTTGTATTCATGTTCTGAAATTCTGTCCTTGCAATGTTTAAGTTGACTTCCCCTACTTTCAAATGTATTTTCCATATCATGAAATTCAGCTAGATTTCTTTTCAGAATTTCTACATCTCTATTAAAATGTTGCTTCATATCTTGTATTTTCTTATTTACCTCAGCCAACTTTCTATTTGTGCCTTCTATATGCTCAGTGATCTTTGTATCCAAGAGGACCACTATTGTTTAGTAGGTTCCTCTTTAAGCCTGCTGATCATTTCTTGCATTTCTTTGAGAATATCTTGTTTGAACTGGCTGTTCTACTCCTTTACTTGTTTTTGATTTCTTTATGAGTTCCACTATTTCAGGGCCCATGACATTGATTTCTAGGGTCTCAGGCATTTCTGTGTGTGTCCTGTTGCCTTGTCTTCTTCCCATGTTTCTGTTGTTGAGGGACTTCACTTTAAAGGCCTAGCTGAGAGGCTTCTTTGAATGGCTGTGAAGGTGTGTGTGGGGAGCTGAAATTCTTCAGGTCTGGCTGAGAATAGGCAGTGAGGGAGGACCTAACCATCTATGGCCTCTGAGGTGTCTTGTTCATCCCCAGACCCCTAAACAAAGCTCTGCTGCCTGTCCTGGTTTCCCTCTCCTGAGGGCGGAACTCTCTACTCTCAGAGGTGCTCCCTCTGCTGTCACCTGAACCGTTCTGGAGATCAGTGGTCTTTCTTTTCCTCTTCAAGACTGTCTCTTGTGCCAGTTTCTTCCTAGACACTATTTAAGAGCGACTCCAGTTGGTTGGATTCAGAGAAGAGATATCAAGATTTAACAACTGCGAACCCATTCGAGGAATAGGAAGCTGAGTTAGAGTGGTGACTTAAGTGAAATGACTTAGGTGTGGAAGATTAATATGTTAAACACTGTATGGTTTCTCTGACTTGGAAAACCCAGAACACAGACATTCTTTGGAACCATATGAAGTGATAGCTGGAGCCAGGGGAAGGGATAGGGAGGGGGTGGGAGGGTAGAAAATGGGAAGGGATTGTAAAGTTGATGTGATACGTAGATGTACGAAACACCCAAATTCATTGTAAATACTATGTATTACATTTGTATATTAATAAAAATAGTGGGGAAAAATTAAAAAGATAAAATAAAAGCAATAAAAAATAAAATAAAATTTAGAGTAAGGATGCTCAAAAAAAGAGAGCGACTCCAAAAGCCCTGATGTGTTCTTGGATTCCTTTTACTCTAAACAATTCAGTCTCAGGCTTTTTTAAAAAAATGGCTCCTGCTTACATCATTTCCTGTTATGGCTGCTGAGCACTGCTTTGGATCTGGCTCCAGGAGGCCTTTTCTAGGGGGAGCTTGCATTGTGTTTGTAGTATGCAGTACCCATAGGCTCCTTTCTGGAGGCTGGGGCTAGTAGCTGCTGTCAACTCCTGCTTCTCCCAGATCTGTGCTTACCTTGATCTGAGGTTTCGGGCTCCAGAATTTCCTCATCTGTGGATTCCAGCAGCTCCACACCAAGCTCATTCGGACTGGGGTGGTTTCCTGAACTGTTTTTCTCTACTTCCAATATGTCTTCAGGATTTTTGACCTTGCTATGGCCTCCTTTCAGGTGTTGGTGTGCTCCTTCCTCTCCTATCTTGGTCAGAGATTCCAGGGTTAGGGTGGGCTTTCTCTGGGTGCTGATGGTGGCAGCTCCGAGCTATTTGCAGTTGTCTGGAGCAGCTTCCTGGCCTGCTGCTCCCTACCCACCCCCTGCCCCCCTTCTGGTGTTTCTTTGGGATTTCTGATCTTCCCCTGGCCTTCTTTTAGTTGTCGTGGCACTCCTTCCTGTCCCAGCTACATTGAACAGGTTTTTTTTACTATATTTTCAACTTTTTAAGTGCATCTATGAGGAGATGTGCAACTCTTATTCAGCTGCCATCTTGACTCCTACTCTGTAACAGAGATGTGTAACTCTGTTACTGGGCTGCCATCTTGACTCTGTTCCTCTGTAACAGAGATGTGCAACTCTGTTACTCGGCTTGACATCCTGAAGTCTAGTCCATCACTATTAATTCAGTTTCAGGCAAAGTCTCTGTGCAAGGGCAAAATGCAGTGCACCTTTGTGTAACATGCATGGTTTCTAGATCACTTGTCAATACAGTTCTCCTTCACATCTGAAACTTTGAGTCAAAACCCACACTTCTACCAGCATTTTGGTCTTCTGAGCTCTGGCTACAGCGTCCCATCCTACTCAGCTCAGAACACTCCAAGGCTTCTCCAGCTGATATCCTCAAACTTTACCGAACTCCTTCCTCAAAACAGCTCCAAAGGCTTCCAAACCACATGATCAAGTAAACTTACAGCAATAGTCTCACTCTTGTTATCAATTTTTGTCTTGATTACTTTTTATTGCTGGGACAAAATACCCAACATCCTCTACAACTTTAGGGAAGAAAGGTTTATTTTAGCTCACAGTTTCAGAAGGTCACAGTCCACTCCCAGGTGGGCAGCTGGAAATGATGAAATCACCTAGCAGGGCTAGAGTTGGAGAAAGAGCTCCTCATGGCGTGGCAGAACAGGGCCAAGTCAGAGAGGAATGGTGGAACCAGTGCAACCCACTCAGGTCAAGCCCCAAGTATCTGCTCCTTCTAGTCAGGTCCCACCTCATAACAGTACACGGTATCCATGTGTACCTGAGTCTTTGGGGAATACTTGAGACCGAAACCAGAATAGTATATATCCACCACCACATTTTCCTCATTTATTCTTTTGTTTTGTTTTGTTTTGAAGGGAATGGGGAGATAGTAGCAACCGGTATCCCAGGCTGGTCCTTCTGGTCCTGAAATCACTGTGTAGCCTAGATTGGCCTCGAATTTGGGAATCTTCCTGCCTCAGCCTCCTGAGTGCTGGGATTATAGGTGTGTACCACCACACACAGTTTATGTTGTGCTGAGGAATTGAACTCAGGGCCTTATGCTTCTTAGGTAAGATCGATAAACTACTGTGCTATTCCTCCAGCCTTCCCTGTCTACTCTTAATATCTTTCTCTCTCTCTCTTTCTTTCTCTCTCTCTCTTTCTTTCTTTCTTTCTTTCTTTCTTTCTTTCTTTCTTTCTTTCTTCCTTCCTTCCTTCCTTCCTTCCTTTCTTTTTTTGAGACAGGGTCTTACTCTGTAGCCCAGGCTGATCCTGAACTCACTATGGAGCCCAGGCTAGTGTTGGACTTGGCAGTCCTCCTACCCCAACCTCCCAAGTACTGGGATTACAGGTGTGCACTTCCACGCTCAGCTTTATGTGGTGCTGGGGAATCAAACCCAGGGTCTTGGACTTGCTAAACAAGTACTTTAACTGCTGTTCCATTCCTGCAGCCCCCCTCCTCTCTACTCTTGCCTGTTACTTTTATAAACTCTTGTTTACTTTTATAAACTATCTCTTCCTGGGTTGTAGTGGCTGATCAGAATGTGCTGAGATTTAACCCTATTTGGGAGTCTAATGGCAATTGAAGATGGTGGCGGTGAATCTGGAAAACATCTCTTTTCAGCAATTGCCCCAGGTAAGGTTATCCCAGAATTGTTTAAACAGAAGAAATCTTCATCTATACAGACATTGTAGAGCATGCTGCTTACGCTTTAACTAGTAAGGGAAAATTTGCAATGGCTCGGAAGTTCAAATAGTCAGTTTTCAGGTGGTCCAAGCACATCTCCATTTCAAGTTTTATCAATACTGTACCTTTCGTGAGCAACTTGGATAAATTTGACTGTCTTTCACAGTGAAGTTTTAATAGTATCAGCCTGTGACTATTGGATTAAGGTTTTAAAATTTTTTAAATTTTTATTTATTTATTTTAGAGCTTTCTAAAAGTCACAGATTTATGCTGGGATGTAATGGGACCTGAGTTTGCAATTTTTTTTTATTTGTGAGGACTCATGAGAATTTACCCAACCCCTCAGTCTTTGTTGTTACCACTGCTGTAACAGTTAAGTGCATTCACTTGAATTCTTAAGGCATGTACTTATATTTTATTATTTTATTTTTTGTGGTACTAGGGATTGAATCCAGAGTCTTTGCACTGAACCAACCTCTGTCAGTTTGTTTTTCAAGATAGATTCTTGCCACGTTGCCTGGGCTAGGTTTGAACTATATAGTCCTGCCTCTGCCTTGCAGAGTGCTAGCGTTATAGGCCCAGATTTCTTGGGTCACATCACTCTTTCTTCATATTCAGAGTCAGCAATAACAGATTGAATCCTTGTCATGCTGCATCTCTGATTTTTTTTTTTTTTTTTTGGTCACTGTTCTCTTGTATCATGAGTAAATAGATTGGGCTTATGTAGATTAGTTAGGAGACTCTATTTTAAACAAATTAATTCTGTATGTAAGTTTATTCCATTTGCCATGTAACATAACACATTCATGGGGCTAGAGGAATAACTGCAGTTAAAGTGCTTGCCTAGCAAGCTCAAGGCCCTGAGATCAGTTCCCCAGTACCACATAAGCTGGGCATGCTGGCACATGCCTATAATCTCAGCACTTAAGAAGCTGAGGTGGGAAAACTGCTGTGAGTTCAAGACTAGCCTGGAGTATAGAGTGAGACCCTATCTCAAAAAACCCTCCACACATTCACAGGTCTCAAGAATTAAAATGTGGGTTTTTGTTTTGAGATTGAGTCTTGTTCTATTATGGTTTGGATTTAGAGTGTCCCCCCAAAGCCACATGTATCTGTGGATACCATGTAGTGTTGGGAAGTGGGACCTGGCTAGAAGGGGTGGATACTTAGGGCTTGCCCTGGATTGATGTGTGCTGGTTCTACCCTTTCTGTGAGACTTAGCTCCATTTTGCTATGCTGTACAGACCTCTTTTTCTGGAGCACTGGCTTAGGCTCAGGCTCCAGCTCCAGACCCATCATGTGATTCTACCATTCTCTTCCACCCATCTGTGAATGGACTATGACCTTCTGAAACTGTGAGGTGAAATAAACTTTTCCTCGCCTAATTTGTGCATGTCAGGTATTGAGTCACAATGACAAAAAGGTAATTAAAACATGTTCGGGCTGGTACTGAACTCACTGTTGAGCCTAGACTGTCCTAGAATTCCACAAAAATCCTCCTTCCTCAGCCTCATGAATGCTGGAATTACAGGCGTGTGCCACAACACCCAGCTTATGTGTTGCTGGTGAATTGAACTCAGGACCTTGTGTTTGCTAGGTAAGCAAATTCTTTAGCTGCTGTGCTATTCCTTCAGCCATTAAAATATTGTTATTTTTAGGTGATCATAATTCTATCTCCTGCACAAAATATGTGCTCTGACCATAATGGAACCAAACTAGAAATCAATAATAGAAATGCAAGAGGAAAATCAATGAACACCTGGAAATGAAACAACATACTGCCAAATAATATGTGAATCAAGGAGAGTCTCAATGGAGATTTATGAAATCACCATATTAATGGAAATGAAAATACAGCATCTTAAAATACATGGGGCCAGTATAAAAACCACACTGAATGGTGAGTGTTTTATACAGTTTAACTTTACTGAGAGATGTGTTATAATAAAAATATGGAAAATATTTAAATTTTTAAAACATTGGGACTGGAGGAAATGCACAGTGGTTAAAGTCCCTGCCTACCAAGCTCAAAACCCTGAGTTTGATTCCCCAGCACCACATAAGCCAGGTGTGGTGGCACACACTTGTAATCCCAGCATTTGGGAGACTGAGGCAGGAGGATTGTTATGAGTTTGAAGCCAGCTTAAGCAACACAGTGAGGTCAGGACCAGCGTGGACTATAGAGAGACCCTGTCTCAAAAAAAATAATTATTACAAGAAAAGACAAAAATCCCCCTCAAAACTACTTCTTTGAATCACATTTATTCCATTGTTCTTGCCACTTTCTGAAGCAGTTTTGGAAGTTCTCTTTTGCAAGAGCTGTTAGTTACGCCATTGTGGCTGCCTTCATGTCTGAATTGATTCAAAGCTCTTAACTTTGATGGCCACTTCAATTTTGGGAAAGAACCGGAAGGCACGTGGTGGCAAATCCAGTGAAGAAAGGAGATGATGCACTAGAATCTTTCAAGACTCATTTTCAATAGGTTAGGTTGTGGCAGCATCAGTTACCATGATTTTGATCACACCCTGTAAAGATTCTCAGGAGACACCACTTCCAAAAAACTGCTTCAGAAAGTGACAAAAATGATGGGATACATGTTCTCAAAGTGAGGGGGAATCAATGGCATTGTATCTTTTACTGTAATACATTTAAAAAATATAAACATTTGTTGTATTTTTGGTCATACTGTACATGTGACCAAAATGTCTCTTCTCTTAATATAGTTAATAAATAGTATAGTGAATATTAAAAATTGTATTCTAAGGCTTTTAACGTGAAGGAAATGTGATATATATGATAATGGTAGCGCAAATGAGAGAAGGAACAAAATTATCTTAGGGCTAGTAAATGACACGAAGCAGTAACCTGAAATGACTGGAGAAATTAAAGAGTACCACGAATGCTAACTATGTGGGTGAGTGCAAGACTGCAGAATCAACTAAGAAAAAGACTTCAAAAATTGGGAAATTATTTAGCAAAGGGATTAAAAAGACATAGTAGGAAATAATGTGTTTAGCATAAAAGAAAGAAGTAAAAAGCAAAAAGGATTAATGTACAGAAAAAATGAGCAAAATGGCAAACCTAAACCCAACTATACCAATAAATTAAATGAATGGATGAAACAAACATATTAGAAACAGATATTGTTAGATTGAAAAAAATCCCAAGATCCAACTGTGGCAGTTAGGTTGGAATGTTAGTTTGATTGACTTTGGGATCTATCAGGGGATTGGTAGAGTACACTACTAGTGTGTTTGAGTGGGTCATGTGGCTTTAGGGGTCTGTCTTGTTCCTTGCCCCCTTCTCTCTGGCACTGTTCTGTTCTGCTCCCTGCCTGCCATGAACTAAGCATCTTTGCTCTACCAAGCTTTTACACCAAGATGTTCCTGTCTTGGGGCCTACCAGCTGTAGCTGTACACTGAGCCCTCTAAACTATGGGCCAAAGTGAACCTTTCCTTCTTTAATTTGTGAGTGTTGGGTATTGTGGTTCAGAGATGAGAAATCTGAGTAATGCAGATAATTAGTGCTAGAGAAGTGGAACAATTATTATGATCACTTGACTGTGGCCCAAAAGCACTTTACCCATGTGGTTTAGAAGGTGTCAGGACTGGCTTGTGGGAGGAGTTTGGCAAGGTTTGGAGATGTGAGCTAAAGTACTCTTAGAATGCTGTAAGCAAAGTGTGATGGGTGATTCTGATTACATGGGTAGTAAAGACCAGACTAAGGAGGTTTCAGTTGAAAAGGTTTCTATTGGCAGTTGGACCAGAGGCCCTGTGTATTACACTCTGGAAAAGAAGTCTGCATTCTGCCCATGTCCTGAGGCTTTATGGGAAACTGAGATTAAAGCAGTTGAGTAACTGATCTGGAAGATAAAATGTCAAAGCAGCCCGACATTTAGGCGGTATCATGGGTACTGCTGGCTGCCATTTATTTATTTATTTATTTATTTATTTATTTATTTATTTTTGAGGCAGATTCTTACACTGTAGTGCAGGCTAGTCCTGAACTCACTATGTAGCCGAGGCTGGCCTCGGGCTCAAGGCAATCCTCCTGCCTCAGCCTCCTCAGTGCTGGGATTACAAGCCTGCACAGCCATACCCAGTTTATATGGTGCTGGAGAATTGAACCTAGGGCCTTGCACTTGCTAGACCAGTGCTTTAGTGGTTGAGATACGATCTCAGCCCCTGCTGGCTGCTTTTAGCTAGATTTATAGTAAAAACTGGGGCAAAAAAGGAGAGCAGAAAAGTTTGAAAAACTTAGTTTGGTCCAGAAGGAACCATGTATAAAGTTGAGGTTAAAGGAGATGTGGTTGCTGAAGAGAAAAGCACCACTGAAAAGAAACAAAATACTTTGCTCAGGGATAAGAAGAAAAAATGACTTGAGGATATCTCAAAACAAAAAAGAAAAAATTCACAAGTGTTTGGAAATCAAGCATTATACTTCTTAATATCTGTGAGATATGGCTCACAAGAGTTCACTTGTCCAAAGAAGGGATGAACATGGGAGGCATGAAGGACAGAGATGTGAGGCTTTCATTATCTTTTTGCAGAAAGAGGTGACCTCTCCATATGCAGATGAAGAAAGCATGCAGAAAGTTTGGTGGATGGATTTTTAAATCCCTAAATTTCAAGTCCCTTCCCTTGCCTTTTTTCTATTGGCAAGGTGCACAATCTTCCTGATAAGATTTAAGGTGTTGTATCAGGCTCAAATCAGTCACTGTGGCATGACCTTTATCCCTCCTGCCCTTTCTTCCTCTTTGCTTAGTTACCCAGTTAGATAAAAGCACAAGAAATCAAAATATCCACTATCTTCATTTGAAAAATGTGCCACTGCTACCATTAGGTGGTGCTTACAATAACCCATGAGTCAAAAAGTAAATAATAAAGGAATTTAGGAAATACTGTTAAGTTAATGAAAGCAAAAACAAGGTAACAAAGTTTAGGGATGCAGCTAAAGTATTGCTTAGAGAGAAAACAATAGGTGAAAACGCAGATATGGTGTCACAGACCTGAAATCATAGCATTCTAGGAGTTGAAGGCAGGAAGGTCACAAGTTTAAAACCAGCGTGGGTAACTTAGCAAGATCCTGTCTCAAAAATATGGTCTGGGGGCGCTGGAGGAATGGCTCAGAGATTAAAGCGCTTGCCTAGCAAACGCTAAGTACCTGAGTTGGATTCCCCAGCACCACATAAGCTGGGCGTGGTGATGCTCACCTGTAATTCCAGCACTCCCGAGGCTGATATAGGAGGATTGCCATGAGTCCAGGGCCAGCCTGGGCTACACAGTGAGCTCAGGACCAGCCTGGGCTACACAGAGAGACCCTGTTTCAAAAAAATTAAATGTTTTCTAGTTTTCACTGGAGAGATCTTTCACTTTTGCTGTGGTTTGAGTGTGGTTTGTTCCTGGGGCAGCTGTGTTGGGAGGGGGTATAGAAGTTTTGAGACAGGGATCTTAGAGGGCGATGCGTAGGTCACTGGGGATGCTGTCCTTGGGAGGCATTAAGGTGGTTGTCCAGACGCTCATGAGTTAGTTCTTGCAAGAATGTGCTTCTGAACCTCCAGAACTCTGAGATAAATAAGGCGCTTTTCTTTATGAAGTAACCCCTGCTCAGTATTCCATTACAGCAACAGAAAATGGGCTAATATAATCTCCTTAGTTAAATTGATTTCTAAGCAGTTTTGTCTGTTGTGAAAGGACATTTTATTGATTACGTTTCAAGTAGTTTATTATTAGCATAGAAGAATGCTGCTGATATTTTTCATATCTTGATGATATATTCTGCAACTTGACTGAGCCGTCTGTTAGTTCTAACAAGTGTTGGTGGAATCTTTAAATCAGTATGTCAAAGAGACACGTGCACTCCCCGTTTACTGCAGTTCTATTCAGAATATCTAAGATACAGAACCAATTACAAATGGATGGCCGGGTCACGAAAGTGTGGTGTTGGGTGTGGTTGTACATACCTGTATTCTCAGCCGTTTGTTAGGCCAAGGCAGGAGGATTATTAACTCAAGGCTAGCCTGGGCAACTTAGTGAAACTTTGGGTCAAAGTAAAAACTAGCTGGGGATGTGGCTCCAGTGGTGCCATGCTTGCCAAGCATTTGTGAGTCCTGGATTCAGCCATCAGTACCGCAAAACCAGTCAAACAAAAAAGGAATTGTGGGGTAGATACACAGTCTGATGCTGCTCCTGAAAAAGAGGAAATGTTCTCATTTGCTACAAAGTGGATGAGCTTGGTGGACAAAATACAAATTCCATATAATTGTGCTCACTTATGGAGTCTAAAACAGTTACTCTCATGAATGCTAAGATTTGGAATGAATCAAGTCCCTCTTTTTTGAGGTAGAATAGTGGTCACAGACTGATGAGAGCTCGGTCAATGGGTGTGATGTTTGAGTTGGGAGGGATGAATTCTGTCAGTCAAAAATAAAAGCAAGGGCATAGCAAGTGCTTTGACTGCTTAGCTATTCCTCTGCACCACATAAATTGGGTGTGGTGGCGCACACCTATAATCCCAGCCCTCAGGAGGCTGAGGCAGGAAGATTGCCATGAGTTTGAGGCCAGCCACAGTTACATAGTGAGATCATGACCAACCTGGACTTTAGAGTAAGAAGAAGAAAAAAAAAAAAAAGAATCAAAGCAACCCAGCTGTTCATCAGCTGATGGCTGGGTAAACAAAACCCAGACAGTGGAATATTATTCATGCATGAAAAGGAATGAAATACTGATACATGCTGCAGCCTAGATGAACCTTGAAAACATGGCAGTAAATGAAAGAATCCAGTCATAAAAGCCACATATTGTATGATTCCATTGATATGACCTCCCTAGTCTAGTCAAATCCATAGAGACAGTGGTTGCACCTGCCTTATGGTATGAGAAGGGTTTAATAATATTTTCATGAGAACTTATTGGTGTTATGAAAATATTCTGAAGCAGATTAAAATAGCTGGGCATGGTGGCACACACTTGTATCTCAGCGCTCAGGAGGCTGAGGCAGGAGTGTTGACACGAGTTCAAGGGCTGCCTGGGCTCCATAGTGAGTTTACAACCAGCCTGAAGTGCAGAGTAAGATTCTGCTTTAAAAAGCTCAAAAACAACACCAACAACAAAACCCAAAACCAATAAACAAACCAGAAAAAGGAAATTTTGGGTGGGGGGGTGAGAGGGTAAGAAGGAGAAAGGGAGGTGATAAAAAACAAAATTAGAAAACAAAAACCAGATTAAGGGTGATAGTTATGTGATTCAGTGAATTTACTGAAACTCAGTGAATTGTACACTTAAAATGAGTAAATTATGACAATAAATTATACATTAATGAGTTGTAAAAAAAACTGCTAGTGAATGTTGTATTTACTGATTAGTGTTGATCTTCCAAGATCTCCTTTAACCCCTTTGAAAATGCCTAAGCAGTCCTCACCTGGTGTGTACATATATACATATACGTAGTTTTATTTTCCCATAGAAGCCTGCAACTTTGCCTCTCTTAACTCTTTTGGAAATCTCTTTTCATATGAGTTGAGCTGTTTCACTTGCACGTGCAGTATTTTTGTCACTGTGACGAAAAACCCCTGACAGAAACAGCTTAAAAGAGGAACAGGAGTGTGGGGGTGCAGATCAACAGTTAAAGTGCTTGCCTGGTGTGTGCGCCACCTAATGGTAACAGTCTCACATTGTTCAAGGTAAAGATGGTATATCTTTACATTTTCATGCTTTTTACCTGACCAGGTGACCAGACAAACGTGGAAGGGGAGGGATAAAGGTCATGACATTGTGATAAACTTGGCCCTGAATCGGTGCCTTAGATCATGCCAGGAAGATTGTGCATCCTGCCAATAGGAAAGGGCAAAGGGTGGGACCTGCGACCTAGGAATTTCAATCACCATCCACCATATTTTCCGTGTGTATTTCTTCACTCGCATGTAGGAAGGTCACTCTTTTTACAAAAAGATAATTAAAGCCTCATACTCTGTCATCCGTGCCATGTCCATCCTTTGTTTGGACAGGTAAACTCCTATGAGCCATTTGTCACACTAGCAAGTGCAAAGCCCTGGGTTTGACTCCCAGCACCATGTATTGTGGGGGTGTTGGTGCACAGTTGTAATCCTAGCACTCGGGAGGCTAAAAGAGGAGGATTGTTGTGAGTTTCAGGCCAGCCTGGACTACATAGGCAGTTCAGAACCAGGCTGTATTGCAAAGCAAGACACTGTCTCAAAAAAAAAAAAAAAAAAAAGAGGAATAGTTTATTTTGGCTCTGCTTTCGGAGGTTGCATTCTGTAGTCAGCTGCGGCGAGGCAGAGCATGATGGAGGGCATGGCAGGAGAAAGCAGCTGCCTCACAGTAACCCGGAAGCAGAGAGAAAGAGGAAGAGCCAGAAAGGAGGAGTCTGGGGACAAGATGTAGCTCCTCCTTATTGCACTCGCTGCAGCCAGGCCGCACCTTCCACTTCCCTCACCTCCTGGTAGGGCCAACGAACTGTTACCTAATCATTGGTTTAGCCCACTGATGAAGTTAGAACCATCAGAATACACTTACAGAGCCCCCAGCGTGGGCCTCTTGTAATACACAGTTCTTAATCCAGCCGAGTTGACAAGATTCATCATCACATGTGCACGTCTTAAAATGCCTTGAGTTTCCATTCATCGGGTGGGAATGTGAAAGTTTAGTTTCCCTGCTCAGAGTAGGGGGTAACTGGAAGCATAATTCATACTCAGGATTGCCCTGTGTAATCATGCAGAAACAATTTCCTGTGGGATGTTGCTGGAATCTACACATTTTCTTAGCTCTTTCTCCTTTCCTGTCCTGCTTCCGCTGTTCCCTTATGGTGCTCTCCCAGGAGCACTTCCTTAAATTAATTGTGCTGTGAATGTTCACTGTGAGGTCTCCTACTGAGAGGAAACCAACGCATGGCTGAGGGAATTACTTATTCCTAATCCTCTCAGATTTCAAACGAAAAGACACTCAAATAACACTGTAGGTTCCCAGTGCCCTTCACTTCTCTCCATCAGAAGTAGAACGACATGCGAAATTGTGATGTGGGCCTGGGCATTTGTCATGTGTGACTGATCCTCATTTTGAGAAGCTGGGGAATGGATGCATCTGTCAATAAAGGGTATCAGTGTGAGGCACCCACAGAGTCTACTATAGTTCTTCCCTTACAGTCACAACCACTTGTTATTCTATGTTAATCTCACTTATTTGGGCATAACTTTTCCAGAATTGTGACTGGTTGGATTTATCTTAGTTACTTCCTCATTGCTCGAATGCAAAATCCTACACTCACAATTTAAGAAAACTTTATTTTAGCCCACATTTCAGAGTTCTTGTTCCATTTATGGTCAGCTAGCAATGGTAGCGTGGTGGAAGGGTCTAGTGGAGCACAGGTGCTCATGGCATGGCAAGAAGAAGAAGAGGTCATTGGGGAGAAGCTGGGGCAAGAATCTGTTTCTCCATGCCACACTCTAAGTGATCTGCTCCCCTAACCAGGCTCCATCTTTTTTTTTTTTTTTTTGAGACTGGGACTTGCTCTGTAGTCCAGGCTGGTCCTGACCTTGCTATGGAGCCCAGGCTGGCCTTGGACTCATGGCAATCCTCCTGCCTCAACCTCTTGAGTGCTGGGATTACAGGCATGTGCCACCATGTCCAGCTTATATGGTCCTGGGGAATTGGACCCGGGTACTTAGTGCTTGATGTAACGCTTGCCAGGCAAGCACTTTAACCAATGAGCCATACCTCCAGCCCCATCTTGTGTGTGTGTGTGTGTGTGTGTGTGTGTGTGTGTGGCAGGTTCTCTCGCTGTAGTCTAGGCTGGTCCTGAGACTCACCACATAGCCCATGCTGGCCTCAAACTCACAGTAATCATCTTGCCTCAGCCTCTTGAGTGCTGGGATTATAGGCAGGCACCGCCATGCCCAGCTAATCTTTATGTTGTGTTGGGGATTCAAACCTAGGGCCTTGTGCATACTAGGCAAGTGATTTAATCATTGAGTTATACCTCTAGTCCCTGGCTTTGTCTCTTAACAGTACATATAAACTATAGGTTAGTACATAATATTCTGTTAACTCCCACAATATAATAACCTTTGAAATACCTGAGACCTTTGGAGGCCATTTCAGATATAAACCATAACAGAATTTTTTTTGGGGGGGAAACACCTTTTATTTTGAGACAGTTTTGTTTTATAGTCTAGGCTGGTCCTGAATTTGCTATGTAGCCCAGGCTGGCCTCAACCCTATGCCTTAGCCTCCCAAGTGCTGAGATTACAGGTGTGTGCCACCACACTCAGCTAATTTTTATGTGGTGCTGGGGATTTCAAGTCAGGTCCTTGAACATGCTAGGCAAGTACTTTAACTACAGAGCTTTGCTCCCAGCTGTCCTTTAGGAAACTTCTAAAAGGAGATTTAGTTAAACACATCACAACTTTGACTGCTGAAATTTGTTCAAAGTCTGATATTTACATTTTTCCATTCAAGGATTCACTTATGGTTTGGTTCTTCTGCTGGTGTATGTGAGTTGCTGTATGAGGTGTGAGTCCTTATGCAAATAGATCAAAGCTCTAGTTTCCATGTCCTTATCAGGACTGAAGTTGCTGCATTTGCTCAGTCATAGCTAAAACTGGGCATTAGAGTATCAAAAGATGCCCAAACGTTCTTCCTTTCCCACATAGTGCAGTAACAGTCCTACCTCCTCATGAGGATCAAGGGTCATTACACTATAGCTGATACAGTACTTTTTTCTATATTTACTGACATATCTTGGTTCTTATATCCATGTATTTTTCATACTGAGACCACAGTACTATATAATGTTCACTGGTTTAGAGCTAGGGTTGGCAAGCTTTCTAAAAATAAAGAGCCAGGGGCTGGAGGAATAGCACAGTGGTTAGAGTGCTTTCTTAGCAAATGCAAGGCCCTGCGTTCGATTCCCCAGCACCACATAAACTGGGCATGGTGGCATGTGCCTATAATCCTAGCACTTGGGAGGCTGAGGCAGGAGGGTTGCCATGAGTTGGAGACCAGCCTGTGCTACATAGTGAGTTCGACATCAGCCTGGACAAGAGAATGAGGCTGTGTCTCAAAAAGCAAAAGAGCCAGATAGTAAATATTTTAGGCTTTTCAAGCCATATGGTCTGTGTTGTTACTCTTCAACTCGGTTGTAGCATGAAAGTAGCCAAAGACAATGTGTACATGAATGACATGGTTTTTGTGTTGGTTAAATTGAATTGTGTTAACTTGTTTGGCTTGGGGCTACGAGGGACTTAGTAAAACATACTCTGAGTGTGTCTCAGTGGATCATGGAGGAGTGACCCAGAAAAGAGATAACTGACTAATGCAGTTACGTCCCAATAAAACTTTTTTTTTTTTTTTGGTCAGTATTGGGGGTTGATTTGGGGCCTTTGTGCTGAGCTACTTTTCCTATTTATTATTCTTTTCATACAGGATTTCACTAAGCTCCTGAGTTTCCCAGGCTAGGCTGAAACCTGCCATTCCTCCTGCATCAGCCTCCTAGAATGCTGGGCTTAAGGAAGGGTGGCATCATGCTCAGCTGGCAATAAAACTTTATTTACAAAAACGGACAATAAGATACATGGGTTTGTGGGCAATAGTTTGCAGACCCCTGGTTTAGAGTATATACTATACCATGGAAGATACTAACTTATTCTCATTGGGATAGTCTCCAAGCTAGTGCTTCAGACAGGCCTTTAAAGTTCCATTCCAGGGACCAGAGGTATAGCCCAGCAGTCAAAGCACTTGCCTAGCAAGCTCAAGGCCCTGAGTTCAGTTGCCCAGCACCAAGAACCATTAAGCTGGGTGTGGCAGTAGATGCCTGTAATCCCAGCACTGGAAGTTGAGGCAGGAGGATTACTGAGTCCAAGGTCAGCCTGGGCTCTGTAGTGAGTTCAGGACTAGCCTGGACTTCAGAGCAAGGCCTTGTCTCAAAAAAAAAAAAAAAAAAAAAAAAATTGTCATTCCATTATTCTCTTAAGCCAGAAGCTTCTGAATTGATAGATAGGAGAACAGGTTAGGACAGATAGGCAGGATTAAGACAGAGTGTTCTAGTGGCCATGGGAGCAGAAGTGCAGTTAAGGTGGAGCCACGGCTCTGGCCCCTCCAGGAACAATAAAGAAGCAGCTTTTCCTCCCGCTCCAGGTTTCTCATAAACACCCTGAGGTAATTAGGAAGCTTGCCTTGTTCTACTACCCCACTACGGGAGGTGCCTGAAACCGCCTGAGCAAAAGCTTTATGAGGGGCTCTAGTCCCCCTCTTGAGACTCTCACTTGAGACCCCCTCTTGACTTCTTGAAAGCTTTACTTTCTCAATGCACCTCTCCTTGCTTTAAATCTTCCGTGTGAACTCCGACTGATTATTCTTCACCATATCGAGATTTCCTGAATCCAGACATCAGGCAACACCAGTGGTAACACAATGGTACAGAATGTGGGAGGGCAAGTGGGCCTCATTGTCATGTGCTAACTGCTGCACTACATTTTTTCGTAAAACAGGCCTGTTGGTCTGATGCGACATGAGAGATCTTGTTTTGGTTGATCAGATAGTCTGTAAGCCCAGACAGTGGTGTTGAATGGGGCCTTGTGGATGGTAATGTAAACTATGAGTGTAGTAACATATGTGCCAATCTCTTTCAGAGTGTATTACTGACCTTCCCAGAGGACATGGGGGTTGATCGATTGATACTGTCAAGGAATGGCATTGTATTGGGGACTCGATGTTGGTTTCTATGGTTGAAGGGTTACACACAGCCACAGCCGTATCTAGATATTGTAGTTTGGATTTCAAATGTCCCCCCAAAGCCTCATGCATTGGGATTCTATGGATTATCTATGGACCCATGTACTGTTGGGCTCTGGGGGCCTGGTCTATAGGGGTGGATTTTAGAGGTGGTGGAAGACAGGCTTGTGGCACATTATAGATTGCAGCCATGTGGAGTAGATTATAGATTATGGGTGTGTGGTGGATTATAGAGTATAGGCATGTGGTGGGGGGTTAAACCTGGAAGGGTGGAACACTAAGGCTGGACCCAGAAGGGGCAGATCGCTGGGATAGGAACTGGAAGGATAAATGTTACTTCCTTTCTTCCTTCCGCCTGGGAACTTGGCTTGGCTTCCTGTTTGCAATGTTGTGAGGAGCTGCCTCCACCATGTGCTTCCACTGTTGTGGCCACCCATGGATTGACTGTGATCCTCTGAAACTGTGAGCTAAAATTAAACTTTTCCTCCCCTAATATGTGCTTGTCATGTATTGAGTCACAGTAATGAAAAAGTAGCTAAGATACTAGACTATCCCTGATATAAGCCTTTCTGTCTGTCACTGCTAGTACTGTATTGTGCAAGCCCTGAAGTGGCAGAGGACAGACTGGCTGATCAACTGGCCAAGCCATCCTGTCCTCTTGCTCATTGAGTGTCTCTTCTGCAGTGGAAACTTCCTAGTGGCTATTAAGATTAAGAGACAAAGCATTTCACAACGTGTATCCATTCCTATGGGTCTACCCACCAGATTTCTTCCCAGACCTCCTTGAACCAATCTTTCCATTTTTCCCTTCTAAGCCTCTAATCCACTATTATTGTTGACTTAGAATATTTTATAATCCAGGGCTGCTTTTTTCCAGAGGAAGTAGGTAATCAAGTGTACCACTGTCATAGTTACCTTTTCTTTGCTGGGACTGAATAGCTGACACACACAATTTAGGGGAGGAAAAATTTATTTTAGCTCACAGTTTCAGAAGGTCTGTGTCCATTCATGGGGTATGGCAGTAGTGGAAACACATGGCAGAGGGACAGCAGGAGGCGAGCTGTTCACAGCATGGCAGACAGGAAGCCAAGTGAGGGAAAAGGAGTGGAGCTACCACATATCCTTCCAGAGATCTGCCCCTTCCAGGTCAAGCCCCAGCATCCCACCCCTTCCGACCAGGCCCTGTCTTTTTTTGTTTTTGTTTTTGTTTTTGTTTTGTTTTGTTTTGTTTTTTTGAGACATGGTCTTGTTCTGTAATCTAGGCTGGTCTTGAATTCACTATGTAGTCCAGGCTGACTTTGAGCTCATGGCAATCCTCCTGCCTCAGCCTCCTGAGTGCTGGGATTACAGGTATGAGCCACCCCACATGGTTTATGTGGTGCTTGGGAATTGAAGTTAGGTCCTTTCACTTGTTAGGCAAGAGCTGTAACTTCTGGGCTATTCCTCCAGCCCTGTGGCCCCACCTCTTAATAGCACTTTGTTCCCTACATAATCCATAACATCCAAATACATGAGGCTTTTGGGGAACACTGCAGATCCAAACCGCAACAGCTACCAAAAGTTGTGCCCATTGTCTCTCAAAAAAAGCCCTCGAATGGGCAAAGGGCAGCAGCTGCACATATTTAGCCTGTAGCTAGATGCTGAGCCAACCCTTCCATGAGCCAACCTTAGCCCCTTTCCTTGTGTGTCGGAAACACTTGCCTTCGTGGGTGTTAAGGGAGAAGCACCAGAGCAACAGTGGTAGGTGACATAGAGGTCTGGACTCTGGACCACCTGTTTCTGTAGCTTACGTTTGCCTTGATGGCACGTTTGAGTCCAATCCTGATGGATATTAAACTTTATCTTGCTGTTGGGCCTACCCAAACTTGTGACTGACAGGATCCAGCTTATGATGGGGAGTTCTGGCAAAATGTTCCAAGGTCAAGTGGCCAACCTACTCCAGAGCCTTTGACCATGCCAAAACTCCATTCAAATGATATAGTCCTTTCTATGCTTCCAAATGGCATAGCCTTTCTCCACAACTCCAGAAGTCTGCACTACATTGTTTTTACTTGGATTTGTTAGGAACTCTGCATTTTTTTCTACTATAGGTATTTTAGTACCAATGAATTTTCTGGATCCTATGACCTTGGTGGTGATGGGACTCTATTTACTGTAGCTTAACCTTACTCCAGAGGCCTTTCTTGCTTTGGACTCCACTTAAAAGCAGTAGCCTTCCCTGTTGAAAACTGGGCAAAAGAAATGAAGGGGCAATTCACTCAGGAAGAAGTTCAAGTGGCCAATAAATACGTGAAAAGATGTTCAATATCCCTAGCCATAAGGGAAATGCAAATCAAAACAACACTAAGATGCCATATTACTCTGAGAGATTGGCCTATATCAAGAACTCAAACAGCAATCAGTGCTGGCAGGGCTGCAGGGAGAAAGAAACCCTCCTGCACTGCTGGTGGGAATGTAAATGGGTATGTGCCACCACACCTAGTTTATGTGGTTCTGAGGAATCGAACTTGGGTACTTACTGCTTGCTGGCAAGCGCTTAAACCACTGAGCTAGTCCTCCAGCTCATTTTTTCCATCTCTCTTTTTACTTTTTTTTAAGGTTTGTTTTTCGTATATATTAGGGAAACCATATAATATTTAACCTGTGTCTGATTCACTTTGCTAAGCATAATGGTCTTAAATTGTATCCATATTCATAGCTATAAATTTCCTTCTTAGTACTGCTTTCATTGTGTAACGTAGATTCTGGTATGATGTGCTTCCATTGTCATTTGACTATAGGAAGTTCTTGATTTCATTCTTGGTTTCTTCTGTGACCCATTACAAATGACTCGAATTTTTCTTTCTTTGTAGCAGAGTAATACTCCATCCATTGTGTGTATATACCACATCTTTATTCAGTCATCTGTCGTCAGGCATCTTCTTCCGAGATTTGGCTATTATAAATTGTGCTGCTGTAAACATGGGCATACATGTATTACTCTTGTATGATGACATTAACTCTTTTGGAAAGATACCTAGAAGAAGTATAGCTGGGTCAAATGGGATATTTATTTTCAATTTTTTGAGGAAACTCCATACTGCTTTCCATAGTGGTTGTGCCAGTTTACAATCTCACCTGCAAGGTACGAGTGCTCCTTTTCTCCCACAACCTCACCAGCATTTGTTGTTTTTTTTGAGTTTTTAATACCAGCCATTCTTGCTGGAGTTAGATGGAACCTCAGTGTTGTTTTAATTTGCATTTCTCTGATGGCTAAAGATGCTGAATATTTTTTCATGTATTTTATTGGCCATTTGGATTTCATCTGAGAACTACTTTATTTATTTATTTATTTCAGATTTCCCTTTTTTGATTTTTTATTTTGGAGGATCTAATTTATTTCAGTTCTTTGTGTATTCTTGGTAATAGGACCCTGAGGAATAGCTGGCAAAATACTTTCCCAGTTCTATTGGTTCCCTCTCACCCTGTTGATTGTGTCCTTTGCTGTGCGGGAGCTTTTTAATTTGCTGTAATGCCACTTGGTGATTCTGGGTGCTATTTTATGTCCTTTGGGTGTTTTATTGAGAAGGTCCCCCCTACACCTATGTCTTTAAGGGTTTTGCCTATTTTTTCTTCCCACAAATTCAAACTTTCTACTTTAATATCTAGGTCTTTGATACATTCTGATTTGATTTTAGTACATGGTGAAAGACTTGGGTCTAGTTTCATTCTTCTGCATGTGGCTATCCAGGTTTCCCAGCACCATTTGTTAAAGAGACTGTCTTGACTCCAGTGTACGTTTTTGGCCCCTTTGTTAAAGATCAGGTGGCTGAAGGTAATCAGGGATGTCTGCATATTCGATTCTGTTCCATTGATCCACCTGTCTGTTTTCGTGGTGACGCACTGTGGTTTTGTCATTGTTGTTTTGTAATATAACTTGATATCTGGTATCACAATGCCTTCTCCTTTTGTTTTGCTGATTAGGACTGTTTTTACTATCCTAGGTCTCTTCTGGTTCCACATAAATTTTCAGATCGTCTTTTCTAGCTCTTTGAAAAATGCTATGAGTATCTTGATTGGGATTGCATTGAACCTCCTTACCAGTTTTGGTAATATGGCCATTTTGACAATGTTGATTGTGCCTGCCTAGGAACAGGGAATGTTTTTCCATTTTCTAAAATTCTCTTTGTGGGGCGGAAGGAATAGCCCAGAAGTTAGAGAGACTGTTTAGCAAGCTCAAGGCCCTGGATTTTATTCCTCAGTACCATATAAGCTGGAAGTGGTGACACATGTCTGTAATCCCAGTACTTGGGAGGCTGAGTCAGGAGGATTGCCATGATTTTGAGGACAGCCTGGGCTATATAGGGAGGTCAGGACCAGTCTAGACTAGGTGACCCCCCGCCCCCTGTGTGTGTGTGTGTGTGTGTGTGTGTGTGTCTGTGTGTGTATATTTCTCTTTGATTTCTTTTTCCAGAGTACTGTAGTTTTCTGGATAGAGGTCCTTCACTTGCTTAGTTAGGTTGAATCATAGGTATTTAATTTTCTTTGAGGTGAATGTAATGTAAATGGGATTATTTTTATCTCTTACTTTGTGTTTTCATTATTACTATAGAGGATGCTAGTGATTTGTATGTGTTCATTTTATGTGCTATGAGTTGGATGAGTTTGTTTACTAGTTTTAATATTCTTCTGGTGGAGATTTTGGGGTCCTCTATGTAAAGGATCATGTCATTTGCAAATAAGGATAGTTTGACTTCTTCCTTTCCTATGCATATTCCCTTTATTCTGTTGTCTTGCCAGATTTCTCTGGCTAAGGTTTGGAACTCTATGTAGAATAGAAGTGCTGAGAGTGGACACCATTGTCTTCTTCCTGATTTGAGGAGAAATGCTTTCAGTTTTTCCCCATTTAGGATGATGTTGGAAGTAGGATTGTTATAAATTACTTTTATCAGCTTAAGATAAGATCTTTCTACACCTATTTTTGTCATGGTTGTGATTAGATGGGGTGTTATATTTTGTCTCAAAGGCTTTTTTCTGCATCTATTGAGATAATCATGTGACTTTTGTCCTTGCTTTTGTTAATGTGGTGTATTACAGTAATTGGTGTATGTATGTTGAACCTGCCTTGCATCCCCAGGATGAAGTCAACTTGATTAAAGTGTATGATCTTTTTAACAAATTGTTGCATTCTGTTTGCAGGTATATTATTGAGGATTTTAATTTATTTTTATTGGGGATTTTTGCATCTATGTTCATTATTGAAATTGGCCTATAGCTTTCTTTTTTTGTTGTTGGGTAATTATCTGCTTGGGGATCAAGATAACACTTTCTTCCAGGAAGGAAATGAACAGTATTCCCACTCTTTCAATTTCGTGGAAGAATTTGAGGAGCATTGACTTTAACTCTCCCCTGAAATTCTGATAAAATTTTGTTATGAATCTATCAGGTCTTTGGCTTTGGTTTGTTGGTAGACTCTCTATTACTGCCTCAGTTTCATAAAGGTTATCACTCTATTCAGGGTTTTTATATTTGCTTGGTTCAATTTTGGCATATCACGTGTCTAGAAATTTACTTATTTCTTATGAGTTCTTCAATTTATTGGAATATAGGTTTTCAAAATGATTCCATAGAATTCTCTGGATTTCCTCAGTGCCTGTTGTGATTTCCTTTTTATGTCTAATTGCAATGATGTGAATTTTTTTCTTTCCTTCTTTTGGTGAGTTTACCTAGAAGTTTATCAATCTTATTTGTCCTTTAGAAGAACCAACTCTTTGATTCACTGAGCTTTTGTATAATTTTTTAGTTTCAGTTTCACTGATCTCTGCTCTGATTCTTACAACTCTCTTCTGTTGCTTTTGGATTTGTCTTGTTCTTGTTTTTCTAGCACTTTGAGCTGCATTATTAGATTGTTATTTGAGATTTCTCTGTTTTTTTCATATGTGCATTCATACCTATAAATTTCCTTCTTAGTACTGCTTTCATTGTGTAACATAGATTTTGGTATGATGTGCTTCCATTCCATTGTCATTTGACTATAGGAAGTTCTTGATTTCATTCTTGGTTTCTTCTGTGACCCATTACTGTTCAATAATGTATTATTTAATCTCCATATATTTGTATAGTTTCTGTAGCTTCTTTTGCTGTTGATTTCTAATTTTATTTCACTATTATCTGAAAGTATCCGGGGAATGATTTCAGTTCTTTTGCATTCATTTAAGCATGTGTTGGTATTCCCATGGTGTCTCAGGCATTCCTACACCAGGCATTTCTATGCTAGGCATTCCTCCGCCAGGTGCCCCTTGGTCCCAAGATGCCCTGTGGACCACACATGTCTTCACCAGTGCACCATAGCCCTGTGGCCCCATGGCCACAGATACCCTCACTGGCACCCTGTGGCCCCAAAGCCTGCACACACACTGGCTACTGCCCCGTGGCCCTGCCTCACCATGCCCCACATCCCTGTGCATGTATTTGATGGAATCCTCTGGCCCCATGTATGCCCTCACCCATGCTCCGTGTGTGCTACTACCTGTTCTGGGTGATAATGGGAACGAAATGATTGCCCGTGCAACTTGGAGCATCACTGACCATGCTTGGTTGAATTCTTGAAATATCCTGACTGAAGTGTAAAGACAGGGAAGCGCCATCTGCAGGAGACACAGGATAGGAGAATACAAGACTTCAGAAGAGGAGAACTCCAATATATCTCACTCAGGGAGAGACAGAGTCCATCAACACTACCTGAGCTACAGCCTACAACAATGAAACCGTGGGAAATGAGGTAATGAATCACCTTCAAAGAAGACTGACATAGCAGAACTGATATCATGGGTCTAGAAGCAGTAGAACCTACAGGAAATGAAGTCAAAAGAAAAGTAGTTCTAATGGCCCAAAAGCTCAAGGAGACATTTTGGAGATACACAGGAGCTCAAAATGGATAATATCAAAGAGACAAAAGCCTTAATTGATAAAAACTTAGAGGATTATGAGGGAGAATTAAGGAAAGACATAAAGAAGGCAATGCAACAAATGAAACAACAATTCTGTAGAGATACAAGAAAAAAAATGAAAGTTGAATTCCAGGATATGAAAAACTCATATAAAAAATAGGAAACCAGCTTGAACATTTCAAGGCTAGATTGTTGGATATCGATCATATGGTCAGTGAGAACTAAAAAACAAAAAGACAAGAAAGAGACTGGATGCAGTATCTGGTGCATGACTCAAAGAGAAGCAACCTCAGAATGAGGGGGCGTGCAGGAGAAAACAGAAGACAGAACAAAAGGTTTAAAGGATGCATTTAATGAAATTATGGAAGAAAATTTTCCAAATCCAGGAAGAGAAATGAACTTTGAGTTTCTGCAGGCATATACAACACTGAATAATTTTGACCAGAAGAGAACCTCCCCATGACACATCATAGTTAAAATCCTAGAGATTCAACACCAAGAGACAATACCAAATGCGGTAAGAGAAAAATAAAAAATAGCATGCAAAGACAAATCAGTCAGGATAACTGCAGACTTCTCAAAATACAGACTGTACTGATCAGGAGATCATGGAGCAATACCATCCAAGTGCTGAGAGAACATAAATACCAACCCAGATTGATTTATATAGTAAAACTATTCTTTAAGGTAGAGGGAGAGGAGCTGTAGGAATAGCTCAGCAATTAAAGTGTTTGCCTTGCAAGTGCGGAGTTCCCCAGTTTGATTCCCTAGCACCATATAAGCTCGGTGTGGTGGCACATACCCGTAAGCCTAGCACTCAGGAGGCTGAGGCAGGAGAATTGCTCTGAATTCGAGGCCAGTCTGGGTAACATTGTGAGCTCAGAACTGGCCTGGACTAGAGAGAGACCCTGTCCCCCCCCCAAAAAAAAGATAGAGGGAGAAATTAAAACTTTTCATGATCAGGAAAACCTAAAGAAATTCATGACCACTAGGGCAGCATTGCAAAAAATACTTAATAGTCTCAACTAACCTATCAAAAGACACAGACTGACTGATTAGATTAGAAAACAAAAACCCACAGTTTGTTGCTTGGAAGAGGCACACTTTACCAATGAAGAAGCACATAGACTGAAAATAAAAGAGCAAAAATCAATACTCCATGCTACTGGACCCAAGAAACAAGCAAGGGTAGCTATAATATTCTCAGACACAGCATATTTCAAGCCAAAAAGATCAGGAAAGACAAAGATAGACATTATATACTGGTTAAGGGAACAGTTCAACAAGAGGAAATCACAATATCAATATCTATGCTATCCATATCGGGGCACCCAATTTTGAAACAAAAATTACTGGGATTAAAAGGTCATGTAAGCCTCAGTACAATTATAGTGGGGGACTTCAATCTCCACTATCACAGATAGACAGGTCAACTAGAAAGAAAATCAACAAAGAAATATTGCAATTAAACCATGCTACGGAAAAGTTAGACTTAACAGTTATCTGCAGAGCGTTCCATCCTACATCAACAGAACACACTTTTTTTCAGCAGCACTTGGAACATTTTCTGAAATAGATCTCACAATAGGCCACAAGGTATGTTTAAATAAGTACAAAGGAGCTGAAATAATTTCTTGTTCACCTTCTGATCATAGCAGAATAAAATTGGAAATCAACACGAAAGAACCTGCAGGAACTCTACAAATACTTGGAGACTAAATGACTTATTACTGAACAAACAATGGATCACAGAAGAAACAGGGAAGAAATTAGAAACTTTCCCAGAAGATGAAGGAAACACATCATACCAGAACCTGTGGGACCAATGGAAGCAGTCCTAAGAGGGACATTCATAGCTATAAATGTATAAATGCACATATAAAAATTAGAGCAACCCCAAATAAATATTTAATGATGAACCTCAAGGTCCTAAAGAATCAAGAATGATCTACATCAAAATGTGGTAGAAAAAAATGTGGTAGAAGAAAAGAATCATAAAGATCAGAATTGAAATTAATGAAATAGATACTAAAATATAAAAAATGAATGGATCAGATAGTTGGTTCTTTGAAAGAATAAGCGAGATTGATAAACCTGTAGCTAAATTAACCAAAAGAAGTAAAGAAAAACCCTCATATTAATGCAATTAGAAATGAAAAGGGTGAAATCTTAATGGACATTGATGAAATTCAGAGAATTATAAGGAACTATTTCAAAAACTTATACCAAACAAATTGGAGAACTTGGAAGAAATGGGTCAGTTTCTAGATGCATACAAAGTACCAACATTTAATAGAGATACACCCATGTTTGTAGAAGCACAACTAACAATAGCTAAATTATGGAAGATGCTGCAGTATTCAACAACAGACCAATGGATATAAAAATGTATTTGTACACAATGAAATACTAGTCTTCCATAAGGGTGGATAGATTGGAGACATTTGTTGGGAAATGGGTACAACTTGAGACCATCATGCTTAGTGAAATGAGTCTGACTGAAAAGGTTTAAATATAGCATGGTTTCTCCTTTATGAGAAAACCAGACACAGACAATTTGCAAAATAAAATGGGTGAGACACTGGGAGTCGGGTGAGAGGAGAGAGGGAATGGGAGGGTCAAAAATGGGGGAAAGGAAGGGATTATCATGATGTGATATATATCTGCACAAAATTCTCAAGTGTAATGTAACTTGTCACACCACACACATTCGTGTGTGTGTGTGTGTGTGTGTGTGTGTGTGTGTGTATCAATAAATGGAGAAAAACATGTTTTATGTCCAAGGATATGGTCTATTTTGAAAAATGTTCCATATGCTGCTGAGAAAAAGGTGTAATCTATTGGATAGAACACTATAGATATCTCTTAAGTCCATTTTGTTCCATGATGTTTCTTTTTTTGGTCTGGTTGACCAGCCTATTTCTGAGAGTTGAGTATTGAAGTCCCTGGTATGATTGTATTGGAGTGTATTTGGCCCCTCATGCCCAGTAGGTTCTGTTTTATGTATTTAGGTATGTTGACATTGGATGCATATATGTTTATAACTGTGAGCTCTTCCTATTGTGTTCCTTTTACCAGTATATAGTGTCTATCTTTGTCTCTTCTGATCTGTTTTGGCTTGACAACTGCAGTGTCTGAGAACACTATCGCTATTCCTGCTTGTTTCTGGGCTCCAGTCACATGTAGTTTTACCTTCAGTCTATGTGCATATTTGTAGATGAATTTTGTCTCTTGCAGACTACAAGCGATTGGGGTTTGTTTGTTTGAACCACTCTGCCAGTCTGTTTTTTGACTGATGAGTGAAGGCCATTAGCATTGAGAGTAACTACTGTTAAGATTTTTACCAAATCCTGCCATTATTCTGTTCTTCCAGTGTTGGTTCTTTTTTTTTTTCCTTTCTTTTCATTGTACTTTCTCTTTAGATGTTTCTCTCTTCTATGTTGTTTTGTGCTCCTCCTCTTTCTCTCGAAGATGCTTCAAGTATTTTCTGCAATACTGGGCTAGTGGTTGCAAACTTCTTTAGGGTTTCTTGGTCATGAAAAAATTTTTACTTCTCCTTCAATTTTCAGGGATAATTTTGCTGTATACAACAACCTGGGTTGACACTTGCTTTCTTTTAAAGCTTGAAAGATTTTGTTCCTGGCTCTCTCCTGGCCTTTCACATTTGCATTGAGAAATCTGTGGTAATTTGAATGGGTTTGCCTTGGTAAAATAATGTCTGTTTTCCACTTTTAATATTCTATATGTTGAATTTCTAAGGTTCTGATTATGATATGTTATGACAAGTTTCTTTTCTGGTCTAGGTTACTTGGTGTTCTACCTGAATATTTATTTCTTTTCCTAGATTTGGGAAATTTCTTGTATGATTTCAGTGAATAAATTCTTTATACCATTGGTGCTGTCTTCTGTGTTTTCACCCACACCCATAATTATTCTGAGATTGATTCTCTTTGAATCATCTATCATCTGCTGTATCTAGCTACTTTGCCTAATTATAGCATTCATTTCCTCAACCTTGTCATCAAGGCCTGAAATTCTGTCCTCACAAAGGTCGAGTTAACTTCCCCTGCTTTCAAATAAACTTTTCATATCTTGAATTTCAGCTAGATTTCTTTTCATATTTTCCACTTCTCTATCAAAATGTTCCTTCATATCTTGTATTTCCTTATTCACCTCAGCCAACTTTTTATATGTGTCTTCTAAATGCTCAGTAAGCTTTGTAGTCATTAGGACCATTATTTGCTTAGTAAGTTCCTCTTTGGTCCTGCTGATAATTACTTTCATTTGTTTAATAATATGTTCTTTGAACTGGCTGTTTACAAAAACAAACTTATTTATTTGCTTTTTTGCTTCCTTCCCTATGAGTGCCATAAATTCAAGGCCCATAACATTAGCTTCTGGGGTTTCAGGCATTTCTGTGTGTGTCCTGTTGCCTTGTCTTCCCAGGAGTCTGTTGTTGAGGGACTTCACTTTAATGGTCTTGCCAAAAGTTTTCTTTAAATGTGTATGAGTGTGTGTGGGAGAGCCAGAAGTCCTCTGAGTTCTGTGCTGAGAGTAGTCAGTGAAGGGAAACCTAAAGGTCTGATAACTTCTGAGGTGTCTCTATCATCCCAGCCCCTTCAGCAAAGCTCTTCCACCTGTTCTGGCTTCCCTACCCTGAGGGTAAGGCTCTCTGCCCTCAAGGATGCTCCTACTACCCGAGCTATTCAGGAGGTCAGCAACCTTTCTCTCCTCTCCACAACTATCTCTTGTGCCACTGTCTTCCTGAGCACTGTTCAAGAGTGTTCCCCCCAAATCCTGATGTGACCCATCTGAGGCTTCTTTTACTCTGAGCAGTTCCAGCTTGGGATCTTTAAAAAAGTGGCTCCTGCCTACATCATTGCTTATTATGGCTGCTGAGCACTGCCATTCCCAAGCTGGTCAAGGTTCTGTGAGGCCCTTCCTAGGGGAAGTTCATGGCAGTCTGCACCACCTGCAGGCTCGATTCTGGAAGCTGGGGCTACCAGCTGCTCTCAATTTCTAGTTCTCCTGGAACTGCTCATACCTTGGTCTGAGGTTTCTGGCTCTGGGCTTACCTCCATCTGTGGATGCCTGTAGCTCACTGCTGTTTGCAGTTGGCCTGGCTTGGTTCTCTGGGCTCTTGTTTGCTTCTGCTTCTGATGTGTCTGTGTTGTTTCTAACTTTCTTGTGGCCTATTTTCAATTTCTGGGTCACTTCTCTCTCTCCTAGTTAACTTGAACAGGCAGTTTTTAACTATAATCTCAGTTTTTAAAGTGAGTCTCCAAGGAGGCAAGCAGTTCTGTTACTCAGCTGCCATCTTGCCCAGAAGCCCCCCTACCCTCTGCTTTCAAATGAATTTTTCACATCTTGAACTTCAGCTAGATGTCCTTTTAGATTTTCCACTTCTCTATCATAATGTTCTTTCATATCTTGCGTTGTCTTATTTACCTCAACTAGCGTTCTTTTTGTGATTCTTCAATAAGCTCAGTAAGCTTTGTATTCATTGTTTAGTGAATTCATTTTTAAGCCCACTGATTATTACTTGAATTTCTTTGAGAATGTTTTATTTGAATGGACTGTTCACAGAAACCAACTGGCCTATTTGCTTTTTGACTTTCTTTTGTCTGAGTTCTACCATTTCAGGGCCCATGGTCTTCCTGTGTCCTATTGTCATGATGGTATTACTGAAGGACTTCACTTTAATGGCCTAGCCAAGGGGTTTCTTTCAACATGTATTAAGGTGTGTATGGGGAATCAAAGGTCCTCTGAGTTCTATGCTGAAAGTTGGTAGTGAGGGGTTACCTAACAGTCTGATGGCCTATATAGTATTTGTTCATACCCAGCCTCCTCAGAAAAGCTCTCCTGTCTGTTCTGGCTTCCCTTTCCTGAGGACGGATCTCTCTGCCCTCTATGTTGCTCCTACTACCACCTGAACTATTCAGAAGGTGAGTGGCCTTTCTCTCTTCTCTGCAACTGTCTCTCGTGTCAGGTCCTTTCTAGGCACTGTTTAAGAGTGGCCCCCCAGTTCCTGATCTGTGACCCATCTGGGGCTTCTCTTTCCCTAAACAGTTTAAACTTAGGGTCTTTTCAAAATGGCCCCTTCCTATGTCACCACCTTGTATGGCCGCCGAGTGCTGTTTCTCTTGAGCTGGTCTGTTAAGCTCTAGGCCTTTTCAAAAGGAAACATGCAGTGTACTTGAAGTTTGCACCATCTGTATGCTTGTTTCTGATGGCAGGGTCTACCGGCTGCTTTCAGTTCCTGCAGCTTCCAGATCCAGGCTTGTCTCTGTCTGAGGCTTCCTGCTGCTATAATTCCCGTGCCTCCAGGTTCTGTGTTTACCTTGGTCTGCAGCTACTGGGGGCTCACAAGCATTCCCGGGTTGCCTGAAATTGGTTTCAGAGCTGATGTGTTCTTCAGATTCTAATGCATCTATTGTGTTTCCAATTTTTCTGTAGCCTTCCTTCTATTCCTGGAGCTCTCCTCTCTCTCCTAGCTAAGTTGAGCAGGTAGCTTTTAACTTTATCTCATCTTTTTGAATGAGCCTATAGGGAGCCATTGAGCAGTACTGTTACTCAGTCACCATCTTGCCCAGAACTCCCCAAGCTCCTCTTTAACAAGGGAACTGCAACTGCAAAAACCACTTTGGACTCTTGGATGACAGTATCAACTTACTTCCTGGGTCTAGTAGACCTCAAAAAGTACTGCATTCTACCTTTTTCAACTGAGTAAAGGGTCATAATTTTGGAGAAGGACTTGGAACATGACTGAATCTACTTGCCATGTTGTAGTATTCTTTCACATGGGAAGCAGGCCTCTCTTTTGTTTTGTGAGTTCTAGGTCTGAGAATTGGCATAGATATGGAAATTGAGAACAAGAGAGTTTTGATTTTATTTTCCCATTGGAAAAGTTGACTTCAGAATTCTGCTTACTTAATTTTATCTGTTTAAAATTCTTCTATGAACCATCTCATCAGATTCTTGTGAGTGAGAAGACACACTTTGGCACAACTCCAATCTTGCCCATACTTCTGACCACCACCTTGCTTCTGATGGTTAGGTGGAGCCACATGGTCTTCCTTATTCTAGAATCTTATTAGCCCCATTGTTACTAGGGAGGTCACTTTTGTAGTAGTATCTTCTGGCACAAACCTCAGCTCACAGAGGACAGCTACTATGTTAACAGCTCAGTAACAAGGAACAATGACACCCCCCCATCCCATTATTTACTCCTTTAGTAGATGAAGCACCCATTAGGCACTTCCAAAGAACTTCAATAACTGGTTGCCCAGCTTGTCTCATATAATAAACGCATCCTAACATGTTCACTTCTCTGAGCCCTTTGCTCTGTTTTACCACAGTCTATCTACCATGGAGTTCTCAGATCACTACTTCATTTAACATGTTCCATTTAATTTTTAATCTTCCAAAAATAACCATTTCAGATTCTGCCTCTACTGCCCTTGCCATTGTGTTAAGTCCTGTGTCACAGGAGAATAGATCCACTTTTTTTTTTTTTGAGACAAGGTTTTGCTCTGTAGTCCAGGCTAGTCGTGAACTCACTATGTAGCCCAGGCTGGTCTGGAATTCAGGTCAGTCTTTCTGCCTCAGCCTCCTGAGTGCTAGAATTACGGGCATGCATCACCATACCCAGTTGTTATGTGGTGCTGGGGGATCAACCTGGAGCCTCGCGCTTCTTAGACGAGTGCTCTAATTACTGAGCTGTGCTCCCAGTCCCAACACTTTTTTTTTCTAATACAGGTTCATAGTCAACTCTGTAGATTAAGCATCATCAGACATATTCTACTGGTTCCTGCTTGTAAATGTTAACCACTTTCTGTAGCTCCTCTTGCTTATAATTCCCTTCTTCCCTCTGCGGGTCAGATACCTCTTCAGTCATTCTGTGTTGAAAGTTGGCCATACTTCTTGTTCTGGTTGTCAGGAGAGGAGAGAGACTAACCTGAGAAGAGCAAGTATTGTGTTGGACTTATCTGAGTTCTTTTTATGATCTTCAGTCAAGGAGGGACTTCTGTCCTCTGAAAGGTGGGATTATAGCACCTTTGCACACTCAAAAGATTCTGGAAGAGCTCAGGATTCAAGGGTTCTAGTGGATCTACTCAAAAATCTCTAAATCTCTATCCTAAGTATGCAAGGCATATATCAAGGTCCTATGGTGGTAGAGTTTTTTTGTTTTTTTGTTTTTTTTTTTTTTTTCTGGTACTGGGAATTGAACTCAGGGCTTCACTAGGCCCCTAAGTTGCCTAGGTTGGGTTTGAACTTGATATCACCCTGCTTCATTCTCTCCAAGTGCTGGGACTACATACAGGCCTGGCTAAAGTTCTGTTCTTTTTTTTTTTTTTTTCTGGTATTGGGGATTGAACTCAGGGCTTCACTAGGCCCCTAAGTTGCCTAGGTTGGGTTTGAACTTGATACCATCCTGCTTCATTCTCTCCAAGTGCTGGGACTACATACAGGCCTGGCTAAAGTTCTGTTTTGTTTTGTTTTGTTTTGTTTTTTAAAGCAGGGCCCTGATTTTGATGTAGGAGACTCACTGGAATGGAGATGACGACTTTCTGTGGATTTTTGCTTGTTTATGATTTCCTGTGAAGCCTGAATTTTAGCTCAGTGGCCACAGAAGATAAAGGAATGTTTAAACTCTGCCAGGGAGGGTTTCTGGTTCCTGCTTTGCTTTAAATTACTAAATGATCAATTTAAGTTTTGTGTTAGGTCTTCAAAGCATCAGTGATACTCAGCAACAGCCACAAAATGAATACTGCAGTCTTTGAGGCTGGGGGAGTAGCTCAGTGTTGGGACCACTTGCCTAACATGCGCAAGGCCTGGATTCAATCCCCCACAAGCACATAAAAATTAGCCAGGCATAGTGGTGCCCACATGTGATTCCAGTAACTGGAGGGGTGAAACAGGAGGATTGCTGTGAGTGTGAGGCCATACTGGGCTACAGAATCAGATCTTGTTTCAAATATATATATATATATATATATATATATATATATATATATATATATATTATATATATATATATTATATATAATAAATGCAGGTACTACTTCCTTAAACCTTTAAATTGCTACTTTACATACAGGCCACTGTATCCCCATTCACCTGTATTCTACCCCGTTTCACCATATATGAGACCTTAGTAATTGTACTGCTACAGAAGGCTAGGGGCTACCAGCACTTTGAATACTACCATTAACAGGGTTATCCTAGAATTGCACCCTTTGATTTTATGTCCTAGATCCATTCCTGGTGCTGTCTTTAGTTGGTTTTTTAGAACTCCTAAGACGGGGAAAATGCCAAGTACAGATATTATCCCAGGTAAAGTTTAACCTCAGCAGGATTCATTGCCATGATGAAGCGTAATATTAAGGCTGGAAACCAAGCCACAAATTAAACGCACAAAATACCGGGTTAAACAGGAGGTTGTCCAGTGGGAGAAGATGTGTGTGGGATTCCAAGTCACCCCTGCAGGTGGATCCTGGGATTGGACAAGAAACATCTGTGTCCGACACCCATGGGGAGCACAGACAATCAGTGCTTTTCCTAGGGGTCAAAGGGGCCCAGCACCAGAAAGGTTTCTTCTCTTGGGACATGTGCTGGATAGACAGAGTTTGCTTGGGATCATACCAGTTGTGAGGAAATGTACTCTCTCTTTTTAATAAACTGCGACACTGGCACTTTTAGTGAGTGTCATTTAATCTTTTGCTGGCATGGGAGTCTCTGAACGGGGCAATGCCCAGTCCAGTGAGAACTGAGTTTCCCTGAAAACAGCCTCACTCACAATGAGCTTACTGTGGTTAGCAAATTGAATTCTCAAGGACTTGTGGAGAGGTTGGAATGTTTTGCATAGACTGATTATTAGTAGCTATTTTGGCCTTTTTTTTTTTTTATGGCTGCATCTATTGTCCTCTGTTTGTGACTTAACATCCTGTGATAAATCCTTTGATATGTGGCATTCATGTAATTACTAAGTAACCTTTTCACAATCTAAAAACAAAACCCCCAGCTTCCCACCAACCCCAGAGATAAGAATGTCTTTAGATAACATGTGAGACCTATAGCACAGATTCCCTTGCTTCAGGGTGACTCACCTACCTGATGCTTCTACCAGTGTTTTTTAAACATGCTTTTGATTTATAACTTTCTTTTGTTCTGTAACTATAACTAATGTCTGTAACTGCTACTCGTTGGAACAGGCTATTTGGGGAAACCTAAATTCATGTTCCTGGACCTTGGTCACTTGTATTTGGTGCCAGAATAAACTCTGTCTTATTCTCTTTACGGTAAAAGTAATGTTTTTGTGTTGATACCAGCCATATTGTTGGGAACTTGCTTGCTGCCTTGGAGGAGTCATGGCATGGCCATGTGGCCCACTCAATTCTTTGGACATGTCACAAAGAACCTGGAAAATGGGGTCTCTGGGGTCCTCGCTAGCAGCAGTGGGAAGGAGGACTTTGAGATTTCTTTGAATTTCTGGTTGTTACTTCTTAGAGAGAAGGAGCTGGGCCCTTGTGTCTCTCTGTTAGTCGTTGGTTGCCCCAGTAAGGAGGTGCGTGTCACTTCTGAACATCCCTGGGCAAGTGCAGCCATCACATGAGGATAAATACAAATTAAAAATAACTTACTTGTCCTTCTTGAAATCAAGGGAGGAGTTTTCCTTCCTCTCCTTTTTCCTAGAGCACTTTATAAAATGCTTAAGCACTTTTTCCTCTTAAAAGTATATAAGATTATATTAACCTTTCCTCAGCTTTATGACTCAGGAATGTCTGTCTTAAAGATGTGAGAGACATCTCTTTGAAATATAAGCATCAAAGGGAATTTCACACCTATCTTTCAGTTTTTATGGGGGGGTAGGAGACTAATTTGCTTTCTTTTGCTTTCTTTTTGAGACAGGGTCTCACTCTGCAGTCCAGGCTGGTCCTGAACTCACTATGTAGCCCTGGCTGGCCTCAAACTCACAGCAATTCTTCTGCTTCAACCTTTTGGGCACTGGGATTATGGGTGTATGCCATCAAACCCAGCTTATGTGGTGCTGGGGAACTGAACCCAGGGCCTTTTACTTGCTTTAATGCTTTAATCCCTGAGCTATGCACCCCCTAACCAGAGAATAATTTTGGTAAGCACTTTACTCTTAGTTGTAAAACTACCTCTTATCATAAAGATAAGGAAAGTCTTTTTTTTCTTTTCTGGATAAAGTCAATTAGTTAACTCAGATGATCACCTTAATTGCCAGTAGAGTCTACATTTAATTATGTGTGACAAATACTGCTGTCAAGTCTTCTTACTTGAGGACTACTGTCATTTGTCTTGACACCACTCCTGTAAGGTGAGGCTCCTAGCTGTCCTTGACATCTCTTAGCAGATTGCCTGTGATAGCCATCACACTCTGCCTTAACTTTATTGAGGAGGAATAATAGTGTTTCCAGCCGGGTGTGGTGGTGCCTACCTGTAATCACATCTCTGGGGTAGGCTGGGTGACTTTGCGAGAGCCTGGCTCAAGGTCAAATATGAATAGGGCCAAGGATCTAGCTCAGTGTGAAGGCCCTGGCCTCAGTGCTCAGTACTGCAAAATGATGGTGATGATGACAATGACACACTGTTTTCTTTTTCTACTACCATTGTGCAGACTGTTGTTCGAGGCAACAAATGTAAGCCCATGTCACTGGCTGGGGAAAAAAGGCAAAAATAAGGTCAAGAATTTATATAGGTCGGCGTACACTGTCAGGAGTACAGGGGGTGAGTTCCAAGAGAGGAATCACACTCCGGGCTGAGAGTTGGGGTCCCTTATTGTAGTTGGAGGATGTGAAGAAGAGTTTTGAAGGAAGATGAGACCATCTCAGCAATGTTCCGTGTGCCCCTGGAAGGGCCTGTGTGGCACATAAGTTTCCTTGTCCGAGTTGCCATCTGAAAGCTCCTCCTCTCCCGCTTCAGTTGTCTCAGCTGCATATCAGCTGAAAGATGACTCCAAGGATCCCTGGAGACTGATATCGGAAGTCAGAGGCTCCTTTGGTATGGACGGATTTTAACAGATATCTACTATTGGTGTTTTTATTTTATTTTATTTTTAACAATCTTATTGCCTATGGTGGCCCCTGCAGAATGGATTTGGGGGTTGAGAGATGTGAGTATGTTTCCGCAACAATTTTGATGACAAGGGCAAGGAAGGATCTTAAGTTCCCTGACAAGACTAGGCCACTGGAGTATGGCCACAACACAATCAGCTAATGTTACTGTCACTGAGGACTGTGAGCTTAGGTTTGTTGGCTCACTGCTGAGCAAATCAGAGGCCATGTTTTTGGTTAAAAGCCAATACAGTGAGATAATAGACACTCTTTTTCATCCCTTCTTGGTCCCAAACTTCTCCCTGCTTGCCCAAGGGAATTAAATTGGACTTTGACTCTTATTGCCAGCATCTGCGTATTGCCTATTCCTGTGGACAGACAACAGATGAGGCTGGCGGTTTGTGCCCTAGGCCTGAGGAAGTGGGAAGAAACCATTTATTTCTCAAGAAAAAAACCCCATACCTTAAAGTTCCATTTCACCATGCTATAAGAAATACTGAATTATAAAACCTTCTTTCTGGCTCTCTCTCTTGTTTAGGAAATATTAACTAGATATCACATTCTCTCCAAATTCATATTTTACTATCTGTTCTTCAATTATAATTTTTATTAGTATATGTTTGTGATACGTAGTAATTACATTCTTCTTGGGAACTGGTGCGTATACTTTTGTATCCTGATAATTTTTACTTTCCTCTCCCTAACCCTCACCTGCAGATTTATTTTGCTAAGCATAAAAGTCTAGGTACATCCAAATTTGATGAATGATTCAAATTTATCTTTATGGCAGAGTAATACTCCATTGTCTCTATACATTGTATTTTCTTTATCCATTCATCTCTCAGTGGACACACAGTCTGCCTCCAAGATTTAGCTATTATGAGTTGTGCTACTATAATTGTTGGCATGCATGTGTCACTGTAATAGGATGCTTCATCTCTTTCAAAAGATACTCAGTATTTTCAGTTTCTGAAGACCTCCACACTCATTTCTGTAGTGGTTGTACTACTTTATAGTCATCCCAACAAGGTAGAAGTGAGGATGTGTGTGTGTTGGGGGAAGGATCCCTTCTATGATATTTTACTGTTAAATAAATGTGGGTAACATAGACTCCAAAATGTCATCAGGATCACCCCATGGATGGAAAATGGAAGCATAATGCTTCTTAGAGGTCTGTCATTGAGTGGTTAATATCTATTTTTAAAAAATATTTTATGACTTTTAAAAAAGAATTCCATAAACGTATGCCTGCATTTCCACTAGGACATGTAAATTTCAGTATTTACACCAAGTTCCATAAAAAAGAAAGTAAGACATTTAAATAGAAAATAATATTCAAAATAGAAACAGAATAATTTTTAGGACTTATTCAGATCTTAGTGTCTGTTTAAGCTTGTTTTGCGGCCTAGAATGTGATCTGCTTTGGAGAATGTTCCATGGACATTTGAGAAAAATGTGTATTCTATTGTTGCTAGATTGAAAACTCTGTATATGTCTGTCAGGTAAATTTTTTGTGTGATGTAGTTCATATCTGCTATTTAGTTTTTGAATTTGTGTCTAGTTAACCTATGTTCTTGGGAAAGAGAAGTATTAAAGTCCCCCACTATTATAGCATTGGAGTTTATCTGGTTTTTGAAGTTCAGTAGCTTTTCTTTTTATGCCATTTGGTGCACCATTGTTTGGGGCATAAATGTTTATGATTGTCGGTTCCTCTTGCTGGAGTGTTCCTTTTACAAGAATGAAGTGACCTTCTTTGCCTTTTTATTTTGTTTGTTTGTTTACTAGTTTTGGCTTAAAGTCCCCTTTGTAGCAAAGAATCTTGCTACTGTTGCCTTTTTTTGTCCCCCAGCTGAGTGGAATATAGAACTCCAGCTTTTCACTTTGAGTCTATGTTTATCTCCATGTTTGAAATGTGTCTCTTGCAAGCAACATGTGGTTGGATTAGATTTTTTAATCCAGTTAGCCAATCTATGTCTTTGATTGGTGAGTTGAGGCTATAAATATTTAGGGTTATTATTCATATGTGAGTCTTAGGTCCTACCATTATGTTACCCTTTGGATATTGAATTCTTTTGTTTACTTATTTTTTAAGAGTTTTTCTTTTCTTTTCTTTTCTTTCTTTCTTTCTTTCTTTTTCTTTTTTTCTTTCTTTTGACACAGGGTCTCTCTCTGTAGTCTGCACTGGTCCTGAACTCACTATGTAGCCCAGACTGGTTTTGAACTCAGAGCATACCTCCTGCCTCAGCCTTCTGAGTACCAGCATGCCCAGTTTATGGGGTGCTGGGGAAATAAACTCAGGGACTTGTGCTTCCTAGGCAAGCACTGTACCACTGTGCTGTTTGTCCATCCCAATATCTCTCTTTCCGATGGAAATCATGTCCTGCAGTAGCCCAAAGAGAGTTATTTTGATTTGGACTAATTAGCATAATTGGGTAGAACTTTTTTGTAGGGCCTCTTGTTGGTGTTTATGGAATAAATATTATTCTAAGAAATAAGTTATGAATTATTTAGGTAGTCAGAAGAAAAGAAAGGAACATGTAAGAATTAAATGTCCCTTTTTTCATGGAAACCTCCTCCATTCTTCACTGGCCCTACTCCATTCCTTCCCAGCTGGTGGTCTGTTGTCATCCCTCACTGCTTTTCCCTGGCTCTCCTCCTCCCTTCTCTCCCCATTTCCTCCTCCGTCCTTTCTTTTTTTCTTTCCTTCTAGTGATCAAGTTTAATTCTTGTTTGTTTTTGCTTGTGAAAAGAGTATGGTATATGGCAAAGAACCTCCAAGTGTGTTGCAACTCCCCTTCACATGAAAACTTAGAGAAATTTCTTCCATCAAAGGAATCCGTAGTTTTAAAAAATGTAGATGGTTTGCTTGTGGCCTCAGAAATTCAAGAACGATGAAAACTTAACCTAAACTTCAGGTTTGCTACAATATTTTGCTTCATAAGGTCATAAGACTTCACTAGACAAATGAAATACTGCTTTTTCTGAGATAAAATATTTAGAGCATCTGTTTTGAGCTGTAGCCCACAAAATGTTATAGTCTAGGAATTCATTCTATTTGCAGATCAAAAGGCTTACTATGACCATGTGGTACTAAGGTCTCCATCTTTGTGTCACACTAGCAGCTCATAAATGAATCTTAACTCCCAATGTGGTGATAGTAGGAGGTGGGGAGGTGATTAGGTCATAATGGTGGAACCATTTTAAAAGAGGCCTCAGAATGCTGATGGGCCTTTCACCATGTAAGGACACAATGAGCAAGTGCAGCTGAGAAGAAAACAAAGCTTCGCTAGACACTGAACATATTGTTGTGTTGTGCTTGGACTTCCCAGCATCTAGAACTATGAGTAGTTTATTTGGAAACCACTCCATTTGCAGTACTTTTGCTATACATCCCAATCAGACAGTTTGGCATTTTGGGCTAACGTAGTATGGTATATAGTAAACTTTAAGTTTTTCAGGGGCAGACAAAACTGATTGAGAGTGCTAGGGGCGTAGCTCAGTGGCTACAGCTTTTGCCTAGCATATGAAAGGCCCTGGGTTCGATTCCCTAGCACCACATAAACATTATCTGGGCATGGTGGTGCATGCCTATATCCCAGCACCCAGGAGACTGAGGTAAGAGTATTGCCATGAGCTTGAGCTTTGCCTGGGCTACATGGTGAGCTTAGAGCCTGCCTGGAATACAGAGGAAGACCCTATCTCAAAACAAACAAACAAACAAACAAACAAGCAGACAAACAAATAACCCGATGGAACGATTGGCACGACACTCTTCGAAGGATCTTTTGGTTCAGTCCCAAGAATCTGAAGAGGGTTTTGAATACTGAAATTAGCTATAGCTTCTCTCTCAGCTTTTAAGAGTTCATTTTTCACAAAATTTGACCAGATTTATATATTTTTGTTAAAAATGAAGATATGATTATGTTTATTAACTGGTAAAGTACTGTGGCTAAACCAAAAGTGGCCTTCATAAAACTTCCCAGCTGTGATGATTTATCAGACAGCCTTGGAAATTTATCTAGAATTAAGCCTGTATAGGTGAGTTAATATCTGCTACCAGAGATGCAAATATTATTTCTGATCTTAAAATAAGTAATATACATACATACATACATACATACACACGCATTTAGTGTCTACCATCTTAGTAATTTTTTGTAAAGAGAATTTTAAAAACTTCAATAGGAGCTAAAAATCTAATGGAAAATTGATAGCTAATTTGTTGGGGGTTTGCAACTACCTGCTCAGATAGTGGTAGGTCACCTTGCTCACAGGTATGTCAGAGCTGTGATCCTGTCTTAGACAAATTCTACTCTTAATATAGTGACATGCTTTTGTTAATTTTAAAAAATGTGCTTCATAAAAGGAAATTGCCAAACTAATTGAAAAAGAAGTAAAAAAAAAATTGATTGGATGGTGGGAATTCCTTAAGAATATTTTCTACATGTCAATTCTAATTTGCCTGGTTAGCATTATTTTATCAACAAAATCATCTGAACAAAAGAGGAATTGTAAAGGCACTAGATTCTTATTAGGCCTAGCAAAAGATGAAATTAGTCACAACATACTAAAGATATATGTTGTTAGTGGAAGACTTTTTTTTTTGTACTAAGAATTGAACCCACAGCCTTTGCACTGAGCTACATTCCCAGCCTATTTTATATTTTTTAACAAGTACAAACCTGCAAACTCTTATTTAAGTTCTCTCATTTCATGTGTACAGAAACAAAATTCACATTATGTTTGGAAGCATTTTATTTTTTATTCTGAGACTGAGTCTCACTGAATTGCTAAGTTGCCCAGGTTGGGCTCAAACTTGTGATTCTCCCACTTCAGCTTTCTAGTAGTATTTTTTAGTGCATGTTCTAGGGATGGACTCCAGGGTTACCCTCTGCCCAGCAGCAGAATTCTTTCTTGGCTAAAGTAAGCACAAGGAATTCTCCGTAACCAACTTTACCAGGTACCTGGTAACAATTAGATTTTACAGAAATAATACTTGTCACAGGTAAGGGAAGTTTTATGATTGTGGTATATATGTTAGCTGGAGGGCCTGAAATCTTTCCCACTTCAAAAGTTGATGTACATTCAACAAGGTGAATAATTTCTAAAAACCTTTTCTGCAACAGTACACCTAAAGGCATTAATACCGCATGTTAAACTTTTTTTTTTCTCAGGTTATATTTAATCATTTGTTGAAAGGGTAGATCTCCTGCCGAGCAGTAAAAATAATAATAATAAGCTGGTATTCAGGGAGTGATAGTTTCTTATGATACATAATTCCCACTTTTAGGAAACCAAAATGTCTTGACTAGGATAGGAGAAATCATTTTATTTTGCAATTGACATTCTGTCACTATGAATTTGCCTGTTCTTGATGTTAAATAAAAATGGAGCATATGTGGTTTCTAATGTCTGCCTTTGTTAGCTGAACATAGTATTTTCAAAATTCACCTGTGATGTAATATATATCAGTATTTTGTACTTTATATAACTAAGTAGTATTCCACTGTAACAGTTTACTTATATACCCATGATTATTTGGGTTTGGTATGATTTAAATCTAACATGTTCTCCTGAAATCTCACATACTCCGTGGTGAGGCCTGGTCAGAGATAGTGGGTCACTAGGAGCATGACTTAGAAGAGTGTGTCCTTGTCCTCAGCTCATTCCTTTTCTCTCTGCCTCTTGGCTGCCATTTCTCTACTCTGCCCTTCTCCTATGCCATTTTTGCATTGGGGACAGCTAACCATGGACGGAGCCCACTGGAAACTGAGCCAAAATAAGCCTCTCCACCTTTAAGTTGCGGGTGTTGGGTATTCTGTCTCATTGACAAGAAAGCTAACTAGTACAGACATTTTCCCTACTCTGGCTTCTGTGAATATACTACGACTGTGAATATTTACGTGCAGATACCTTTTCATTTCTGAGTCCTGTGATAACACAATGTTTAATCTTTTGAAGAACTGCCAGTGATCTAATTTAATTATACCTATTTAATAGAAGAAGAGACTTGAACAAAAAGGGAAATAATAGTCTTACAGTGCCTTCAATATATATTTATTTATTTAGACAGAGTCTCATACTGCAGTCCAGGCTGGTCTTGAACTCACTATGTACCACAGACTGGCCTCAAAGTCCTGACAATACTTATGCTTCAAGCTCCCAAGTGCTGGAGTTATAGGCATGCATCACCAAACTTAGCTTATATGATGCTAGGGAATTGATCTGAGGGCCTTGTGCTTTTTAGGCAATTGCTTTAACTGCTGAGCTATTCCCCCAGTCCACTATGCATTAATTTATAAAAAGGAACATTTCTAGCTGGGCCTGGTACAGATTTGTAATATTAACACTCTGGAAGGATGAGGCAGGAGGATGACAAGTTTAAGTCCAGCCTTGGGAATTTAGTGATGTAGAGAGACCTTATCTCAAAAACAAAATTAAAAAATGGCCTGGATTCTCTGATATGAGAAACCCAGATCCCAGATAACAATTATCTCACAGATCTTAAAGTGAAAAATAAAGGGAACGGGAGGCGGGGGGGGGGGGGGGGGGGGGGGGGGGGGTTGTGAGGGTGGGTAGGGGGTAGATCGAAAGGAAAGTGGGAAAGGTCTTGTCACCTAGACTAGATATGTATGTGCACAAAATGCCCAAAACTAATGTAAACCATAAATTTTGCACTTATACATATCAATAAAATGGGAAAAAATGGGCTGGAGATGTAGCTCCAGGTGAAGGTCCTGAGTTCCATCCCTGATATCACCCCTACCCACAGAAAACAAATAAATACAAACCAAAAGCACTATTTCTGACAAACTCGCCATATTAGTTTGGGTCTTTTCAAAAGGAAGGATTTACAGAAATTATAGCAAAAACGACCTATTCAGAAGGCTTACAAATCTGAGGATAGAGATAGTCCAAGATGGCAGCCTGCATGTGTGAGAGCTGGAGTGTCTGATGGCTGCTCAGCAGCAAAGTAGAACACCTGTCTGGGACTGCAGGACAGCCGGTGAGAGTCTGCTGCAGATCTGGGTTGTTGGAAGAACAATGGCGAAGACTGCAGATTGAAGATCGGTGACTGAAGAGCAGCGATGGGCAGACAGGCGCAAGTCAAGACTGGAGGGAATCTGTGCTGAAGATCTGCCGTGTGTAGCAATTCAGTGTTAGTAGACAATTGCGAAGGCGAGAGCTTTCCCAGAGGAAGAAGCTGTAAGGATCTTCCTTCTTCCTTCCTTTTACACAGTTGGAGTTCCCAGTTGGCCCTCTCACATCTGGGTGTGTTCTCTTCCCTCACTCGCCAGCCCACAAATCACTCACACTCTAATCCAGGCTGGTTCTCAATTTCCAATTTAGGCGCGGTTCCCAAGCCCTAATGCTGATGGTTCTTGATGGCCTCAAGTTGACATAATCTCTCCAACAGTCACACTCACAACTTGACCTACTGACTGAATTGACAGGAGGAAATAGTACTTTAGTCCCCAAAAGACAAATAGAGTGGAACTCCTTCAGGTAACAAAACCTTGGGGGAAACAGCTGTGCCTTAGAGTTCACGATAGTCAAGGAGGAGACACTGGGTAAAGTGGTGTGCTTCAATTTTAGGAAAAACTAAGACTTTGAAGGAATCTGCAAATATATTGCCTAGGCCTTGAAATGGCTGGATGGGATAATAGGTTCTGAAAAAGTATAATTTTCTCAAGAAATGTTTATTGATTTTCTACTATGTGGTCTGGAAGACTCTTAGGGTATAAAGTGACTGGGTTCTTTTTCAGTTTTATATGGATTGTATCCTCGTGCGCTAGGCACTTAGCTTGTAGCAGCTTTCAAAACACATTTGTTGAACACATTAGTTAGTCCTGGTGAAGTTCACCTCTCATTTTCTATTATAAATTCTGTGTGGCTTGGATGCATACTGTGTTATTTACAGATGTGTTTCTGATGTCTAGGACTGCATTGTTCAATGGGATAGCACATGTCACTACTGAGCACTTGCAATGTGGGAGGGTCAGAATGAGGTGTACTCTAGGTATCAAGCACACAGTGAATTCAAAAGGTGCCTAAAAGCAAAGTGTGCAAAACATCTCAGCTTTCAGGAGATTTTTTTTTTTATTGATTTCAGGTTGCTATGGTTTGAAAATCTCTTCCAAAACTTGTGGTGAAATTTAATTATCAGTGTATCAGTGTGATGGTATGGAGAGGTGGGATCTTTAAGAGGTGATTAAGTCCTGAGAGCTCTGTCTGCAGGAATGGATTAGCGCCATTAGTGCCCCTAGAATGGGTGAGTTCCTTTCACCATTCCTTTCTGTCATGCGTGTGTTTGCTTGCCCTTCTGTCACATGATATGAGAAAAATATGAGATTCATTTGATTTTTTGATATGGGAAAGCACAAGAAGGCCTCCAGATCTGCATACTGTGCTGCTGTAGTTTGGATCTTGAACGCCTCCCAAAGGCCCCTGGGTTAAAGTGTTGGTCTTCACAGTGGCAGTATTAGGAGAGGATAAATACCTTAAAAGGTGAAACCTGGTGGGGGACCTGTAAGTCACTGAGGTAATGTCCTTGAGGGGAATGGTGGGGCCATGTCCCCTTCCTCTCGCTTTCTTTCGTAGGTCCTGCCACGTTGTGATACCTCACTAGGGTGCCAACAGGAATGGGGCCAGTTGTTTGTGGACTGGAACCTCCCAAAATGTGAGCCAAGCAAAACTGTTCGCTTAATGAGCTGATTATGTCAGATATTTTGTTACCTGAGATAATGGAAAGTGATGGAAAACAGGATAACACAAAAGCTCTTGGATTCTGGCCTACAGAACCATGAAGCAGAACTTGCTTTTTGGTGGTGCTAGAGACTGAGCCTAGGGGCTCATGCATGCTGGGCAAATGCTTTGCCATCCAGCTACATTTTAAATTTTATTTTGCAACAGAGTCTCAGTAAGTTGCCCCGACTGACTTCAAATTCACCATTCTCCCACCCCAGCCTATGGAGTAGCTGGGATTGCAACACCACTCCTGGCAATTTTTTTTTCTTCCTAATGTACCCAGTCTGTGGTATTCTATTATAGAAGCAGAAAACAAACTAAGACTTTTGTTGTAATAGAAATATTTTGGTTCATTTAGTTAAACATATAATTAAAATTAATGTTCCATGTTTCTTTGCTTTTAATGTGATTGTTAGAATTTTTTTTGAGACAGAGTATTACTCTGTAGTCCAGGCTGGTCCTGAACCCACTACAGAGCCCAGGCTGCCCTCAAGCTATGGTAATTCTTCTGCCTCAGCCTGGTGCTGGGATTACAGGCATGTGCCAGCACACCTGGCTCATGTGGTACCGGGGAATCAAACCGGGCCATGCACTTGCTAGGCTACTGCTCTAACCGATGTGCTATTCCTCCAGCCCAGAAAGTTTTTTTTTTTCCAGAAAGTTTTAAGATACTTATTTGAGCATATTTTATTTGTATTGGGTAGTATGCATCTAGTATAATATGTTGCAAAAAATGACAAGGTATTTATATAAGGGAATAAGTAAAGAGAAAAGACAGTCATACTAATTGAAGTGATATCACTACACAGGAAACTTTTCAAATTTTAGGGACACTTAGGAAAACAGAAGAAAAGGCACCTAATCAAAGATGGATGCAAAATTATAATGTGGACTGAAGAGGACTAATTTAGGAAGACTAAGGCCCAGAATGAGCTGTAGACTCTAAAAGCACTGATGACTCAAAAGATGCTTCCTTTTTGGGTATGTTCAGAGAAAGAAGCAGTGGAGATATTAACATGTGACAGAGAAAACAAGAGAATCAGAACCAATCAATTTGTCTTTTGCTTACATCATCTTAGATTTGACATCAGATGTGTAGTCCATAAAAGAAAAAATTGACAAATTGAATTCATCAAAATGAAGACATTTTATTCTGAAAAACATCTCTATGAAAAAGATAGAAAGATAACTGTAAACTGGAAGAAAATACTCGTAAACCCCATGCCTGAAAAAAAGACCAGTATGTAAAGTTTACTCCCCCCGCCCCCCCCAATTTTAGGGCTGGAGGAATTGCTCAGTGGTTAAAGCACTTGCATAACAAGTTCTAATTCAAGTGCTAAGTACCCAAGTTTGAGTCCCCAGCACCACATAAGCCAGGCATGGTGACGTACACCTGTAGTCCTGGCACACCGGAGGCTGAGGCTGGCGGATTGACATGAGTCCAAGGCCAGCCTGGGCTCCCTAGAGAGTTAAGGACCAGCCTGTGATGCAGACCCCGTCTCATTTTTTCTCATTTTATTAATATGTATATATGTGCTACATAATGTTTACATTGCATTTGTGTATAAAGTTTATAAAGAACTCGCAAAGCTCAACAGTAAGAAAACAGTCTAATTAGAAAATTGGTAAAAATTATAAGCAGATATTTCTGTGAAGGGGATATGCAGATAGATGGTAAATGTTTAACATCACTGGCTATCAAGTCAACGGGAAACAGAATTACAAGGAGGCAACGCATGTAACAGAATTGCTAAAATAAAAACAACATTAAGTGCTGGCAAGGATGTGGAGAAACTGGATCACTCGTGCATTCTTGGTGGGAATGCAAAATGATAATTGTCTGGAAAGCAATTTGACAATTTCTTACAAACCTGAGCGTGTAGCTGGTGCACATTTGGATGTTTAGCTTGGAGAAATGGAAACTGATGTTCACACAAAAATGTGTGCAGGAATGTTCATAGCTGCTCATTAATAATAACCAAAGGCCTGATAACATTCTGTCCATTCACTGTTCCTGGAGAAGTTTTCGAATTGCTGAGTGTTATTTCTAGCCCGTTTTGGTGGCTTCTAGTGGGTGTTCCTTCCGTAAGCCAAGGGGGTGCCTCCAGTGTGCAGTAGCGACAGGTGCTGATTAGGCCCAGCCGTGTGGGCTCTGAGGTACAGGCTGGGGTCTGGGCAAGGCTACCTGGATGCTGGATGCCCTTATACATAATATAGTTTTTCAATTCCTGAATCGTGTACCCCTCAATTTATTGAAGTCAGAGATTCATTTGAATTTTTTGATTATTTTGTACTTTTTGATTCACATGCTTTTAAGTCATTGCTGCCTTCTTCATATTCAACATTATTCAAATTACAACTTTGAAATAATAAAGCAGAATTTCAATTAAAAATAATAGCCAAAAACCAAAACAACCCACGTACGTGTCCATGAATGAATATTTCAATCAAGTGTGGCGTATTCATTCCATGAAACATTTATTACTCAGTAATAAAAGGAATGAACTATCAGTGCCCATTTTTCAATAATCCTGTAAACTACCAATATCCAACTAATGTGCTTCCTCTCTATTTTTAATTCTATTTATTAGCATATACTTGTGATGCATAAGAATTACATTCAAATTGAGGAATTGGTGTATATACATGCCACATCTTGATCATTCTTACTTCCCTTTGGACTTTCTTTCTAATTAACCATTTAGGGTCACCTCTTCTTTCTAACAACTAAGGGAAGTAATTCATATAAAAATAAATACAAGAGGTGAATGAAATATGGGAAATAGGAGAGAGTAAATGCCTTATTTAGGCTTACCAGTGCCTAAATAATCAAAGCTAGATGAAATTACTATAAACATAACTAATAAGTCAAAGAATTGAGAGAAAATGTTTCTGTGTACAAAATCAGCACAAAACTGCTATTAAAAATTAAGTCATTTCTCCAAAACAACCTGAAGAGATTGGCAAACCTGTAGAAATGTGGGCCAAGGACTTCCGTAGGCAAGTCACGTGAAGGGCAACCCAAATGAGGTAAAGTGTACGAAGAGGAGTTCTACCTGACAGTTAACTCGATGAATGCAAATGAGAGCAGCAAGGAGATTCTGCGGCCACCACCCTGAAAAGTTAGAAAGTTGGGCGACAAACTGGTTGTGAAAATGTGGGAGGTTAGGAGTGAACCCTCGTGCTCTTCCAGCAACACATTAAACTTGTGCAGCCGTAGCTCTATGGAGCATCAAGCAGTGCCTACTGACGTTAAAAATAACCAGCAAAAACAGTTTAATGGAGGAAAAGAACAACTTTTCAACAGATGGTACTGGAAAAACTTGATATCTATATGGAAGTTTTTAAAAAAAGAACTTTGAACCCTCCATTCAATACGATGTTCATATTTGTGAGAGAATATGTCGATGTGTAAATGTAAAAACTAAAGCTGGAATGCTCTGAAAGAAAATAGAAAATTTTTCTCATGACATCAGGTAGTCAAGGACTGCTCAGAGAGGACACAGAAAACACTATTTGTAGAAGAAAAGATATGGTAAGTTGGACTTTATTAAAATAAAGAAAGGTTCACCCCTGTCCTAGCTGACCATTGACCGTCTTTCTACCCTGTCACTCATATGTAGATGCTCATCGATTCCCAAAACCTTGTCTCTCATGTGTTAAAGAATTTGGAGGGCTGGAGGAACGGCTCAGCAGCTGAAGTGCTTGTCTAGCAAGCACTTAGGTAAGTTCTGAGTACCTGAGTTCAATTCCACAGCGCCACATAAGCTGGGAGTGGTGGGACATGCCTGTAATCCCAGCACTCGGGAAGCTGAGACAGGAGGATTGCTGTGAGTCCAAGGCCAGCCTGGGCTCCATAGTGAACTCAGGACGAGCCTGGGCTGCAGAGCGAGACCCTGTTTTAAAATAAATAAATACATAAAAAAGAATTTGGAATTCATGCACGAAAAAATATATATAATTATTCAAGAGGCTAGCTAAAATTGCATACATAATACAGTTCTTAAATTCCTGGATCATGTACCCCTCAGTGTATTGATGTCTGAGATTCAGTTGACATCTTTTTGATTATTGTGTAATTTTTGATTTGTATATTTTTCAGTCATTGCTGCCTTCTCCATGCTCAATGTTGCTCGAATTACAACTTTCAGATAATAAAGCAGAATTTCAATGGAAAAATAAATAAATGAGAAAATAAAAATATAAAAAAGGTAAAGCTTATCATTAGATATATTAAAATAACAGGTAAAAGTCTGGGAGAAATACTTAAATCATAGATACCTGACATAAGTTTTGTATCCAAACTATAAAAAGAACTTCTATAACTCAACAAAACGCAGAGTTAATTTTTTGAGAAAAAGCAAAAAATAAAGATATATTTCATAAAGATACATAAATGACTAATAAACACATGAGAAATTGCTTAATATTGTTAGCTATGTTAGGGTTCTCTAGCAACAGAATCAATAAAAATATATATCAGATTATGCAGGGGGATTTATTTTTTTAATTTTTAAAATTTACGTGTCTCATCACTTCTCCCTTCCCACTCCCTCAAACTCCCCCTCACACCCCCCTTTCCTCTCCACAAAGTCCATCTTTGTGCTTTCTTTCATCTCTCTTTTACTTTTTTTAGTTTGCTTTTCTCATTAGAGAAACCATGCAATGTTTAACCTGTGTCTTCTTCATTTCACTAGGCATGATGGTCTCAAGGCACATCCATTTTCCTAAAAATGCTTCAATTTGTCTTTCTTTATGGCACTCCATTGTGTAGAGGGATAGCTGGATCAAATAGTGTATTTATTTTGAGTTTTTTTGAAAAACCTCCGTACTGCTTTCCATAGTGATTGTACCAGTTTTCAGTCCCACCAGCAATGTAGGAAGGGTCTTTTTCTCCACAGCCTTGCCATTTATTGTTTTTTTGAGTTCTTATTACCAGCATCCTTCCTGTAGTTAGATGAACCTCACTGTTGTTTGGATTTGCCTTTCTCTTATTGCTAAATATGATGAGCATTTTTTCACGTGTTTATTGGCCATTTGGACTTCTTAATCTGAGACTATTAATTTCAGTTTTCCATTTTTGATTGGGTCCTTTATTTTGGAAGATCTGATTTTTTTTTCAGTTCTTTGTTCATTCTTGATAATAGTCCTCTGTCTGAGGAGTAGCTGGCAAAAATTTTTGTCCTATTCTGAGGGTTTCCTCTTCACTTTGTTGATTGTTTCCTTGGCTGTGCAAAAGTTTTTTAAATCTGATATAGTCCTATTTGTTGATTCTTGGTGTTATCTCATGTGCTTTCGGTGCTTTCATTGAGTATGTGCCAGGGGATTTATTAGGTAGGTTTACAGGACGAGAGGGAGAATTCACAATGGCTGTTTGTGCACAGGAGAGTCAGAAGTTCTGGTGGATGCTGAGGCTAGAAGACGGAAGCCACAGAACACGAGGCATGAAGGATGCAGCAGCAGCCCAAGGGGAAGACCTGGAAGTGCCCTATAGACTCACCAGTGAGAGTCTGTGTTAGAAGATTGAGGAAACTGGAAACTGATCTCTAAAGGTGATGGTGAGGACTAGAGCTTTCCAGGACAGGAGCACATCTTTATTTTTTCCCCCATTTGTACTCTGCCCAGATGCAAGCCTATTGGTTAGTCCCACTTACAGCTGGGGTGGATCTTCTTCCCTTAGTTTGCTGGCCTACATGTCAATTATCCACAGACACACCCAGAACTGTGCATTATTAATCAGCCTGGGCATTTCTTAATCCATTCAATTTGATATAGGATGATGAGCAGTCACAATCCACCCCTTGTCAACTTGACAACCAAATACATTAGCTTAAATGATACTTAGTTTCTAAATAAAATAGCAAGTTCATAATTATGCCGGACATGATACAACTACCCTGTGTACAAACAGAAACACATCATTCCTTCCCCAGAACAGAAAGCACAGCTTTTAATTTGGTGATGCTTACTTTTTTGACATTTCGTAAGTTATTATAATGTTATTTATAAGTTATTATCATGACTTAATATTTAGGTACCCCTAAGTACTGATATTAATTCAACTCATGTTATGTTACAAAGAAAGCAAGCAAGATATCTGCATAATATATGTGTATATATACACAAGCTTATTAACATAGAAAGAAGACTGACCTGAACCTCCTTTCCTGAAGGTTCTGGGCCATTTGCTACCCAATCAGGTAGGGTTGTGGTAGTTTCCCATGGACCTTAATATCAGGGCATCGTATTACAGGGTAATGTCCTAAGGGATCTCTTGCTCTCCATGTTCTTTCTTACCTCCATTGTGAAGTACTAGTCCAATTTCCTTTCAGTAGTTTAGACCAATCACGTCTGCCAACTCCATAACTCTCATTGTAACAGAGGTATGAGGAGCCCAGAATGACCAGGTGTCTTAGTTACTTTCTCGTCGCTGGGTCAGAATATACAACATCCACAATTCAAGGGAGGAAAGATCCATTTTAGCTCACAGTTTCGAAAGGTCTCAGTCCATTTATGGGCAGCTGGCAATGGCAGGAGGAGTATGGCAGGGAGCAGCTGCTCATGGCATTGCAAGAGGAGGAATCAGTGGCCTTCAGAAGAAGCCAGGCCTAGAGTTTATGTCCTTCCAGGCCACCCTCCTGTAATCTACCCCATGCCTAGAACCTACCTGTCCTGACCAGACCCCACCTCCTAATAGCACATGAAATTTATAACATCCAAATACATGAGGCTTTGGGGGACATTACAGATACAAACCATAACAGCAGGGAAAAGTCTTAGCTTCCAGTTCAATGGACTCTTGCATCTCTTAGTCTGGAACTATGCTTTCTAGGCCACCAGAACATAAGTTTGTAGAAGGAGGAAGCAAAAGCGGGTCTCTAGGGGTTAATGGTGAGTGGTGGCACAATTCTCATTTCCTCCCTGGACTCATGAGTCTTGGTTGTGGGAGAAATATTACCACATATTGCATGCTAATATAGAGCATACATAGCCTTTTGGAGAACCTTGCCCCAACCCGCGGGGTATTACCACATAGCTGGTGTTATAGTTGTATCTTCGAAAGGCCACCCCACTGTTCTATCAATCCAGCTGCTTCTAGTGGTGGCAGCGTGGTAAAACCAGTGAATTCCATGAGGATGAGCCCACTGCTGCACTTCTTTGGCTGTGAAGTGCATTCCTTGGTCAGACGCAATGCTGTATGGAATACTGTAGTGGAAGATGAGGATGATGGTAGTTTTAGCAGAAGCATTATGAGCAAGGAAGGCAAATCTGTATCTGAAGTAAGTGTCTATTCCTCTAAGGACAAAGCAGTACCCTTTCCATAATGGAAGTGATCTTAACATAGTCAGCTTACCACCAGGTTGCAGGAAAATCATCCTGAAGAATGGTGCTGTATCAAGGATCCAGTGCTGGTTTTGGCTCCTGGCAGAGTGGGCGTTCAATGGTGGCTACGGCCAGGTCAGCCTTGGTGAGTGGAATGCCATGATGCATAACCTTGATCCTTGCCATCATGGCTAGCTTATTCGTGAGCCCATTGGGCAATCGTAAGGGTGGCTAAGGAAGAGGTTGGCCACTATCCACAGCATGGCTAATCCCATCTAGTTGGTTTTTAAAGTGCTCCTCTGCTGAAGTCACTTTTGGTGAACATTTACATGGCACCAAAAGTCACATATATTTGTCAAAAGTTTTGTATTCAAAATATATGAAGGACTTCTATAACTCATTAACAAAAGCTGAGCAAAAAGACAAAACATACAGATCCCTTTCAGAAAGAAGATGTACAGTGACCAGTCAACAGAAAAACTGCTTGTTAGCCATGAGAGAAATTAAAATTAAAGCTAACATTAAGATTAAAATTAAAAATTCATGAGAATAGCTAAGCTGAAAAATAGTGATAACACCAAATGTTTACAAAGGTATAGAGTAATTGGAACATTATATGTGTCAGTAGGAATGTAAAATGCCACAACTCCTTTGGAAGCCGTTTGACAGTGTCTCACTCACACATCTTTGTGGCATAGAAATTCTACTAGTAATTTATTCGGAAGAAATCAAGTTTAAATTTACAACACACCGACCAGGCCTGGTGATGCAAGCCTGTAATTCCAGCACTCCGGGAAGCTCAGGCAGGAGGCTCACAAGTTTGAGAGCAGCCTGGGCAAATTAACGATTAATGAGAACCTGTCTCAAAGTTAAAACTAAAGATGGGCTGGGGATGTAGTTTAGGGTGGATCCCTGAGTTGGACTTCCAATACTGCAAAAAAAAAAAAAAAAAAAATCTACAAACAGCCTTGTAAAAGAATAGTCACAGCAGCTTCATTTGTAATGGCCCCACACTAGAAAGAGACTAGGTGTCCATAGTAGTACAATGGATAAACTGTGGTATATTTGTATAGTCAAATACTACTTAGCAATAAAAAGGATTTAACAGTGGACAGTTGCAACATGGATGAAACTGAAAAACATTGTGCTGAAAAAAAACAGATATTAAGAAGTAAATGCTATAAATTTCCATTTGCCTAAATTTGTGAAACAGAAAAAAACTAGTCTTTGGTGATAGAAAGCAGATCAGTTGTTGTTTGAAGGGAGAGGTCATGGAATCAACTGGAAGGGGCATAGAGGAAGTCCCAGGGGTAATGGAAAGCTTCTTTTCTCAAAGGGGATGTAGGTTACCTGAAAATCGAATTTATAACTTGATCGAATTGTACTTTAAGATGTGCAAATTTCAGTATATATGAATAATGCTTCATCTCTTTAAAATGCAAAAATAAAATCCTCCTGTTAGGATACACCTTAACTTCACAAATAGTGATTACATGAACAAAGGATAATAAGTAGAATGATCTAAAGAGAGTGCTTTACTTGTATTCACTAGAGAGAGAGAGAGAGAGAGAGAGAGAGAGAGAGAGAGAGACAGAGACTGAGACAGAGAGACAGAGAGAGAGAGAGAGAGAGAGAGAGAGGCAGAGAGGCAGAGAGACAGAGGGGAATGCCCCATGAGTATGTTTTAATTTTCCTCGTGTCTTCCTTGTCATTCCATCTTACTCCCCTGTGCTGTTTTTCACTCGAGCTTTGCTTTGGATGTTGATGTTCATTCAGTTCTTGCCCTTTTTCCTCTGACAATAATATATTGCTTAGTGGGATAGACAGCCCACCTGTATCAGAGCCTCCTAGGATGCTTGCTAAAAATGCAGATGGTACCTATGCCATAGGATATTGAGACAACTGAAGGAGGTAACAGTTGTGAAGTGCTTAAAATAATGCACTCAACAAGGTAAGCACTTTCATAGAGCTTTGTATTATTATTAGTTGTATAATTGAAACAGGACATAGGAAGTCAATGGTGAGGAATTTCTGTTTTATTGAAACCTTGAGGTGATTCTGATGCACATTAGGTTTCAGGGTTACTGAAGAACTTATTTCTTGTGCTAGTTAAACTTGACTGTCAACTCGACTGGAATTAAGAGGTTCCTAAGAGAGGTGATTGAATTATGAAGGCACTGATGAATTCATAGCTGAATGGGCAATTAAGAGGTGGAGCCTAGTTGAAGAAAGTGAGTCACTGGGGAAATGACCTTGGGGATTTTATCTGATCTTTGTCCCCTTTCTCCCTGGCTTTTCCTTGTTCATTCTTCTTCCTGGATGTCACAAAATGAGCAGCTTTCCTCTGCTATGCCTTTTCACCATAATGTTTCTACCTTGGAGCCAGTCACCCGTGGACTGACACCTCAGAAAACTGTGAGCCAAAATAAACCCTTCCTTCTTTAAGTTTTGTATTTCAAGTATTTTGTCTCAACAGTGTAAATTTGACCAATGTACTCCCTAAGCCATCTCATCCATGTACATGATCTCAACTACGACTTATATGGGAGTAATCCCCAAAATATATGTACAGCTATTTCTTCTGAATTTGAAACTGTAGTATGTACAACTTCTGAACACCTCCAATTAGATAGATGCACAACACATCAAGATCAACGTGTTAGAAGAAATGCCCAGAGCCTTCCTCCAGACCTCTTTCCTCCTTTTTCCCAAGGTTAGTGAATGACAACTCTGTACCTATTCTCCCCAACCAGAAAGCAAAGAATCACCTGTAGTCTCTTCCTTTCAAGTATCCATTTTTCTTCCACGCCCATTTCTCACTGAGTCCATCCCCTTGATCCCTCTGGGCTTTCTGTATCTTCATTTTTAACTCACAGAAATATTCTAGGTCCTGATCTCCCTGGCCTAGATTGCTGAAAATAGCCAAGTTTGTTTCCCTCTTCCCAGAATATTGCCAATTTTACTCAACTCCATTTTTAGGTAGTATGAATTAAAGCTACATATCTTTGAGTCTCAAGAGACTTAATTATTTTACAAGCATTGTAGCATTTCTTTTCCTTGCTTATAAAAATAACACTTTCTTATGAGAAGCAATATAGGCAATATACAGAGAGACGTAAGGGATTTTTAAAAAAAGCAATGGAAGTACCACCACCATGACATGGTTACTGCTAGTTGTTTTTTTGTTTTGTTTTTTATTTTTGAAGGACAACATGCATACAATAAATCTCAAAGAAATTTTCATATGAATGTACTTTTGCAGTCTCACAACCCAGATCAAGATATAGAACATTACTTCTGGTCAAAATGGAGGTTGAGTAACAGAGCTGCACAATGTCTCCTTGTGGACTCACTTAAAAAGTGGATAATATCGTCAATAACCACCTATTTAATGAGGTAGGACAGTGAGGAATGCCCCAACAATTGGAAGGAGGCCATGGGAAGGCCAGAAACCCTGAAAACACATTGGAAGCAGAGGAAAACAGCAGCCCAGGAAACAGACCCTGGCCGACTGCGAATGGCTGGGAACAACTGGCAAGATATAGAACATTACCATAAACCCAGATGGTGTCCTCATGTCCTTCTACCATTGTGATTTTCATCACTATAGATTTATTTTCTGTTTTGGAACTTGGTTCACATGGAGTTAAGCAATATTTACTCTTATGCCTGAAGTCCTTTGAAACTTGTGTATGTGAGATTAATTCATGGTTGTGTATTTCAGGATCCCATAAATATTAACATTCTCTATTCTTTTTTGAGATTTTAAACCTTTAATAAACACCCTCAAATAATTTGAATAGAAGGACCAAGTTCTTAGATGAAATAATTTATATTTTAAAGATACCAGTTTTCCCCCAAGTTAATCCATACATTAAATACAATCTTAATCAAAATTCCACTTGAGTTTTTGAGGAACTAAATAAACTTACTCTGATATTCACGTGTAACAATGAAGGTCCACACAGAATAGTCAATCTCTAACAAGAAGAGTATCAAGGGAGATGGGGGGATTGTTATGAACTGAAATTAAGGGACCACCAAATGCTAATTGAAGCAAGAAGCATGGTAAGGTTTCTTTATTATGGCCAGGCTGTCTCTGGACTTTGGGGGAACACACTGAAAGCAGCCCCTTGTCAAGCGTAACAGAGCCTTTTTATCAGCGCTTAGGTGGCACAGGTGGGGTAATTTTACGTCATTACATAGCAACCAATCATAGCTTGACACCCAGTTACTGTTTCTAACAAGCTGTTACATTCTTGGATCAGGAGTCCTGGGGAGATAAGTCCTGGGGGCTTTCATATGACCCCAGTCGCCTCCTGTTAAGCAAGCAAGCAGATATAGGGGCAGAAATGAGGCGGCTAATAGTTCAAGCAGTGAACAGAAGGCATATTAGTTTGGGTTTTATGTTGCCATCACAAAAGAACATGCTCTTGTGATCTGCCTTTGCCACCTGGGTATGGAGAGGGTTCAGCAAGACCCTTAGTTTCTCAAAGTCTGGGATTCCTCATCTGAGTAGCTGCCCACCTGCAGAGCTGCCAGGGCAGTGGAGAGGTCCAGGGGGACGCCCAGCAAGGCTCGCCCACACAGGAGGAGCATTCTGCTCACAGTCACTGCAAGCGTATTGTCAGTCATTGCTCTGACACTGTAAGCCAGAGACTCGGAGGTGTAAACAGGGGTCTGGGCACTGCTACCTGGATGCCTCCAGTGATGGCTGGCCATTAGGCCCAGCTGTGGGGTCTCGGAAGTGCAGGTGTGGTTCTGGGGCCAGTTACCTGAGTGCCTTCAGTGCACATCAGTGAAGGGTGCCAAGTACATGCAGTAGCACGGACCCTGAAGTGCAGGTGGGGGTCTGGGCGTGGTTACCTGGGTGCTTGTGCTACACAGTAGTGAAGGATGGTGATTAGGCTCAACCACACAAACTCCAAGGTGAAGGCAAGGGTCTAGGTGCAGCTACCCGGATGCAGTTTGCCCATAGCAGCAAAGGAGTCCTGAGGAGGCTCAGCTGCTCAGGCTTTGAGATGCAGGTGAGGGGGTCTGGGCACCGCTACCTGAGTACCTCCGGCATGTAGCAGTGACTGGTGCCAAGAAGCCCAGTTGCATGAGCTCTGAGGTGCAGGCGGGGGTCGGGGCATGGCTACCTGGATGCCTCTGGAACACAGCAGTGATGGATTGAGGTTAGGCCCAGTTGTGCAGATTCTGAGGTACAGATGGAGGGCTGGGGTCTGATCCTTAATTATTGATACTTAATAGTTCTACTTATGGGGGATTAGAGTAGGTGGAGAGCAAGTAGAAAGCAGAAGAGTATTTATATGGTAGTGGAGAGCTTGTCAGTGCTGAAATTAACAGGGAAGGGGACTGTAAGCAAGATTCAGATGAACTGGGAGAGTTGAGAGTGAAGTGGTGAGAGTGTAGCTTCCAGATGTACAGAACACGTTAAGATACAGGGCTCAGAGAATTAATAGAAGGAGGGATTCAGCAACTATGTGCTATAGAGAGAGAAGGAATTGGAAGGAGAGGAAAGAACATTAAAAAGAAGAAAAAAGAAAAAAGGAACAAAGAAAAAGTATCACAAAATGTTGCAGGGAAAGAGAATAAAAGAAAAAACACAAAAAGACAAAAACAAAACAAAACCAAAAAAAGAAAGAAAAGGAAAAGGAAAGAAAACTTGATCAGTTGCAGGAAAGGGAAGGAACTAAACAAAAAACCAAACACACCATAAACCAAAATGCAACACCATGACAGATTGGAGGAAAAAGAAAGAAAAAATACATTATCAATATCCCCTGTGTTAGCTGGAAATAAAAGTTCGCAGGTGCTGGGTCTTGCTGTCTGGTAGTATTCTACTCAGCTACTGTTCTGGGGATTTCTGCTTTATCCCAATATTGTTCCTAGACTTTCCTGGTGCCCTCCACAGCAAGTGAAGGTGGCAGGTGGGGAGACCCAGCCCTAAATTCAGCCCTAGATTGTGAGTGATGGCTGTGGGCTGGGGAGGGCCCAGCCTAAGTCTGTGGCTCCTGATTAGCAGCAGGGGGCGAGACTGCACCTAGGTTGTCGGTGAGAGATGACTGTGGGTTGGAGAGACCTAACATTCTCTATTCTTTCACAAGTTTTTCTAAACACATTCAGATGCAGCGATAAACATGAAATCACACTATTTTATAATATTTTCCTCCTTTTCATGTCAATCTTACATATTTTGTTCTGGTTATAAAAGTAATATACTTTCAGTATAAGATAAAATATTATGGAAATATATAACTTAGAGAAAGCCTCCCAAAATTTCCTCAACTACATGGCAATGGCATTTAGAGATGATCATGGAATTTTTTTCAATGCTGGCTGTTATGTTTTGGATCTGGTATGTCCCCCAAAAGCCTCATATGTTTGGATGTAGTGGAATATGTATGGATTCCATTTGCTGTAGGGCCTGGTTGAAAGGGATGAGTACCTGGGACTTTACCCAGACAGGGTGCTTCTTTGGGATATGACCTGGAGGGATATTGTGATTTGGATCTGGAACGTTCCCCAAAAGTCTCATGTATTTGGGTGTTATGTATTATCTATGAAGCCATGTGCTCTTAGGAGACTGGGGCCTGGTCTGGAGGGGTGGATTATGGGCATGGGTTAGAAGGCAGGCATGTAGAACATTGTAGATTACAGGCATGTGATAGGTTAAGGACTTAAACACTGAGGAGGGGCCTGGAAAGGGTGGATCACTGGGACAGGACCTGGAAGGATACATGCTGGTTCCACCCTTTGCCACCTAGGTATGGAGAGGGTTCAGCAAGACCCTTGAGTAGGTGGAGAGCAAGTAAAAAGCAGAAGAGGATTTATATAGTAGTGGATAGCTACTATATAAACTGGAAGGATACGTGCTGGTTCCACCCTTCCTTCTGGGGCTTTCTGTTTGCAATGCCGTGAGCTGTGCAGAAGTGAGCTGCCTCCACCTCCACCTTTGCTGTGTGCTTCCTTTGTTGTCAGCCGCCCAAGAATTGACTGTTACCTTCTGGACCTGTGAGCTAAAGGAAACTTTTCTTCCCCACATCGGCTATTTTGTCACAGCAACAAAAAAGCAACTAAGACAAAGGGTGTCCGCTAGTTCTGTCCTCCCTCCCTCATTCTTCTTCCCGCTGAGACGCCATAAGCCTGTGCCATGTGCTTTCACTATTGTTGGCTGCCCACACATGGACAGAGACCTTGCGAAACTGTGATCTAAGGCAAACATTTTCTCCTTCAATATATGGATTTTGGGTATTCTTTCTACCAATGTGTATGTAACTAAAACACTGGGCATCAAACTCGGAGTGTCGCATATGCTAAGTGAATGCTTTACCCCTAAGCTATACTTTCAACCACATGGAACTTTTGCTGCAATTTGCTCATTCATTCAGCATTGATTTATTGAGTGCCCATAGCGATTTCTCTTGACACAGAGAGCACAGAAGTGAACAGAACAAAGTCCCTGCTATGTTAGGACTTATTTTTAGATTAGGATCTACTAATAGGTAAGTGTGTTGATAAATGCTCTGATAATAGGCATGGTGAAAGAAGAAGGAGTAATGGTGGATTTTTGGCAGTCTGATCAAAAGTTTTTTTTGTTTTGTTTTGTTTTGTTTTAGAAAAAAATGATATTTTGTTAGCTGAAGCCCTACAGTTAGAATCTGCTTACTTCATAAGGAGACTCTGGGGTAGGAGTAGACCAAGGAAGGAGAAGAATAGTAGGAAATGAGGTTTGAAAGTAGGCAGGACCCAGATTGTGTAGGCCCTAGTGGTTCATGGGAAATCCTATGGATTTTTTATTTATTTATTTATTTATTTTTTTTGAGACATGGTCTTGCTTTGTAGTCCAGGCTTGTGCTGAACTCACTGCTGAGCATAGTCTGGCCTCAGAGTGGCAGCAATCCTCCTTCTTTAGCCTCCTAAGTACTGGAATTACAGGCATGCGCCGCCATGCTCTGTTTGTGTGATGCTGGGGAATTGAACTCAGGGCTTTGTGCTTGCTAGGTAAGCGCTCTCACCATTGCACTATTCCTCTAGCCCCAAGTCCTATAGAGATTTTATTCAAAATATGATAGAAAGTCATTGGGAGAGTGTGAGCAGGACACAGATAATCTCCCACTCCCCCATACTATGGATTTTGAGCCCAGGGTCTTCACACTGAACCACGTCTCCAGTCCAGTTTTAATGTAGATATTTGAGACAGAGTCACTAGATAACTAAGATAAGTAAGTTGCCCAGGCTGGGATAAAACTTGTGCTACTCCTGCCTCAGCCTCCCAGAATTCTGGGATTACAGAAGGCCTGTGCCACTGGGCCCAGCTACAGATAATCTCAACATACTCTGAAAGAATTATTCTGACACCTGTGTCATTATGGAACTGTAGTGGGCAAGACTGTAGAGGAGCAAGAATAGAAATGGGAACTCAGGATGGGGCTGTTAGCCGTGGTCCAGGTGAGAGGCATAGATCAGAGAGGTAGTGGAACAGGAGAAGGGGGGGTTCTGGACTCGGTAACATTGACAGGACTGTTAGTTGCTTGGGTGCAAAGTGTGAGAGAAAGGAAATCCAATATGGCTACAAGGTTTTCAGACTTGGTGATTAAAGTATACACATAGACAGTCCATCCAACTCCCTTCCCTTCTCAGCTCCTCTAGGAAGAGCTAGCTTTGTGTGTGTGTATGTATGTGAGCGCATGTGTGTGCGTGTATGTGGTCAAGCTCTCAGTCTGAGTCATGTGGATTTTAACATTAGATCATCCAAGTGAGGATGGTTGAAGATGGTGATCAGGCCACTGAAATATGAATCCAGAGTTCAAAGTAGAGATCGGGGCTGGCGATATGCAGCCATGACGCTGGATGAAATCACCTGTGGAGGGAATGTAGATAGGGAAGGGAAGACGCCCAAGGTGTGAACCCTGAGGCTCCCCAATAACTATCAGCCTGCAGGAAGAGGAGGGACCAGCAAGACAACAAATAGAAACTGGTGAGGTCAGAGGAAAACTATGAAGTCCCAGAAGCCAAATGAAGGAACTGTTTCAGCCACTGCGAAGCCCTGAGAAACAGAACACATAACTCTATCTCTTCTCCAGATAAGAAAAAAATATATTAACATCTATTTTCAAATAAAAACAATTGGTAAAGCCATGAAGTCATTTTGTATGAATTATATAAATTAAGCATTGAACACAAAGGTATATAGGCAACTCACAAATTAAATCACAATTAGGAACTCAAAGCCATCAGAGTATAATAATTTGTTATAATAGTTTTGCATTTTTTTTCACTGAAGCAACGATCTTCATGACAGTTGTAGTGCTTAGCTCCTGCATTTCTGTAGAAAGAAGACTATAGATGAATCTCCTCACATTCTAGGCATCAAATTGTTCTCAATAAATTTTACTTTTAAGAAGCTACATTATTCATTTTCCTTTTTTTTTTTTTTTTTCTTTTCTTGAGACAGGTTCTCACTCTGTATCCCACGCTGGTCCTGAACTCCCTGGTGCAGCCCAGGCTGGCCTTGGAGTCAGGAAAACCCTCTTGCCTCAGCCTCCAAAGTCCTCGGATTGCGGGAGTGCGCCACCACGCTTAGCTTTATGTGGTGCTGGGGAATCAAACTCAAGGCCTTGGGCTTGCAAGGCAAGCGCTTTAACTGCTGTGCCATTCCTCCAGCCCTGCTACATTCTTTTTTTCTGTTGTCATTATTTACATAACACTTCCCTTTCTCCTTCCCATCCCCTCAGCTGCCCTCCTAACCACCTTCCCTGTCCACAAAGTCTGTCTTCTTACTTTCTCCCATCTTTCTTTTACTTCTTACGGTTTGGTTTTCTCATATTAGAGAAGCCATATTATAATTTAGCTTCCTGAATCATTTTATTAATCATAATGGTGTCAAGGTGCATCCATTTTCCTACAAATGACTCACATTTGTCTTTATGGCAGAATAGTACTCCATTGTGTGTATATACCACATCAAGAAGCTGCATTCTTTTTTATTACTTTAAAAATTTATATATATATGTAAATGATAATATAAATTCTATAACACATTAAAACATGTGGTTTGGGGAGTTGATGAGCATTTACATGAATTTTGGCCTCTTTTTTCTTCCTTCTTACCCTTACCTTATGCCTGTGCACCCCCATTTTCAGAAATTTATCCCTTTGCTAGCAATCTGTTGCCCCTCATTCTACACTGTCTTCCATGCTGTGGCCTTTTTATGCCATTGTTTTTGTGCATTTCATAAGAGGGACGCCATCTATAGTCACTCTTTTGTGTTTGGTCCATTTCACCAAGCATTATTGACTCAAGGTGGCCACATTTTTGTTCAAATGCTTCTTATCTGCCTTTCTTTATGGCTGCATGGTATTCCATTGTGTTTAGGTACCACATGTTCTTTATCCATTCCGCTACTGATGGGCAAGTAGGTTGTTTCCAGGATTTGGCTGTTATGAATTGTGCTTCTGTAAACATGGATATGCATGTGTCTTTATGATATGCTGACTTTATTTCTTTTGGGAACATGCCCAGTAGAGTAGTAGCTGGATCAAATGGGATATCTATTCTCAGCTTTCTAGGGACTCTCTAGATTGCTTTCCAGCAGTGGAGTATTGCTCCTTTTTTTCCACAGCTTCACCAACAACATTTTTTTTATTTAACAGAGTCTCGCTTTGCAGCCGAGGCTGGTCCTGAACTCACTATGTAGCCAGGCTGGCCTTGAACTCAAGGCAATCCTCCTGCCTCAGCTTCCCAAGTGCTGGGATTACATGAATGCATCACTATGCTTGGCTTATGTGGTAATGGAGAATTGAACCCTGGGTCTTGAACTTGCTAGTCAAGCTTTTAACCACTGAGCTATTCCCTCAGCCCTTGGGCTCATTTTTTTCATAGATTTAGACTTTGTACCAACTCCCCGTGTTGAAAAGAGCCAAATGGGGGTGATAGTGGGAGTTAGGAGGGAGAGAGGAGTTGTGGGAGGGTACAAAATGGGAAGGGAAGGGATTATAATATTGCAGCGATATATATGTGCACGAAATCCTCAAATTCAATGTAAACATCATGTATTGCATATATATGTGTGTGTGTGTGTAAAAATGAAGGAATAAAGAAAAATATTCAGAATTTTTAGTCCTCAAAGAAATGCACATCAAAAAAACATTGATTCCACCTAACCCCAGTAAGAAAGGCTGATGTGACAGTCCAATAGACTGAGACAAAGGGACATAAATGAATTAAAGGAAGGTAATTAAGATTGGGGGTAGCACTAAAGGCCTAATTGAAATGTGAGGTAACAAAGTGAATCTAAAAATCACTATTGTAGATCTTTTTCTAGTCCGGTTCAACTAATGAAAAGTTGAAATCAGGGTTGGGATCTTGACAAAAGAATATGGTAGAGGAAGGGTGGACCAACCAAGGTGGAGTTTGCAAGGAAATAATTCTAACAACGGACCATAGAGTCTAAGCTGGGTAAGAACGAAGGGGATGTTATATGATGATATGAAAGCAGTGATGGACCAGAAGGGGTACTGGGTTGAATGAAATCAAAGAGTTGTTAAACTAGGGATACTGCAATGCAATGATGCTCTGGGAACCTACAAAATTACATTTAGAGCTTCAAATGATTGACATTTTGAGAATGAAAGCTATTAGTCCCCATTTTGAATGTTTGAGATTTCAGAGGTGGTGCATCTTTTTGATAATGCCATGGATTCGGGTGTGCCTACAAGAATGGGTGGGGAGAGTGAATGCTTCATCAGAGGCAACAGAGTCAGCGGCCTGGGTGTTTGACTGATAATCCATGTGGATGGAGAAATTCGCAAGAACTATGGCTGGAGTAATGATGGAAAGCACTGTGGTAAGTGGCTGCAGTGTCTCCCAAAGCCTCATGTACCCATGAATACTGAGTACTGTTGGGAGGTGGGGCCTGGCTGCAAAGGGTAGATGCCGTCACCTGGAGGGGACGTTGCTGGTTCTACCCTTCCTCACTGACATGGGCTGGTTTTGCCATGCTGTGAGGAGCTCTTTCTTTTGCTCTCGCCCCACCATGTGTTTCTACCACCACGAGTCGCCCATAAATGAACTGAGAGCTTCTGAAACTGGGAGCTAAACTAAATCTCTCCTCCATTAAGTTGTAGATGTTGCGTATTGTGTCCCAGTAACAAAAAAGTAATTAATAAGAAAGACCAGAAGCTAGATGAAAAAGGCTAAATGAAAAAAGATTAACGAAGAATGAGATATATAGCACCATGCAATTTATGTAAATAAAACACACAAAAGCACACTATATACTTTATGAGAGAGCATGTATATTTAATGTCTATTAGTGTTCTAGAATGACATGTACAAATGTAGTGAGTGGAATGAGAAAAAATAGGAGAACCTTCATGTATGGTACACTGAGTAGTATGATTAACTTTCTGACTTTGAATTTGAAGAAATATTTAATGATTAGCTTTTTCAAATGCATTCTTATAATTTTTGAAAAGTGCTAACACAACACATATGCTTTATTTCAATTTACCTTCTGTTTTTTTGAGACATGGTCTTGCTCTGTAGTCCAGGCTGGTTGTGACCTCACTATGTGGCCCAAGCAGGCCGTGAATTCATGGCAAGCCTCTTGCCTCAGCCTCCTGAGTGCTGGGATTACAGATGTGTTCCATCACACCCAGCTATTATGTGGTGCTGTGGATCAAATGTAGGGTCTTGCGCTTCCTAGGCAATTGTTCTGTTTTTGTGCCAGTACCATAGAGTTTTTACAACTACTGCTTTGTAGTACAACTTGATGTCTGACATAATGCCTCTTGCTTTTGTCTTGTTACTCAGGATTGCTTTGGCTATTCCAGCTCTCCTTTGGTTCCATATGAATTTAAGGATGTTTTTTTCAGGTTCTGTGAAACAAGGTGCTGGTATTTTGATAGGAATTGAATTAAGTCTGTATATCAGTTTGGGCAGTGTAATTATTTTGACTATATTAATCCTGCCTTCCCAAGAACAGGGGGTGTCTTTCCATTTTCTGATGTCTTCTTCAACTTCTTTCTTCAATGTAATATGATTTTCTTTATATAGGACTTTCACTTCCTTGGTTAGGTTTACTCCTAGGAATGCTATTGACTCTCTATTTTTTATTATTTTTTCACTCAATTTTTAAATTATATATGTATACATGAATTCCAAATTCTATAGCATATTAAAGACATGGGATTTGGGGAATTAATGCCCATCCATGCCCCCACATTTTCAGATATTCATCCCTTTCCTAGGAGTCCTTTGCCCCTCTATCTACCCTGTCACTTGTGTTGGGGCTGTTTTATGCCATTATTTTTGTGGATTTCATAAGAGAGATGACCATCTATATTCAGGGTTTTTTTTTTTGTTTTTGGTCCATTTTACTGAGCATTATTGACTCAAGGTGGTCCCATTTTTGTTCAAGTGCTTCATGTCTATCTACTTTTATGGCTGTGTAGTATTCCATTGTGTATAGGTATCATATCTTCTTTAATTGTTCCTCTGTTGATGGGCAGTGTCTTAGTTTTCCTTTTTTGTTGCTCTGACTCAATACCTGACACCCACAATTTAGGGAGGAAAGATTTTATTGTAGCTTACAGTTTCAGAAGGTCACAGTTCATTCAGGGGTGGGCAGCTGAAAAATGGTGGAATCACAGGGTGAGGCTGCAGCCAGAGCTGGAACTGGACTTCCTGGGGCAGAGATCCTTACAGTATGGTGAAAGAGAAGAGACTAGAAGGAAGGAGGGCTGACTAGCACACGCCCCTGTCTCCAGGTTAAGCCTTAAGCACCCTCCCCTTCCAGCCAGGCTCCACCACCCAGCCCTACACAGTATCCATAGGAGCATGAGGCTTTTGGAGGACACTCCAGATCCAAATCATGACAGGCAGGTCGGTTGTTTCCAGGATTTGGCTATTCTGAATTATGCTGCTATAAACATGGACATGCATGTGTATCTCTTTGGTGTGTTGACTTTATTTCTTTTGGGAATGTGCCAGTAAGGCAGAAGCTGGATCAAATGGGATTTTTATTCTCAACCTTTATTCGCAACTTTCCTAGGAATCTCCAGACTGCTTTCCATAATGGTTGTACCAGTTTGCATTCCCACCAGCAGCAGAGCAGAATTCCATTTTTTCACCATCCTTGCCAACAATTGTTGTCGACATCCACACTTCAAATAAAGATTTACATTTACAAAACAAAAGATTAACAAATTATTGACAGAACTTAGTAGCTGGTTTAATACTATAGCTGTTTTACCCTTAACATTAATAGATAGAGTCCACACCTTCAATGCATCTATCTAACTAAATCTAATATTGATTTATGAAAATGTCTTATCAAAATCAGTATTATATTACAGTCATTAATTAATAGACCTCTAGATTGCATATCAAGGCTAAACCAAACCACTAAATGTTACCCACCCTTATTAGGCTCCAATCACTAGACCCTCTTTAACAGTGTAGTGGATATTTGCATATATGTTTATATGTGATACCTACTGGCTATACACTTATGATAACCAGGTAGTGATATATATACACCCAATCCCTCTTAACATTCTAAATATGATCTATACTGCTAATGGAAGTTTTTATACCAATTGTTTGGTGACGTATTAGAAAAGTTTGTTCACGGTGCCACTATATTATTGATGGTAATAGAGAAATCTACCTTACTGATCTATTTCTCGCTTATTGGTATATGGTTATTGCTTCCCTACTACCCATCTCTATGTTTGTGTGTTATTGATACTTAACAATACCATCAATAATGATGACTGGAGTAAGGAGAGAGCAGATTAAGATTAAGAGTTAGCTTTAGGTATGAAATAGAAGACAGAACAGTTTTTATATGGTAGAGAAAAGCCAGACAGAGCTTCTACTCCAGTTAGAGGATAGGGGATAAATGAAAGAATTATAAGCAAGAGTAAGATGGATTAAAGAGAGTTATTAGTGAAATAGAATATGTCTTTAGAATATATACAAAGATTTTTTAAATAAAGCATAAATAGCTAGTCAACAGAGTGAAAAATTCAGGAACTACCAAACAACAGAAACAGAGAGAGATGAAATGGAAGAAAGAGAAAAAGGAAAACAAAAGAGATCAATGGCAGGAAAAGTACACACTCATTATACTCATAGAAAACCATTGATGTGAGGCCAAAGTTCAAAGAGAAAAGAAATAAAAAGAAAAAAAAAGAAAAGTGAGCAGCCATGCCCATGGTATTTACGCGGGAGGTCTCCACTTCCAAAGCCTTAGATCTTGTCGTCTGTATCTTTTGCAGACAGGCCTTTCGCTATCTCCATGCTGCAGCCAGGTGACTCAGAGTTTAGTCAAGCCAGAGTTCCAGGGGTGCTCCTGGGTGTACATGCAGGTGCCCTGTCCTCAGCCGGCCCCAGTGGCACCCAGGAGTCATGAGCAGTCCAATTCTCCTCCTTGGGCTTGCCAGCAGACACTGGCTTTGATTCCTGTACCATGACCCCAATGCTGCAACTCCCTGGGATGGTCCTCTGTCTGCAGTCCCCAGGCTCCAAGGCCCCAAGATGAGGCTTCTCCCTGCTTCTGCACCGCAGTCAGAATGATTCAGTGCTCTAGCTCACCTTGACCAAGGGGTGCTACCATGGTACAGAACCCCCCAAATTCACTGACGCCCCCTGGCCATCAAACACATTTCAGTTCTCCTAGTCACTCACTGCGGTTTCAGTTCCCCGGTAAGCTCAGCACTCATACATTCTGAGGCTCCAGGCCTGCTCACTGGCTCCTAGTCTTTCTCCTTGTCTGGAAGCCCAAATCCTTGTGTTGGTGATCCTTACAGCTTTTCCTCTGGTCTTTTGCTCACTGTTCAGGACGAACAGATTCTCTGCCTTTGTAGGTCAGGGTACAGAGGAAGTTTCTTTACTAAATCTCTGTCTTCCAGCCCAACTATGTGGAGCCACCAACAAAATGACCTTTAACTGTCTCCACCTCGGCTCTGCCTACACATTGCATCTTAACTTTCTTTTCTACTTCCTGCCCTCCTCTTTTCCTCTACTCCCAGATCCCCTTCCCATCTCTACAAAGTCTACCTTCCTGGTCCCTAGCCTCTCTTTCATCTTACTCATTTTAGTTACGTTTTTCATATAAGAGATACCACGTGATAATTAACTTTCTGTGTCCAATTTATTTTTCTTAGCATAATGGTCTTAAGGTACATCCAGTTTTCTACAAATGGCTCAAATTTATCTTTCTTGGTGGCAGAGCAGCAATCTATCATATATATGTACTAGTAAAACGCTTGAAGATCTGGGTAGGGCAAAGACATTCTGAACAGAGATGCCAATTTTGTTGAATATTTTCACTGCTGCATTTTGAGAGTTTTGAGATATATTTTAGATGGCTGGCCTTTATCATATATGCAGTTAGGAATATTTTTCCCTGCCTGGAGTTTGTCTTTTCATCCTCTTCAAATGAACAAAAGCTTTCAATTTTGATGAAACTTAGTTCATTAACTTTTTTCTTTTGCAGACTGTGATTTTATTGTCATGAATATATATCTTCTGAACTTATTATTTCCCTAGGATAAACTTCTGAAGTGACTTTCAGGAAGAATTTTCAGCAAGATATAAAAAGTCTAAATCATAAAAGGAAATATTGGCATATTCAATCACATATAAAGTTTAGAACTTCTGTATCATAACCATTTTAAATTAAAATTTAAAGTACAAACATTACTAGAAAATTTTAAATTATGTATGTCCAAAATATAGTTAATACCGTTAAAAGCTAAAAGCTCTTTATAAGTGAATAAGAAAGAGCTGTGCTAGGCCTCATTTGTTGCATCATATAGAAAACTTGATCAAAAGTAGACTAACTCAGTTTTTGCTTCTACACATCGATTATGTGGCACAGAGCAGAATTTGTGTTTACATTGTAAATAGCTAAAAAACTGAATGAAATACATGAAGCAACTATTTACCTGCATTGAGAACACAGTACGGAACTGTAATTCCTAAGAGGAGGGAAATTAGTGAGAATCCTATGGTGACCTAGACTTTTGGTTAGAAGCAAATTCAATGTTATGATAGGGAGAACCCTAACATGGGCTGATAATTAGATGGCATTCAGGGATTACTGTTCATTTTTTGGGGGGTGATAATAGATGTACAGTTATCTTGAAAATGGCTTCCAGTTCAGGAGAAGCGTGTTGAGGCATTTAAGGTAAAGTGGCAGAGTATCTGTAACTTATTTTTCAAAATATATTTTAAAATATCCATTCACCTTTGTAGGCAAACGTTACCAGTTGTTGAATTTGGATGGTGTGTATAAAGAACATCATCTCACTCCTGTCATGTTTCCCTGGATTTGAAATGTTGTCGAACAAACTGTGGGGGACAAGAAGCTTGCCACTCGTCCTCCTTCCTGCTCGCTGCATTGAAGGCAGGATTTGTAGAACTCAGTCATTTTTAAAAACTCACGATTGCTGCTCAAAAAGTGACAGATTTATTGAGACATAATTAACATAGTATGTGACTCATCTATTTAAAGGATACACAATTCAATGGCTCTTTGTATATTCAGAGAGTTGCACAAACTGTCACCAAATCAGTTTTGGAACATTTTTTGGCAATAATCTGTTACCCCCTAAAAGTTCTCATACCCGTTAATTAGTATTCAATTTTCTTGTCCCCTCCTGCCCCACCCAGCCTAGCAATTCACTGTTCTACATTCCGTTTGTGTAAGAGTGCTTATTCCCAACATTTCATAAAAGTGGAATCATGTAATTTAAGAACTTAGCACTTAGCTTCTTTCATATAGTATTACACATTCAAGGTTTATTTATCATATATTCTGTATTAGTGCTTTATTAATTTTTAATGATTAATTTCTATCATAATGATTTACTATTAATCATCTAATGGACATTTGAGTTATTTTTCAATTTCAGCTATTATCGATAAAGTTGTTTTGAATATTTATATACATGTTTTGTGTGGACTCATATTTTTGAAGGGTGAATTACTGGATAATATATTAATTACACTTAACATTTTAAGAACCATAAAGCTTTTCCACAACAGTCCTATCACTTTACATTCCCACAAGCAAGGCTCAAGGGGTGTAATATCCCTGTATCCTGACACAGCAGCTACTGTCTGTCTAACGGGCATGACACAGAAGCCACTGCCGTTTTACATGCATTACCCTGATTGCTATTGCTGTTGGGAATGTTTTCAAGTGCTTATTGGCCATTTGCATATCTTCTTTGGAGAAATGTCTACTCGGATAATTTATTCTTTTTTAGTCATCTGTCTTTTCATTATTCAGTTACAAGAGTTCTTTATATACTTTAAATACAAATCCTTTATTTTTAGGTATATGATTGGCATTTTTTCTATTCTATCGGTTGTCTTTTCACTTTCTTGGTGGTGTTCTTTAAAGCGCTAATGTTTTGATTTTAATGAAGACCAATGTACTTGATATTTTCTTGTGTCCTTGTTGATGTTGGTATGAAATCTAAGAATCTGCTGATTCAGTTTGACATAGGCTGTCATTCTGACTTTGAGATGAGAAGCTAAGCATGACAATGTAGCAGAAGAGTGGAATACCTGACTCACTGGTACCTAGGAAGCTACCTTGGACTGCTAGATGCTGGATTTGTTGTACATGAATGAGACAAAGTATCTTATTTTTTAAATCAAGGATTTCTATTCCTTAAACTATATCATAGAACAAAAACCAAGAGTATCAGAAGTACACACATAACTGGCATAAGTGTAGTATCCACAATATGTAATAAACTTTCACAAATCAATAACAGAAAGACAACTCAATAGAAAAGTGGGCCATAGAAATGAGTATTTTACAAAAGAGGGAAAGATATGGCCAACAAATATATTCAAAATACTCAATCTTATTAGTAAGCGTAGAAATATAAATTTCACACCCATAAAACAAAAAATTTAAAAGTTTGAAATATTGGGTGTTAGCTATGCTTTGGTACAGTAAGAAATCATGCTCTGCTTGTGGGGATTTAAATTTGTGTAACCATTATGGAAAACAATGGTTTGCGGAGTCAGAAGTCGTGGAATTATGGTAGGTATATCTGAACAAGTAAGTTGGAAATACAGTGTTTGTATTCATGAAACAAAAAAATGTTATGTAATGACAGAGAACACGGTGGAACTTTACAAGTGGTTTGCTACAGTAAATGAGGAGTATTATCTGAAGATAACAAGGCTGTTATGGTTTGGATCTGGGAAGCCCCCCCAAAAGTCTCATATATTTGGATGTTATGAATTATCTATGGATTTCATATGCTGCTAGAAGGTGCGGACTGGCCAAGAGGGATGGATTATGGAGGGTGATGCCTGCCCAGGCTTCTCCCCAGGTGCCCTGATTCTTCTTTTTGTAGTGCTGTGAGCAGTGTCAGAAACAATTTTGTTTTGATTCAATCAGGACAGAGAAACCACACAGAAATTTGAACAGGAAAAAGTTGAATATATAAAATTAATGATAACAGGAGATTGGAGTGTTGAAAGATGGGCTAGCAATGAACAAAAGGACCAGTATGGAGGAATAAACATGAGCACGGAAGAGCAGAAAATATAAAAACAATGTGTAACAGCCAGTACCCCTAGAGCTGGGATAACCTTTCTTTCTACTCAGAGCTGAGATCCAAGCCTTATTAGAGAAGTTGCTGTGGTGCTGAGTCAGTGGAACTTGCTGGATGTCTGCCCTCTGAAACGTACTAAGAATGTGCTCCTGTTTGTTACTTTACACGGGAGGTGTCTTACCAGATATTTTACTACCAAACCACCTAAGGGTGAAGCTGTTACCCCCTTGCATCAGGGAAGTCAGTGCTGCAGACAGTGGGCACGAGGACATCTGGGAGCTCAGCAAGAGCCTGTGGGGTTAGTACACAGAAAACAGGAAGTAACAGTCCCTTTTTTCTTGCAGTGTCTCTCAGCATTGCTTACTGTTAGTACATAACACTATGCCAGCTGGCAGAGAAAAAAATATTTCAAAGTCCCAGGCCCATGGGCTGGGAGTGTAACTCAGTGGTAGAGCATTTGCCTAGCATATGTGACACACTGGGTCTGATCCCCAGCAAAGCCAGGAGAAAAAAAAAATGTCCCACGTTCGTTCGTTTTCAATACACTTACAGAAGGTCATAGAACTGAGTGGCTCTGATGGTGGAATGTTGTTCTTGTGGATATTGGAATGAACTAGGTGTTGGCAGAAACTGGAATGTGTGGGAAAATGTTGGAAGTCATTTTTTTTTTCTTCAAGTGTGACCTTGTCTATCAGCAGCAGGGTCAAGTAGGGGACTTTGATAACAGATTCTTTGTGTCCTGTTGAAGATCTTCTGAGCTAGAGTATCTGAGAATAGTGCCTCAAACCTTCTTGTCGATTTGAAAAAACAAATAGATCAGTCATGAATGTTTCAAATACATAAAAATGGAGAAAGTGGTGTAATAGGTCTTAGTGTACCAGCATCTGATTTTAATGCACATCTGCAATTGCTTTATTTCCTACAGATCTTCTTCTTTGCAATCAAATGATGCTTATTATAGCTCACGCTCCATTCTCTCATTCCTTTCTTCTCTGTCATTCCCAGGAGAGGATTATTATCAACATTCTTGTTTGTCAATCACTGCTTTGAGCAATAGAGAGCCTTTGAGGTGTTTTGAAGCAGAGAAATTAACACCAACGATGTTTTTGGACAACCAACCAAACTGTGCTAGGAGTTCATTAGCATGAGAAAAGGAGGTGGAGAGCCCTTGACAGGCAAGGTCAGTGGTCCAGAAGGAGAGGGCCTAGACTTGGTTTTTTTTTTTTTATTCCTGCTCTTCTGAGTAGCCTGCTCTTTGTGGCCCTGTGATCTCCGTGTTCCAGCTCATCACTTCAATCTTATTTCCACTGCATCCCAAGCCAGCCTGTGTTCCACGGTTAGTCATGTCACCTAGACACTTGCTCCTTCTTTGGAGTCCCTTGCTTTCTTGACATCATTCCATACCAAATGTAACTTTCTATCTTTGTAAATTTCTTTTCTTTTTTTTTTTTTTTTTTTGGTGAAGCAGCAGTTTTGCCTTTCTGGTTTTTCTTTATTATTTATAGTAATTCATTCTAGCCAGTGGTCAAAATGAGGCAGATTATCATCCAGGTGACCTCAGTGGGCTCAAGCCTATTTTGGGCTAAGTTGGGTTCCTGAAATGACTTGGGCTTTGTTATTTATCAGCAAGTACAAATGATATCTCCACAATACTGCCAGGTTTTGTTTCTCCATAGAGGAAAATTTTGATGGGCAATTGTGAAAAATGTCCAAATGACATATAAAAATGCATTTAAGTGGGTCAGATTTGAGAATTTAATTTATCATCAAATGGATTCTGTTTTTGTTTCCATTACATGGATTTGGCATTGTGTCAAGGTCAGTTAAGTTTTTTGATTGACTGTATTTGTTTTGCTTTTAAGTATAGCAACCCAAACATACGGAAAACATATACTTAATATACAAGGTGTCTCAAAAATCACTACACACACAAACGTGTTTCAAATGTAAACTATGATATAAAATTTTGCTTTCTCAGGATTGATTCGTCATAATATTTGGAGTAAAACTAATGATATGGGGAAATGTATGCAAGCACTAAATTCAATGTAGAGTGCCCCAAAAGTTACCAGACATAAAAAAATTCACAAAATGTTGAGACGCCCTGTGGCCCTATGGAGGAACACAACAAACATGGATGCATCTCAAGACGATAATGTCAAGAAACCATTGAAACAAAGTACTATGCTGTGTTCTTTCATTATACAAAGTCTTTACAAAATGTAAACTAATGTTAAGACACTAAAAGAAGATAAGTGGTTGCCTGAGGTGCAGGGGTGCTGAAGGAAGAAGGGATTGAAAGGGCAAAAAATATACTTTTGGGAGCAATGAAAATTTTTATTTACATTCTTTGCATAATTGTATCAAAAGGTTTGCATATGTCAATATCTATTAAATTATATACCATAAGACTATGCAGTTTATAACATTATCAATTATGCCTCAATAAAGTTGTGAAACATCATTAGCAAGGGAGACTACTCATCTTATACCACTAAAACAAACAAAAAAAATCCTTGTTATAACCCAGCAATGTATGTACCATTCCCTCATTCATTCTGCACTGTTCTGACGGTGACGGTGTTAAACTAGACAGGTAAGACTCTTGTTCCAGGGAGCTTACATTTTACATTGTGGCAGAAGGAACATACTAAGAAATAATAATAGGGGGCTAGGGCTCTAGGCCCTGGGCTCGATTCTCCAACACCACATAAAGATTACCTGGGTATGTTGGCAAAAGCCTGTAATCCTAGCACTCAGGAGGCCAAGGCAGGGGGATTGTCATGAGTTCAAGGCCAGCTTGTGTTACATAGTGAGCTGAGGCACAGGCTGGACTACAGAGCGAGAACCCACCTCAAAAATAAGAAGTGGGCTGGAGGAATGGCTCAGCAGTTGAAGCTCTTGCCTAGCAAGCTCTATGTCAAGCAATAAGTATCCGAGTGCGATTCCCCAGCACCACATAAACTGGGCGTGGTGGCACATGCCTGTAATCCCAGCACTCAGAGGCTGAAACAGGAGGATTACTGTGAGTCCAAAGCCAGCCTGGGCTCCATAGTGAGTTCAGGACCAGCTTGGGCTACAGAGCGAGACCTTGTCTCAAAATAAATAAATAAATAAATAAATAAATAAATAAATAAATAAAAAATAATAAATAAATAAATAAATAAAAGTAATAATAGTAAAGTGTGATAAAGGTTATAACAGACCATCATGGTTTGGATCTAGAATGTCCTCCCAAAGCCTCATGTGTTTAGAAGGTGATTGGATTACAGGGGCTAATTTTATGAGTGGACCTATACATTGATGATTTCATGTGCTATTGAGAGGTGGGGCCTGGTGGGAAGGGACGGATCCCTAGGGCATGACCTCCAAGTGTGTGTCTCTCTTGCTAGCTCTGTCCTTCCCCCTCTTCTTCCTGGCTACCACGCAATGAGCAGCTGTATTCTACCAGACCCCTCTCTGCTATAGCCTTTTGCCATCACCAGTGTCTCGTGAGGGGACCGAGCCCTTCTAAAACTGTGAGCTAAGATAAACCTCTCCTTCCTTAAGTTGTGGCTGTCATATATTGTCCCAGTGATGAGACACAGGGCAAGAAGGGAAAGTTTGAAAAATATCTAGCAGACTAAGCTGATGCTTTGGTTGTAGATGCTTGAGGCTGTGTTGGAAAGGATTCTGAGGGTTAGTAGGAAGGAGCTGTAAGTGGCTGGCTGTCTCCTGGGCAAGAGAAGGGGTAGTGATGGGAAATGCCATGAATTAGCCAACGTAGGGCTACACTGTTAATGTTAACCTTACTATAAATTTTTCAATGGTATGACAATTTTAATTGATTTTTAAAAGATTTGAGCATCATAAAAATCTCTTGTTACAGAGTAACTTTTTTTCAGAGTAGCATTTTAAATGCAAAGTGTTTTTTAATTAAGAAAACATGAACTTTCTAATCTGTAATGTAGACAGAGAACAAGTGCTCTTTTGTTCCCAAATAGTCTGTTTTTAAGGGTATTTTATCTACTTATGTGACTACGTCTGAGCCTTCACTAAGGGTATTGCAGCTGGATTGTGGAGTGGAACCAGGTCCAGAAAAAGAATTGCTAAAGAATGCAAGTAAACAGGATGTCAGATGTTATCCTTAGCCTATTTCCCTAAACATAGCTTTTTGGCTGCAAAGTAAAATGCCATTCTTCTAGCTTCTGCTTATATACAGCGATGGCTGACAGCAGGCACAATCTTCATTTGCTCGGCACGTTGTCACCATGCAACTCAACGTGCTTTGCAAGGAGTGATCATGACACATACATTTCCGAGACATAGCATGAGGATACTGGGCCATTTCTCGGGGGAATTTTTCAGATTACCTAACTCCTTGAGCCCTGTTGTGCCAGCACAGCTCCCTAGGAGGCTCAGATCTGTCTGACCTAAGAGCCAGTTGGCACCTTCCTCCTACAGAAGCTAGATTCTCACTGGGACTAGACTTATTTATTGACGGCGTTTCCCCAGACTGGTCCATGCTTCTCTCATTTCCAAGGTCTCCTGAAGCGCTAACTCATGTCTGTTTTCCACAAGTGCCTGATTGCTTTTCTCTCCTCCCTCTGCAGCATCTTCCTCACTTCTTGCCTTACAGTGTCGTGAGCTGTCACTTTGTGGAGGGTGTGCATGTGTGCTGATGTGCGTGCTCCTTCCTTTTTTATTCTGGTGAATTTGTTTTGCTGGTTAAAAAAAAAAAAAACAGTGATTACCCTCAAATTTTACGTTAATTTTTTATCTATTTCCACATCTTTGACTGCGACCTCTGTGGGGTTAAAATTCCACGTTTTGAGCGAGCTCTACTGTCGACCAAGGAAAGTTGTTTTAAACCTTTGCTCTGCTAGCACCAGAAGAGAGCCCATAAAAAGGAAGACAGCGCAGATGCAATCGCGGATGTGGCTTAGTCCTCGCAGCTGCCCCAGAGAGCTGCTCGGAGTGCACCACCAGCAGTAATGAATCCAGAAGAGCGAATCGTGACGTGGCTGATATCTCTTGGTGTTTTAGATTCCCCCAAAAAGACCATCTGTGATCCGGAGGAATTCTTGAAGTCTTCACTGAAAAATGGGGTGGTGCTGTGCAAGCTGATCAACAGACTGCTGCCCGGCTCAGTGGAAAAGGTAGGGTCAATTTGTACCGACTTTGGGATTGCTTAGCACCCGGAGAGAGGCAATAATAAGGCCCTTGAGATTTTCTGGTGCCCAGGTCATGAGGATCTCCTACTTTTTTTTTTTTTCATCTTTCTAAGGGGTACACTTTCTTTCTGTTTTCGTAGTTTGAAAAAGTCAGGAAATGAGATGTTCTGCTTTAGTAATCCTCCCCCGCTCTTGCCCATCAACGGTCGCAGAGTGAAAAACCTGTTGCACCACCGGGCTCTGAGGGTGCCCCGTCACACTGGGCGGAGATGCATGTCATACTTTCCTGTGTATTGTGGACATGTTTTAAACACGGGGTACATAGAGTCTGTGGGAGAATGGAATGATTTCTAAAAGTCTTCACAGTGCTTATTAACAGTTTGCTGAAAAATTGATGTAGGCTTCCTTTTCAAAAAAAAAATCCATTAAAGAAGAGACTACTCAGGGAAATAACTCAAAGCATCACAGAGGTTTGTAAAGATGAGAAACCAACTACATGTTTCAGATGCGACATGTGTTCAAAGTGAAACTAAACCTTCCCTCCTAAAAAATTCAAGGTTTGTGTGTGTGTGTGTGTGTGTGCATGTTGAAGCCCAGGAACATATCAATGGATAATTTCTAAAGCAGTCACTTGAAGAAAGCATAAAAGTAGAGTTCTAAAATATTTTCTTAAAGTCAATATGAAATGTGGTTAAGACTATAGTTCTTTTACCTTCTTGGACCAGTTTATTTTTTTAGTGAGCAAGTAGGTTTACTTATGATTTCTTAAACTTGTGAGTTGTGATAAAATGGTGATGAAATATAGAGACATGTGAGCAAATGTAGAGAAGAGTCAAGAAGAGATACACTTTCCAGAAGCTGTCACAGGAAGGGGATTGGGGGGCATGAAGAAATCCTCTCTTTGCTTGAAAGTAAGTGCTGAGCTCAGAGAGGAATGTCTTTGTCTCTCTAAGTTGCTTTCTCTACCCTTGGGCTGAAGGCATGAGTGAACGTTTGTAAGCAGGAATGGCTTGGTGACATTTCAAACAAGAACCAACCGTTTTGACTTTGCATCACTTCCTTCAGTGGTTATTTCTCTTCCTGGATCGACAGCAGTGTCGCCCTCTGTTGTATGTGGTTATCGGCAAATGATGAATGTGGCTTGCTGGGCGTGGGGTGACCATCTCCTAGTGACATTTGACTGTATTTGTTTCTCTAGTACTGTCTGGAGCCCCAAACTGAAGCCAGCTGCATCAGAAACATCAGTGACTTCCTGAGAGGGTGTGCGCCCCTTCAAGTGGAGGTAAGCACATCCTGCTTACTTTCCTCATTGTCTTAAAGGTCCCTGGTTGATGTTGACTGCCAGTGGCTACTGAGCTAAGAGAGGTAGCATTTTACAGACCACCGGGGTTGAGATCAGTGTACCCGTGTGCTGGATGACTAGGATATGTCTTTTCCAGAAACTGGTTTCTGGAGCAGGTTACCAGGGACAAAGCTTTTGTGGGTGTGCTGCCCTGCTAAGGGGAACCAAAGTGGGCCACTGGATGCTGCAGAGGGTCAGTGTAATCCCCCTGAGGTGGGAAGACAGAAAGGCAATTGTCATGCTTTCCCGCTAATACCCAAGAATAGAGGCCTTGAAAACCTGAGAGGATCTGGCCCTGAGGTAGAAACTTCATATTTAACTATGTGGACTTATTTGTATTGTGCAGATCTCAGCAGATATGGAAGGTGTTGCAGAAAAGGTGGTGATGCCTCCTCATATGCGTCAGGTTACAACTTCTCCGTGCCTCAGTGTTTTTACTCATATAATGGACATAATAATGGCTACCTCATGGGTTGTTTAAAAGCACAAAGGACAGAGTGCATAGTACCTTTGGGCCCACAGTGCTAATTTCATATAATCTATGGGATGGTTTATGTAGAGTCCTAAACACGGAGTCAGGGACAGAAGTGCCCTGTGTTAGTAGATAGCACGAGCAGTGTCATCTATGTGTGAATAGTGGTGGTCTGAGCACGGATTCTAGCACTAGACTTCTTAGGTGTAAGTACCAATTGTCGCTCACCAGCGGCTTTGTGACCTCAGGCACATTACTTAAATCTGCCTCTAAGTCTTGGTCTTCCTACATGTAAAATGGGAATAATAGTACCACCTATTGCATAAAATTGGTATGAAATTTCAATTAATACACGCACATATAACCCCCAGAGAGTGGCTAGAACATAGTATGTTCAAGTTGTAGTTGTTCTTATTGTAATTAGCGTCATTATTATTAGCAGTGCTAGTAGCTTTTTCCCATATAAACTTTGTCCCCAACTTTAGTTTAGCATCACCTGCACCTGTCTTAGAATATCTTATCCCAGTTTTCCCTATTCCTCAGTCTCTCTCTCTCTCTCTCTCTCTCTCTCTCTCTCTCTCTTTCTCTCTCTCTCTGTATGTGAGTGGTTTATGAGGTAAATAAGACTTCACCACTCGATATTTTTTTATAGAGTGAGGTCTACTATGGAGCAGATCATGGTATTTTCTTTGTTAGTTTTTGAAATAAAAACATGGGGAAGTTGCCAATGATTTCTGTTCTGTGAAGCTGCCAGAAGGTGCCCTGAGCATCTTTGCAGTTCTAAGAATACTAGATGATACGAAAACACCTCCTGGGCTTGGCATTAGTAGGGATTTTTCTGGTGACTAGTGCTTACTAAAGTACAAATGCTTAAAATAGTTTTATCCACATTGGGTTGAAATCTTTCTAAAAAGCGTAATACTCATTTTTTGTCTTCTTAAAAGTCATTGGACATATTTTTATCTCCTTTTGATAATGCAGGCTGCCTGCCATGATATGAATATTGTAATAAGACAGAATCTGGCACAGTGGGTAGTCACGTGCCTTCTCTAGGTGGATAGGTGTGAGCTAGGGTCTTGGCTCAGGTAATTACTGACTATGTGACTCTGGGAAAAGTTGCCTATCATCACTTTGCTTCTGTTTCCTTGTCTGCATAAAGGGAACATTAAAATATCTACTCAGAGGGTTTTTTTTTAAAGGATCAAATGAGATATTGTATCTAAGGCACTTAATATGTCACCACATGACATGTATGCTAGCTGCCCACTGCACCATGACCAGGTGTTCTTTGTAATACAGTGTGCAAAATTATAACTGGAAATGGGGTTATGGGAGCCATATGGGGGCACTCATAGAACTTTAAAAGAAAACTCACAAAATTAATCCATACGGAAGGAGACTGAAAACTACTTTGGGGAATCCAAGCAGCCACCTATTTTGACCATCTTCAGTCTTCTAGGTGGCTAGAAAGCAGACATAAAAACAAGTTTCTGCAAATGTCACTACATAGAGCATCTCTCAGGCCCAGAGTACCCAGTACAGTACCTGACACAGAACGTGGCTAATGGGTTCTTGCCAATTGCAAAATTAGACATGTATGAAAAGTAAGAAGGGCAGGATTTGACTATTTCTCCAAATATATTAATGTTTACATACCTAAAGGAAGAGTGCCAGCCTGGAATGGTCAGTCTGGAAATGCAGAAAAATGAAGCCAGAGATGTGATGCATCACTGACAGATTGACTATTGGGCTCTGGCGCACGAGGACCTTCTAGCTTTCTGGGTAATCACTTGGCCTCTTCCAGTGACCTTCATCTTGGTGTTCTCATGTATCAACGATGTCTCAAGGTCTAGGAAGTGATGAGGAAACTCGGCTGGGAAACCAAGTGCTCTCTGAAGCTTTCCCAAATTTTGATAGCGTGTTCTTAAATAAGAGTTTTCACAATATTGATAAAGTCAAACTCAACTGTTTTTGTTTTCTTGTCTCTGCTGTGGGTGTTGCCTAAGGCAGTGTCACATCAAAAACCAGAAAGATATATTAATTTCTTAAATGAATTCTTAAATTCATTTATTCTAAGAATGTTGTAGTTTTAGCTCTTATGTCAGAGCTTTTGGTTCATTTTGAGTCAGTTTCTTACATGATAAGGAGTAAGGGTCCAAATCAGTTGTGTTTTATTTTTAGATAGGGTCTCATTCTGAAGTCCAGACTGGTCCTTGAGCTCACTATGGAAACCAGGCTGGCCTTGAACGCACAGCAGTCCTCCTGCTTCAGCCTCCCAAGTGCTGGGATCACAGGCATGTACCACCATGCCCCACTTATGTGGTGCTGGGGAATCATCAAACTCAGGGCCTTGTGCTTGCTAGGCAATTGCTTAAACCGCTGAGCGACACCCTTAGCCCCCAGCTGAGATTTTGATAGAGATTCTGTTCAAGTGGCAGAATGCCTTGAGGCTTACTATCACCTTAATAACACTCTTTAAATTCATAAACACAGGATTTTTTCTGTTTACTTATGTCTTTAATTTATTTAACAATGCTTGGTGGTTTTTGGTGCTCATGTCTTACATCCTTGGTTCAATTTATTCAAAAGTATTTCATTCTTCCTGATGCTATTACATATGGAAACATGTCCTTAATTTTGTTGATTGTTCACTGCAAGTATGTAGAAATACAGGCGATATTTTAAATATTTACCTTCAACTTTGCAAAATGTCTTCATTAATTTTAATGGGGTTTTTTGCCGGATACTTATGGTTGTCTAGTACAAGATTATGTCATTTATGAATAGAGATAGTTGCAATTCTCTGTTTATAATCTGGATACCTTTTATTTTATTTTCGTGCCTAATTGTTTTGGTTGGGAACCTCCAATATGATGTTGAGCAGAGGTGATGAGAACAACATTTTTGTCTCTGATCTGAAGGAGGAAAGCCTTCAGCTTTTCACCATTAAGCCTGATAATAAGCTGTATATTTTTCAAATATGTCTTTCACTGAGGTGAAGAAGTTCCCTTACATTCCTAGTTTGTTGAGTAATTTTTTATTTTAATTTATGAAAGGATCTGAATTTTGTCAAGTGTTTTCTTTTTATTTCTGTTAAGATGATCTTTGGTTTTGGTACTTAATTATATTTGTTTGTTGTTACACTGATTTTCATATATTGTCAATTTTGGGATAAATCTGAGTAATGTTGTATATATACATGAAAATTTGTGCACATTTATGATTATCCTTGAAGTATCTTCCTTTATGGAAATGGATTATGTCAAATTTTGATAGATAATGTTAAATTCTTCTACAACAACCAAGTCACATTCCCACCAGTAATATAGAAAATGACTCTCATGTCCCTGATAGCATTAGATATTATTTATCTTTAATAATTGCTAAGCATATGGATGAAAGTGACATTTCATTTTTTGTAATAATTTGTATTTTGTGATTTTTTTGATGGTGCTGGAGATTGAGTTCAGGGTTTTCATGCTAAGCTATATCCCCAGCCAATTTTTATTTATTTATTTTTGAGACAGAATCTTTTAAAATTGCTAAATTGCCCAGGTGGGGCTCAAACTTGTGATCCTGCTGCCTAGCCTCCTAGCGTGCTGGGTTTGCAGGCCTGTGCCACTGGCCGGGGCTTGTATTTTATGATTTCTGATGAATTTGGAAATTCTCTCACTCCATTATAGTCAATTGTGTCTTTCTTTTTTTTTTTTAACAAAATATATCTTTCTCATTTTCTTACGGAATGGAAAAGGCAGGGAGAATATTCAGAGCTCAAGCGTAACACTTTCACAACATAGAAAATTCTCATATCTAAGTAACATCATGAACGTGACCAGAAAGTCCCTGGACAACACAAGCTCCAGCAATGTGGTTCTTGGACGTTTTGCCTTTGGACCGAGGAGGCAGAGTCGCAAGCAATTCCTCGAATCAAAGAGTGGCCAGGCTGGGATTCTTTGGCTGCTGTGGCAACAGTCACAGACTGACCAGCGTGTGAATGTTCTAGCTCTGTTGCTTCGCTGTCACCCTAGCAAGTACTGCTGCTTCATCTGTGATTCCACTGCTGCCCACTCAGGGCCAGGGACACCCTACCATTTGCTATTCGGCTACTGGTCTCAGTTTACTTTGTGAAGAAAGAGACTTTCTGTTTATGAAGGGTTTCACCGAATGAATATGAGGCTCCCTTAGTCTCTCTCCTGCCTTCCAATGCCAGCTGGGAGAAGTGTGGTTTTTTGTCTCTGCCCCCACCCCCTCAATCCCTCCTGTCTCCCTGAGTCACTCCATCTGCCTCATCACGGGAACAGCACGGGTGCCTTCCCCAAAGGGAGACCTGTGGGGTGGCCGGCTTGCTGTTGGTTGGGGTGTGCTCTCAGGGAGGCAGCTGTGGAAGGGAGGCAGGTCAGCTAAGGGTCATGCGTGGAGGCGATTCTCCCACTCCAGGAGAGTAACACTTCCTGGAGGAGAGGCACAAGGCCAGGTGACTAACCAGCAGCGATAATGGCACAGCAGACCTTCCTTTAAGCCACCCGTGTGAAGCCACACTCGTCTCCAGGCTTCAATTGACTCATCTGTAGAAGGAGAGAGTAGAGGCTGGGTAACGGCTGACGGGCTGGCACTGCTTTGACCTGGCCTGTTTCCACCAGTTTCTGCTGGGCGCAGCTTTGCATACTTAGCTGCTCAATTTGCCTGGCGGGAGGGCGGAAGAGGATTTTGCTAAGTCGGGCCTCCCTCCCTGAGCGAATGTGACACTTCTAATGGAATTTCCAAGTTAATTAAATGTCATCCATGACTGTGGGCATCCTAAGCTTACTGAGCTGTATTTTTGTAAAAATTGGACTTCGAGTAAGATTATACACATTTCCCATTTTTCAGAAATCTTTTTGTTCTCCCTCAAAGAGACTCTTTGATTTAGGGCCTGTCGTCAGAGCCCTGGAAGGGCATTCAGAAGAGTTAAGGGAAGGGAGGTCTGTGAAGGGCCACCGAGCGCGGTCCCCGCCTGGGGTGTCAGCGGCTCACCGGGCGTGCTGGGGATTCCGAGTTGCCGCTGGCGTGGGGAGGAAGCGGCCCCCGCTAGGATTGCTAGTCTCGCGTCCTGGAGTCCCAGCCGAGGCTTTGGCGGCAGGTCCCCGGGAGCTTGGGACGCAACTAGGCGACAGCAGCATGCGCAGTTCGGCCGCCACCTCTACCCCGCGGCTCGTGCTACTGCCACAGCTACCCCGGCGGCGGCGGCGGCGGCGGCGGCGGCGGCGGCGGCTGCAGTCTGCCCTGCGCCGCTGTCACTTCCAGTTCCTACTTCGGCGATCCAGGTCCGGGTCACCATTTCGCCGCTGGCCCTGTCCCTCCAGGCCGCTCTCCGTCGCCGGCTGCGGCTCCAGGCGGCAGGGAGACAGCGCAGGAATCCGAGGGGGATCGGAAGGAGCCCCGCGGGCAGGCCTGGGTCGCGGTCCCTTCGAGCCGCCGCTCCGCGCGCCCTCGCCGGCTCGTAGCCAGCGCCCCCAGCGCCGCACTCCTCCCGCGCCGGCAGATCGGCCCGCGTGGCCGCGCTCGCGGGCAGCACACACAGCTCCGGCAGCGGGAACTTGAGGGCAAGATTCTCACTTCCTTTTACATTTAAAAAAAAAAAAAGAAGAAGGAGGAGGAGGAGGAGGAAAAAAAGAAAGCATTAAACGAAAAGATTTCCTGGGCTGGAGAGTCGCGGGCGCGGCAAGGAGTTTGGAGACGGGCGCCCCCTCCTCGCGCGCGTCCAGGAGCAAAGTTGCAGCCGCCCCTCCCCGCGGGGCGAGCCCAGCCTCGCTCTCCAGTTTCGTCCTGGTGACGAGCGTGCTCGGGGCAGGGTCCCAGCTTCGGCAGGGCACATCGCTTCCCGCAGCCTTGGCACGAGCTTGCCCGCCGCTCGCCGGCCCCGTGACTCCGGAGGACGAGCCGCTTCCAGGCGGCGGCGGCGGCGGCGGCGGCGGCGGCGGCGGCGGCGGCGGCGGTGGCGCGGCTGGAGGGAGCCAGCAGCCAGAGGACAGGCGGGCAGCGGCCGAGCCAGGTGACCTGCCTAGGGGCAAGGGACCAGGGGCAGGGGGCACGCGAGGGCCTGGGCTGGGCGCTGAGGGACCCGCGTTAGAGAGGAGCCGCCCTTCCTTTCGGTTACAGCGCTTCCCAGCCCCAGTCGCGGGGTCCGTTCGCTGACACCAGGGCCTCCCGGTGCACTGAGATCCTGGGTGTGGGGGGTGGTGACGGGTGGCGAGGGCGCAGAGCTAGGACGCGCCAAACTTAGGGACGAGTTGTCCAGCTCTGGCCGCCAGGTTTACATCAGACCGGATTCTTTCTTTCCCCCGGAACCAGAGCCAGAGTCAACAGCACTATTTTTTGACACTAATTTGGTGCCCTCTACATCCGAAGCATCCGCGTATTTGGGGATGCTTTACACAGGACTGTCGCAGGAACGGCTTCTTGATGAGGAAGACCTGTACGCGACCAGGTGTTCCCAAGTGCCTGTAGTTAATTTCGAGTTTCCATTTTCCAGTCGTTTAGGGACCCAACAGGTACTGGAGCTATTTCTTTCATGGCTCTGGAGTGGAGGGAGCCCTCTAGTTTATCCCTGACTCTGGTATATCTTGTATTTTTATTTTTGGTTCATTATTGTTTGGGAATATATGTGTGACTCACATGAATTTTTCTCCCTTTTCTTAATGTATACTGGGAGGGAAAAAAAGCGGTCAAAGGTTGTATTTTTCCTACTCAGTTAATGTATATTTTTGTCAATAAAAGCTTTACATAAACCAAACAGCCTTACAAAAAAGGATACATTGCAGCTGCTATTTTGTAAATATTAGTACTTTTAAGACAAGGTTCTGAAGTCCAAACTGTTCTTTTAACTTACATTTGCCTAGCAAAGCCACAGTTTGTCCTTGAACTTCCTATCTTAATTTTGACATTGGCCATAGTAAGAGGATCTCCAATGACATCATTTGCCCCAGGCACAGTTCAGTGTTGTGTGACTGGAGCACCTCTGTCTGGAATGTGAGGCCGGGCCTGCCCTTGGACTTTAGCTGAGGCATTTCCAAGGATTCTCTCAGGCAAAGTATTATGCTACAGAGTAGGCAATGCTGCAGTTCCTTCTTACATAAGTGAGCTCCAGGCTGATGTAGGCTGTGGCGTACTCAGAGCAGTTAAAACAAGAGAGCAGCCAGGCTGGGTGGTGCAGGCTTATAGTCCCAGTGCTCTGGGAGGCTGAGGCAGAAGGATTGCAAGTTGCAGTCCAGCCTGGGCAACCTAACGACTTAGCAAGACCTTCTCTTCAAGTCAAAAGTAAAAGTGGGCTTGGGATATATCTCAGTATAAATGCCCTGAGCTTGATCCCTGGTACCACGGGACACGGATCTGGGGAAGCAAGCAACCAACTAACCAAACAGACAAAACAAGAGACTGTCTGCTTCCATCTGAGGTGCTTGGGAATATGATTAGATTTTGGAAAAAAGTAAGTTTTCAGTAGTATTCTCGTCTTGCATGTCTTCGGTGCTTGTTTTGGAATACTTTCTGTTTTTCTTATCTCAAACTCACTGTGCCTTTAGACAGGATGTAGGAGTGGTGCCATAAGTTTCTCTTGATGGACAGACAAGTTACGTGATTCAGTTACAGTTTGCCACTAGAATAGTTAAAATTCTAAGCCAGATCTTGTGTTTTCAGTGCATATTTTGTTTTGGTTGTTTGTGTTCACTAAAATCTGGCATTTGGTACAAAGGTCCTTAATCAGGCTCACTTTATGGATGGGATGTTTGTCTTCTGAGATAATTTTTTTCTATTCTTTCTGCCAACTCACCTTTTGGCCTCATCTTTGGTAGTACAGGGCTGGTGCTGTTCTGAGGGATGAGGACAGAAGCAGAGTTTTCCACAGGAGGATTTGTGGTTTGTACCTGCCTGAGAGCTGTCTCCCCTCCCATCACACTCAGGGACAGCAGATGATGCTCAACAGAGTGAGTGGCCAGGCCAAGAGATGTTCGAAAGTCACTTGACATCATTAGTCCAAAGTGTAATATTACTTTGATCTTTGGAAACTCATTCAGGAGGAGAAATGGGAGAGCATGAGCTTGTTCATTTACTGCAATATGTCCGTCGCTATAGGGACTTAGGTACAAAGGAGGAAAAGGAGAGCATCTGCCATGTCTCTAGCACCTACTATGTAGGGGCACGGTGCTAGGTGCTCTAAGTATATTATCTTACACAATCCCGGGGGCCAAGGTGGGACTGCATCCATTATATAGTGGTGGAAACTGAAGTTTGGAGATGATCCAGACAAATGCCTTCCACCGCCAGTGCAGAGCCGAGCCACAGTGTAATAACAGACGCCTCTTTCTCCAAAATTCACTCTCTTTGCTGTGGACCAGACTTGGCTCCAAGGAGCTACTGACAATACAAGAACCCTTGGCCCCTTGTTTTCAGATGTGAGTCTATGTTCGAGTATCTGGAGGCGCTGTTAAAAATACCAATGTTAGAGTCCCATTACTCAGAGGTTCTGAATTGGTTCACACCACGGCCCAGGCATTGGTATTTCTTTTGATTTTAAGGTTTAAATCAACTTTATATTACACAGAACTTTATATACACATTGAAGAACTTGCACTGATCCTAAGTATTTGATTTGGTGAATCTAGAATTCATATAATCCATATAATCCCATATAATCTGCACCCTTATTAAGAAATAGAACATTTATTGGCACTGAGAGCTATCCTTGGGTTCCTTCCCAGTAACTACCTCTCGTCCACGGGCACCTTTACTCTGACTCTGAGACGATAGATTCCTTTTTTTGTTTTACTTTATGTGGGTGAAATCATACAGTATTTTTACATGGTTTCCTCTACTTAACATACTAACTGTACTGGTGACCTACATTGTTACATCTACTAGAAGTCCATTCGTTTTTATTCCTGAATAATATTCTATTATGTGAATGTACCGTATTTTTTTCTATGAACTCATTGATGGCCATCTTTTTTGTTTCCAGTTTTTAGTTGCCATGAACAGTGCTGCTATGGATATATCTTTATGGGTGTCACTCAGAGAACATATACCCACATTTCCGTTGAATGCATACTTAGCAGTGGAACTGCTAGGTCATGGGGCAAATGCTCAGCTTCAGTAGATACTGATCAACAGTTTTTCAAAGTGGTCAAGAGAGCTCTGAAAGCGCTTGTGATATACATCCCGAGTTGAGAACTGCCTCCCTCACTTGTCCGGAGTTCAACAATCTAGCCACCTCAAGTGTGGTAGACACTATCACACTACCACCTGGATGACAGCCATTAAAAAATAGATCCTAGACTTCCTTCTCAGCTTCAGCTCCAATATCCCTTGGATTAGACTGTTTGTGTTTATTTCCCCAGAATGCCTGTGCCAAGCTACCTTTACCGCCCACCCACTCTCAGTATGAATATGATAATTGGCCTGCTAGTCTTGGGACTTCTCAAAGGCAGGATCTCAAGCTCTGCCATCTTTGAAATCCTAGCACCTAGTGAAGAGCATGCCACATAGCATGTGCTCAGTAAATGCTTCTTAAGTAGATGATTGAAAGCACGGATAGTCATAGGAGAGCTGGGCTAAAAATGAGAGGCTCCCGTTTTTGGCACCGTGACTTGTGCTCTCTTTTCCCAGGGGACAACCTCAGGCCTTCGTTCAGAGCTTGATTGCTTTTACTTGGCCAAATATGTTAGCATGAACAGGTAGCCTCGTAGGTCATCTCACAGCTTATTAGACAGAAAATTAGATGAGGTGAGGTAAGATATATGGAAACACAGCATCTGCACAGAAAGTTGTGATAAGGGGAAGGGAGGTCCTGGACTGGACATAATGGCAATGGCAGAAAGTGTGTCTATATGTCGTATGGAAGAAATGACATTAACAGGCAGGAAAAGAGACAAAAAAAACTTAAAAACAGATCCTTCCCCCCACTTGAGGAACTGTAGTGTGTGATGTGACATACACCATGTGGGTCTAGGGACTAGAAGTTGTTTCTTTACCTGCCTCAGATTGGGTTTGGTTTGCAGTAGAGTGACCATTTTTCCTACAGAGTAATATAGCGGTGCAGTGGCTAAGAGTTAAAGCTTTGGGCCACCCAGGTCAGCCACTTTTAGATAGATGTGAACCTTCTAGGTGGTAGTGGTAAGTGTCCTGGTTGGGATCTGGAGTGTCCTTCAAAAGCCTCATGTTCCTACGGATACTGTGTAGGGTTGGGAGGTGGGACCTGGCTGGAAGGGGCAGATACTTAGGGCTTGATCTGGAGAGGAATATGCTGGTTCCGCCCTTCCTCCCAGTTCTGTTTCACCAGGCTGTAAGGATCTCTGCCCCCGGAACTCTGGTTCCAGCTCTAGCTGCAGCCCCACCATGGGATTCCACCCTTTTCTACTTGCCCACCCATGAACAGACTGACACCTTCTTTAACTGTAAGCCAAAATAAATCTTTCCTCTCTAAATTTGTGCATTTTGGGTACTGAGTCACAGTGACCAGAAAGTAACTAAGACAGTAGGTAACGTCCCTTACAAGGTATATGCCACCAGTGGAGTTAAATGAGAGAATGCAGGTATGGCACTTAGCACAGTGTCTGGTACTGACCAAACTCTCAATGAAACCTAGTTTTAATTGAATATTCGTTAATTAACCAATTAATTCGTGGTACTGGGGAATGAGCCCAGGGCTTTCACACTGAACTAGATCCTTGTTCCATTTTTTATTTTTTATTTTTTTGATTTTGAGATAGGCCTGGCTTCTAGTTGGAATTTTAATGTATTTTGGTAGATTAGTATTCATAAACAGTGTTGCATTATCAAAAAATTCACTTAGTTCAGTTAGGTTATGGTAAGTGTTTGGTGAGTGAGTCATTGCTTTTTGGACTAATTTCCTCTTGAAACCTTAACATTTAAACAAAGGAGATCTGGGCCTGGTGGTGCATGACTGTGACTCCAACACTCTAGGAGGCTGAAGCAGAAGAATTGAGAGTTTGAGCCCAGCATGGGCAACTGAGCGTCTCAGTGAGACATTGGCTCAAATTCAAAACCCCAAAACAAAATAAAACAAAAAAGGGGGCTGGGGATGTAGCATAGTGTGAAGGCTTGAGTTCCATCCCTAGCAATTCCAAAAAAAAAAAAAAAAAAAAAAAAAAAAAAAAAAAAAAAAAAAAAAAAAAAAAAAAAAAAAAAAAAAAAAAAAAAAAAAAAAAAAAAAAAAAAAAAAAAAAAAAAGAAAGAAAGAAAAAAAGAAAAGAAAAGAAAAGAAAGATAGATAGAAAGTAAGAAATGAATGCAGAGGTTAAACTTCAAGGGTACTAAGGTTTCACATTAGCTACATTGCAGATTGAGACCGGGTACACCTTGAAATAGGAAAGCAGAACTCCAGCCATCTTGTATCTCCATTCCATGGTCTACTTGGCAGAGACTGCTTCTTTCTGGAAAAATATTTAAAATATAAAGCTAAGGGTACAAGTCTCACATACATTTGAATGCTTAACCCGCCTCTTCAGAAAGCAAAAGCAAAACAAACCTGAAAGTTTCTGAGCTCAGCAGCAGAGATTACTCCTTTCGACTTGGTGAGCAGCTTTCCCTCACTAACTGAAGTGCCTTTCTCTCCCCTGAACTTGAAATTCTCAGTGCCTCTCACCATGAAAATAATCTCAATTTCAATGTGGTGCACTGTGTTTAGAATTATTTCCATGTCGTATTCAATTTGTATATTTTAGTTGGGAGACAGTGTGAAGACAGTTTAAATTGCAGCAATACTCCAGCTCAGTGCTATCTGTGGAACACACGTCGAAACTTTTAACTATAGTTTTGGACAATATATATGTAATCTCAAGAGTTTAAAGAACTGGCTGTAATGGTTCCTGTTCTTTCTCCAGCTTATTGTCTTGCTGTGGCTTTCAGTGCCCAGCCAGGCCAATTTTTAAACTGATAAAAATAATTTGTATATGGTTTCCTTTAGAACAGCCCAGGACTAGAAATACATTTGGGGACCCAGTTATAAAGAGGAACTGGAGAATACAAAGCAACTGAATTCTTCAGAGACTATGAATTATTCAGTTGTTAACCACAGTAACTTCTTTAGCTACCATTTTGTGTTCTAATAATAGAAACAATTTGGACGGATTCCTCTTGGAGTTGAAAAATCAGGAAAGCTTTGAATTCTTTTCTAGTCTACATATAAACTAAAAGAATGTGAGAAAAAAGTATTTTCAGTTTCTCCCATTTACCTCAATGAAAAAGTCTAATGTTTGTGTCTTTTGAAACAGGCATATTTATTTTATAATTCAAATTCCTCAAAAATTTAACACATACTGTAGAGAAAGATGCTTATTGTTTTAGTTCAATTAAACAAGTCAGTGAATGGTCTTTTAGTTTTGGTGATGACTAATAGAAACATTCCCCTTTGTACCCAGGAAATAAGTAATAAACCTGTTGAATTGGGCATAGTTGAGGGGGGAAATCAGAATCAATGCCTTTATTTTTTTTAAAAAAGCACAGTATGTAATATCTAAAAAGGAAACACATTGCCTCTGAATTCAGTTGAATATACCAAATACATATGGAAAAGAAGTGCGTTTTGTTCGAAAATTTGATCTGTGGGATCTTCTCCACTAGAGAATTATCATGTTTTAAATCAAACTCACTCTAATTTGGTTTTAATGTTGACTCTAATCCAGGCTGTTTCTGGGGGCAACAGAGCACAATGTGCCTCTTTATTAAAACCACACAATCTTGGCCAGCTATCGCGTACTCAGCTCCATTCTAAATTGGTCGTATGTATCACTGGGGCGACCCCCAAAGCGTCAGCCTAAGAGGGGATACCACGTTGCCAGCGTAGCAATTGGGGATGACATCAGGCAGTACGAACACCAAATTCAGGGTCTATTTTCGAATTGCCAATGAAAGAAGTGTGAAGGCACTTGCCAGTTTCTTAGGGCCCCTTCTCACTGACTTTTCGGAGGGGGTGGACGTGCACTCAGTCCAGAAACTGCTTCATACCTGCAGTCAACATTGACATTGCTACTTCCTCTGCTGTCGTCTGGAGGGAAGACTTCTGACAGAAGCCTCTGTCTGATTAGCTGCTTGAGGCTTTGTCAGACCCTGGCAAATGGGACCCTAACAGAGAGAGATGGATGGGTTTGAAGATGAGGCTCAAAACAGTACATGGTCATGCACCCTTTTTCTTTGACTTCTGGAGAAAGATTTACCTTCCTAATTAAGTTCTGCTTAGACAAATAGAGTAAAATCCCAGTTTTATACTTTCTTGGGGACTTGAATATTATTAAAGAGATCAGACAGATCAGACATGCCAATTGAGGAATTGAATAGGACAATAGGGAAAAGAAGGAATTAAATTAAGGTGAGACCAAAGGCGGCAGTTTGTGTTCTTAAGGACTTGTCTTACCCTAGACAATGACAAAGGCATTTCCCATTCCTTGGGGACATGGCCATTATTTTAAGAGGCAGCCTTAAGGTGTCAAGCTCCTAACATCATTTGTGAAGTGCCTTGCCTGTGAAGCAGGCTTGAGCTCTTAAGAAGCATTTTGTGTTGGAATTTATCTGTTCTTCATGGTTAGGTCTGCAGCAAAATGGGGACATTCACCGATGCTTTCTGAGGAACGTGTATAGAGCAAAGTTTAATGATTTCTTGGAGAAAATAAACAATTGCAATAGTGTAACTAAGCATTTACACTATAATTAGTTTGTGTTTCGTGAAGACAGGCTGATGTTTGGGAGTCTGTTATATATTGGAGAAAATCTTGATCTGGAGCTTAAAAATCATCTTCGAAAAAAGACAACAAATGAAAAGCAATGGTTTAAGGGTTGGTGTACCTACGGATGACCTCATGTGCCAGATGTTGTTCCTTTTCTCATCATAAAACAAATTATTTATGACTGCCTAGAATATACCAGGTTTTCAGTAAATATTTTTGATAGGCAATAAATGGATTTCTGAATAGAAATGATTTTTTTCAAAATTCTTTTTAGGTCAGGCATGGTGGCACATGCTTATAATCCCAGCACTTGGAAGGCCAGGGCAGGAGGATTGTAAGTTCAAGTCCTACCTGTGCAACTTAGTGAGATCCTGTCTCAAAAAAAAAAAAAAAAACAAAAACAAAAACAAAAAACAAAACAAGAAAAACCATTTAAGATAGCTTATATATCTAATGGTATGCATGTAGATTACCAGCAGTTAACTTTTACTTGTGGAAATAAAGGTGGATGAAAACAAAAATAAAGAGAAGCTAGGTTTCTCTTAACTGTACTCATTATTCAGATTCCTTGTGCTAAACTAAATTACCTGGTTGAAGTCTTTAAAAAGACAGAAAAGAAAAAGGTATTAGAGATTAGGCACCATGTTGTCATATAGATGTTCTTGGTTTTTCCAGTTTTTAGGCCACTTTTTTCTTTTCTTTTCTTTTCTTTTTGGGCTGGAGATCAAGCTGAGGGCTTTCATACGGAGATCTTCCCCATTTTTTTTTTTTTTTTTACTTTTAATTTTGAGTCAAGATCTTGTTAAATTGCTTAGTCACTCAATTTGAGCTCGAACTTGTCCTCCTGTTTCAGTCTCCCAAAGTGCAGGAGTTACAGCCCCTGACTGAATGTCACCTAAAGTTTCTTGATTTCATTGGGCTTCCGGAATGTGAGTTTTCCCAAAGACAACTCCCTGACTTTCTCCAGCGTGATCCAGGCAGTGACCTTGCTTCCTTTTGGTGAAGGAAATGCTCCATAGTTTTTGTATTCTCTCAATCGCATTCTTTCAAAGGGAGAATTTTTCGAGACAACGTCTCACTCTGTAGTCCAGGCAAATCCTGAACATACTATGTAGCCCAGGCTGGCCTCGGACTTGTGGCAATCCTCCTGCCTCGGCCTCTCAAGTGCTAGGATTACAGGCATGCACCACCACGCCTGAGTTATGTGGTGCTGGAGAATCAGACTCAGGGCCTTGCACTTGCTAGGCAAGCGCTCTAACCTCTGAGGGACACCCCCACGCCTGTCAAATGGAGCATTTATTTTACCAAGTGATAGAGAATACATGCGCCCTGATTTATCAAGGTCTATTAGGGGGAAAAATAAACTTCCTTCCACCCTCTTTCTTTCTGGGAGAGGCATGCCAGAAGTACAGGTGTTTCTGGTGAATGAATTATCTGTTTGCATTTTAGATTGGGAGGAAAGGCTGGCATTCAGCAAGGGCTTTTTCACCACTTATGCAGCAAGTGTGCTGTGGGTTCTTGCCTGCAAATATGTGAGAGTGGAATGTAACAGGGCACGGCAGGGTTTGGCTAGATGGCCAGGGTAGTGGACCCAGAGCCTAGAGCCAAAATGGAAGAGGAGTTCAGGAATAGGGAAGCCCCTTGTGTACTGAGAAGTGGTATTTGGGGATATCACTACATGTGGGAGTGCTTTGGGCTAGGTCTTGATGGAAAGCTAGGATTCTGGTGGCTAAGAAAACTTTCTTAAGGCTAGTTATCAGCCACTCACAGTGAAGAAAGCTAAGTATCATGGGAGCATATGAGGAAAGGCCAGGGAGAAACAATGGGCTTGGTTGGGTGGGGCTCATTGAAGAAGAAATTTGGATACCAGCCTAAGGAGGGGAACTTGATCTTTTAGGCAGCTCTAGGCCAGGTTGAGTTCATTTACTGCTGGGTGGAATTGCTGTGCTTTGACAGACATTGGTGCTATCTGGAAGCACCACTCGTGCTGTGTCTGATATCTGAGCTCCTGGATGCCCATCTCACAGCATTTGGATTGTTTCCAAGGCACAAATCCTATTTGTAATAAGCTGGAGTAAAACTGACTAATTAATTAGCCGATTAATTAATTGGTGTCTGTTAGACCCCATGGGTGCCTCTGAAAATGACATGTTTTTGAACAAGTGACTCACACAGACATATAAGCAAGGGCTGCCAAAAGTCTTTGCCAAATGAATTACTGAAGGTGATCTCTAAAGAAAGAAAACCCTGGGAAGTTTGGCACAACATCTTTCCCATCTAGATTAGCTGGTACTAGAAGTACTTTGGGCATGTGCCTGGTACGCTTGCAAATTGCGTGTCACCCCATCTTGCTTCTGTGAGTTATTTCGCCCTGTTCTACTGCACTCTGGCTGCAACTTGGAGCTAGTTCTGGAGCACAGATACGAACAGGTACGTGCGGATTGGAGTGGTTAGCATGTATGCTGTTTTATCTTAGAACAGTTAACAATAGCCAGTTTTAGTCAAGCAGCAAAATCCCACAGTTTGTCTCTGTTTCCCTTAACTATTCTCCTTAGGTCACAGTGTTTGTGATGAGATTTAAAGGAACAGCCTGGGACAGAGCAGCCATGGTCACAGGCTCAGGTTTGTAGATGAGCGCGGGTGAGTCCCATTTTAGATAATAGAGGTTTCCTGGAAAGTTGCGTGGAGATTGATTTTTTCTTTCCTAAGTGTTATCTCTTCCGGAGGTTATTACACTTCCAACAATGTTTTTCTTCAATTATGATTAAGCATTTATTGGTGAAAGCATATAAACTTTCATTAGTTAAATACACATCTAGTGAGCTACTATGATAGGCCCTAGCTTAGACCCTGAGGATACGGGAGTGAAAATAAATTTACATTAGTGTAATGCTGCTCATATTGGAGGCACAATCTACAAGTAAGTCTCTCGGATAAAGCATGCTGTCAATGAGCTAGGGAATGATTATTGATCTAGTATCTCATAGATGTTGAATACTGGGCCAGGTGGGAGGTGAACTTGGACTCTAGAGAGCCCTCTTTCTTATGAGAAAGCCAGGATTAATCTTAGCGCCCGCAAGAGAAATAAAGACCATTATGCTAGAGGGTTAGAGAGAACCCCAGTGCGCAGCATCACATAAGGCTGGAGGTGTTCAGGAGAAAGAAATGTGAAGATAGTTCCATGGAAGGTTACATGGAAAGTCCCAGGGGAGCTGCCGCCTGAACCAACCCGCTACAGCTCGCTGGCTCACGGCCCTCATGTCGGCCAGGTCCTTGCGCAGCACTCATTCACGTGGAGTGCACTGATTGCTTCTTGGAACATCCAGGGCGCCAACCCTGCTACCCAGAAAAGCAGGGGCAGAGGGAACCTTCTGTTCGCGGGTCATTCTCTTACCTCGCTGGACTGTAGGCTGGAAGGAGCTGTCAAGTACTGACATTTCTGAAAATGTGTTCTGAGAATTTCTCCATTTACTTTGGTTCCCTCATCACGGTTCTAAAACAAATAGTGCTCTGAGTGTCTCAGACATTTGTTTAACCTTATGTGAAAAGACAAGGAAGAAGCCAGAGGGACATTGATTTGGCAACACATGTCAGGGCACTCTTCAATATAAAAATAGATTATTTTCCAAAAATTCACCAGTGGGTTATTGTTAGGAACGTAGAAAACATTGATCCATAAAAACAAGGTTTTCCATGATGATTCAGTTTTCTGGCTGGCCTACCACAGCCTGTTTAATACTTAATGTGGCTAACCTATAGAATTCACACAGACTAACCGGCAGGTACAATGCTATGTTTCTGAAAAAATGCATTCTGCATTCTAATTTGGAACATTAGGAAGTCAGTCTCTTTCTTTGAGAAGTTGGGGCACTGGGGAGGGAGTGGGCCCCTGGTCTGGCATAGTGACACTCCAGCAGCTGAGGCATTACCCTTTAAAACTGGCTGCCGATGCGGCTCTTGCGAAGCTCTAGTGGCAGGCACATGGGAGGAGGGACAAGCGAGAACCACAGCGGCTGGCCGGCTGACAGCTGGTTCTAGGCCTCCTGATTCCTGTCCTTGGCTTGGCGGGTGCTGTTGACAAGAGTGATTTCATCTTTCCTTTTCTTTCATGCCTCTCCTCTTTTTTTGGTGAAATTACCCACAATGAGTTATTCTCTTTTATGTTTCCTTTTTTAATCCTGTTACTGGACCCAAGATACCCATATCACTCTTTAGTCATTTCCCTCTTTCCTGAACACCTAATTCTCAACTGAAAATAAACGTCTGTTGTGGAGAAAGCAGATTTTCCTGTAAAGGAGTGCTAACAAGATGTGCTATGTGATGCCGAGGTGGTTGTCGGGAAGTAAATTCGGTGACTTTAAATGAAGAGTAAAGAGTGAGGCATTAAGATCAGATCTTGGCTCCTCCATCAGGGAAGCTCGTGGAAATTGAGCTCTCTACCTCTGGGTTTTTTCAGCTCAAGCCATGTGGGAGCCTGTATTAGTTACATAAAATGACTCTATGGAGATCTTCAGGAACAAAAGAACATATAGAAGGTTAAAAATGTCCACAACCACAATTCAAATGGCAACAAGATAGAGCTAGAATTTTTAAATAGATCATTTTAAAATGACATTTTGAAAAGTCAGCGTATAAAGAGCAAATAATTATGTTAGTCTGCAATACCCCAGACTCCCTTGCTCTTACTCTGTATGATCCAATCCATTTCTAATTCTAATTTGGCTCACCATGTAGATGTGTGTCTGGAGACAGTGCTGTGGCCGTAACATGAGGGTATCCGGTCCTCTCAGAAGTGATTTTAGCAAAAAGTGAAGCAGTAGGTGCTTTGGCTTTTGCTTTGAATATGAGGCCTTGCTCAAGAACACTGAGGATGGAAGGGCAGATCCTGGACCGTGGGGACCTGGCTAAGATGCTGTCTTGAGAGCCCCTATCCAGATGATGGACTGGTGAGCCTCGCGTTGACCTCCTCTGGTTAAAGAGGCTACTAGTCACTTTCCAGAGGGGAAAGCCATAGAAAAGTAATGCTGCCCTTGTAAGGGCCTTACAACTGTTCAGTAGTGGCAAAGCTGGGATTGAAGTCAAGGTTTTCTGACCTCCACGCCAGTGCTCCTTTCAATACACCTCCTGTGGTTGCAGCCATGAGAACAAGTCAGAGCTTGTTCCCTAAATTGCTGAAATGCAATGAAGTGGAGGAAACAGAGAGCAGGGTTTGTTCTCTTAAGTTTTCTCTCCATCAATAGGAGCGGTTATTATTTAAATCTGGGCAGGATACAAATGCCATCCACTATATTCTAGTAGGTAGAATACCACTGGGCAGAGTCCAGTTTGAGGTAAGAGCAGAGTTTGTTGCCTTGTGTTTGCCCTTAGGAGCTGTATAGAAGAATCCCAGGTTGAATTCTCACCGCCACGAGTGATGCCACCCAGGGAAATATGGCTAAGCAGCTTAGATTTGCCTGCTTCGTCACACTATGTAATGACATTTCTTCCAAAGTTCGGGGGTTAACAGACACAGTGTGCTCAGCTGTGAGAATTAGGGCATGTGATTCAAGATGAGCTAAGTCAATTTAAGACTTTATTCGATAAGAGCAAGAACTTACTGGCAGAGCTGGAATGTACCTAAATATTTGGAATCTTTTTCAAAAAACAGACTTGAAATGTAAGCTATATGTCCTCGTGGTTTTCCCAAATCACTTGACTTTCAGTTGGTTAGATTTTTAAAAGTTGAATGATGGAGTCTATTGTGATCACCCACAATCCAAAATTAACTTTAAATGGAAGTTGATTGGATAGTTTTGAAGCCACCGTAGCATTATAGGCATTACCACTCCTCAAGCACAAGAAAGTATGGCTTCCTGTGTTAACCTGGATGAGGCTGGACTGCTGTGACTGGATAACTCACGTGATTAGAGCACGATGCCCAAGAAATCAGGAGACTGAATGTCATTGTGTTGGGCCCAGATGGTTTAGCTTGATCTTGTAACCACAAGCTGGAACCTCTTCCCCCACCTGACTAGCACCTCACAAAATACAGACCATGTGACTCTTTCATATTTCTGATGAACGTGGTCAGTGCCTACTGGATCACAGGTGTCCCTTAAAGTGGGAAGGACAGCACAGGAGATTAAACAAGGCCCTACTGGAAACAGTCTCATCATATGGGAGACTTTCTCTCTGCCACATTTCTTGAATTAGTCATTTTAGAGGTTTTAACAAAAACTCACTCCAGATGGTACAGATGCTACTCTCATTGACATAAATGGGGATTTCTTTTTCTACACAAGCCCATGACTTGCTTCTCCATCTTTTTCCATGTCTCTTGGAAACATAAAGTGTGCACGTGGGCTACAAAGCCTCTCGGAACACTTGCGTATTTTTATTGGTTCCATCACTTCTGATTCTGTGGCTGAACTACTCGGATGCCTAACTATTCATCTAGGAAATGAAAGAAATAACTGCACCCGTATTGTAGGCTTTCTGGGAGAGTCAAGTACAATGAACAAAAGGTCGTACATTCATTTGGCTACTATGCCAAAATGCCATAAGCCAGATACCTGGATTCATGACAGAAATGTGCTCTTCGTGGTCCTGAAGGTTGGGAAGTCCAAGATCAAAGTACCAACCGATTCAGTGTCTGGTGAAAGCATGCTCACTGTGTCTTCACTTTAGTACAAGAACCATAGCAGATATTGAAGTCCCTTTTGAGGGCCACTCATACCATTCATGAGAATTCCACCCTTACGACTTACCTAGTCACCTTTTGTCCTAGTCACTTTGTCATTGCTGGAACACAATACCAGGCGCCCAAAACTTAAGGGAGGAAAGATCTATTTCAGATTGCACTTCAGAGGTCTCAGCCTTGTACATTCAGCTGGCAGTGCTTCAAGGCATCGTCAGGTGTACACAGCTGCTCAAGGCATCACCACCGCGTGTGGGCAAGGATGTACCCTTCCAGGCCACACCGTCATCGATCCATGCCTCCCAACCAGACCCACCTCTTAACAGCTTGTAAAATCAAGATTAATCCACATGATCCAATTAACCCCATCATCCAGTCACCTTCCAAATATATGAGGTCTTTTGGGGCATTCTAGATCCAACCCATAACACCTTCCAACAGCCCCCCTCCAAATTACCACAATCACTAAGAATTATATATGAATAAATGAATTTTCAATATATGAATTTTAGGGTAAAGATACAAACATTTAAAGAATAACTATATATATATATATGTATATATATATATATATATATATATATATATGTGTGTGTGTGTGTGTGTGTGTGTGTGTGTGTGTGTGTGATCTCTAATCAGAGTGGCAGGCACATGGCAAGGAGTCAGTAAGCGGGTAACTGAAAGATAGAACCAGGGTTTGGGAAAGTTTCTTTTCATGCGTTTCTTTGCCTTTCTCAGTTTAGGGACAAAGTACCATATAATAGCATACATACTGAAACTGAGAGCTACTCTGGAAAAATATTAACTTCTGCTCAGATATACTGGCAGAACCCCAGCAGTTCAGAATTAACACCTGGTGTTTAGTGGATGAAAAATAGGTTTTGCTGTCATTATGGCAAAATGTGGGAAAACACTTAAAAATGAAGTGTCTAGTCTAATTTCATTTGCTGACATGGGATTGGATTTTTGGCTGGCTATATGTGAGAAAAACCTTCATAAAAAAATCTTCAATGAGGTTTAATCCCTGTCTTTCCTATGGCTTACTAGAGGAGAGCAAATGTTTTTTATTGTTGTTAAACTGAAGCTTTGCCTCATCCAATTGCAGGAGTGGTACCTTGAAGCCTTCCAGCAGTAATCTAAGAAGCAGTCCTTTTTTTTCTTGTCTGCGTCACAGGAGTGGCAAGATGAATGGGAGATGGGGTTCCTGCTGGTCATCTGACCTTCACAGATCCAGCTGGAACTAACTGGCTTAGTTCTGGACCAAAATAGGCATAAAGAAAGTTGAGCTAATCTGGGACGCAGTCACATACCAGAAACACCGCGCAGACTAGTGAGGCCTGCAGAGGGTCCTAGGCAATGAGTGTCATCCTCATCAGGACTTTGCCACAGTTTGGCTTTTAAAAATTTCCTTGAAAAGAACTTTGAAAAATCATGTACAGCATATATGTGCTTTATAATAGGTGCTGGGGCTTTGGACAGAATGAGGAGTTGGTACTCTGATTTGTACCTGCAAGTTAGTGGCGTCCATCCTGGGCAGGTGGCCTGGCATGTGCTTTTCCCTGTTTTCCTCACATCTCTCCACATTGGAGGAATTCAGTCTTGCTTTCTCCTGGATGGGCCCTGGCACTTGTGGACTCTCTGCACATCACCATCTCTAAATGCGGTCCTCTACTTCTCATGTCCATTAATGTACAAAGGATTACTAAGGCCTGAAAAGTAGTGTGCTCCCCCCAAATAATATTTTGATTTTGTATGGGACCAATCCCAAGTTCATGGAAGGAAGATCTGGAGTGGGATTTTCAATATCATTCAGTATGGGATCAGGGAGTGTGTGGCACAGTGGACGGTGTTTGCAGTTACAGCTGATATTCCCTCTACTCAGAAACAGTAGTCCTCAAGCGTTGTGTTCTTTATTAGTCCCTAGAGGCCTCTCACGGCTCCTTCCTGAATAGTTCCTACTGCTACAGAATAGGCTTGCAAGACCCACATTAAGCACAACACAACTTATAATAGCTAGATCTTGAGAGCAGCTGATGTGTCTATCAACAGATGAATGGATAAAGAAGATGTGTTATATCTTACACAATGGAGTACTACTTGGCCATAAGTAAAGATAAATTTGAATCATCTGTGGGAAAATGGATGCACCTTGTGACCATCATGTTTAGTGAAATAAATCAGACACAGGAGTCTAAATATCACATAGCTTTTCTAATATGAGAAAACAAAACCATAGGAAAAGCAAAAGAGAGATGGAAAAAAGGAAGACAAGGGATGTGGGGGGTGGTGGGGTGTGGGAAGGGGGGAGGGAGATACACATGATCAGGATGCTCTACGTAAGCACATCAATTTCTCAAGCCAATTGTTGTTATTATGTGTTACAAATACTGCTAATAAAGGAATAAACAACAATAACAGCAACAAGCCCAGAAGAGGCTCGCAGCACGAAGGGATGAACCGGGGCATGTTGCACCTTTCTCAGAGTGGAACTGTGCAGTGTAGGCAACGTTCCTCAAGCAGATGCTAGCTGATGCCCATTTCGTTTTTTGATAAATTTTATTTATTTTCACATTCAGCCAAGTAGCAGGATGAGTTGTCACATGGGAATAGTCAATGAACTTGGATAAAAAATAAATAAAAGGGAAGATTTCCTAGCCCAGGTTCGCTCCCATGCCTTATTCTGCTAATGTTTTCTTCTATTACTTTTGGCTCCTTCCCTCCTCCACACCCACCCACGTTCACACGTACACCCTGTGCACGGTTCCATTGAGAAGCATGGGCTCAGAACCAGGGAACTTTTTGTTTTGCGATGATTTGGGCCTGGATGTCATTAACACTTTGCTGTTTGGTCAGTTCCGAATGGGATCCAGTGTGGAATCCTCTGGGATTTGGATTACTCTCAAGTCTGTTACATTCTGTGCACCTAGGCTTTGGTGAACTAAAAAAGAACTCAGTCAATTTATTTCTGGAAAATTTTGCATTTTATGTAGAAGCATTCCTAATTGTATTTGCATCACAGTGTCATTTAACTCTTTAGTAGTATTAGCAATACCCCTTTACTAAAAGTGTACTAGGGGCTCATTTTATATTTTATTTTTACAGTGTGGGGGATCAAATACAGGGCCTTGCACATACAAGGCAGACATATTACCATGGAGCTACATCCCCAGCCCACTGTCTCATTTCAGATGCATTTGGGCTCTTGAGTCAATTTAGCTTCTTTTTTTTCTTAGTACTGGGAATCCAACCCAAGAAATACACACTGAGCTACATCTCCAGCACACTTTTTAGGTTTTTGTTTTCATTTCTGTTTTGAGACAGAATCTCACTCGGTAGTCCAGACTGGCCTTGAACTCACAACAATCTTCCTGCCTCAGTCTCCCGAGTGCTTGGATTATGGGTTGCTGGGATTATAGGCTGCTGGGATTATAGGGGTGCACCATCATACCCAGCTAATTGTTGTGTTGTGCTAGGGGATTGAATCCACAGCCTCTCACATGCTCGGCAAGAGCTCTAATCACTGAAATCATTTTCACTTGAATGCAAACTACTCATGGATAGGATGAATCCTAGAGTTGTAAACCCCAGTACAGGAAGGCTTCAATAGGCTCACGAGCACATGCTTCTGTATTCACCCTCAAACTAGAAAAAAATTGATATATCTTCATTCTAGAAACAAATCTTGAGCCTTCAAGAATAAGTATAAAAGAAAGATAGAAATTTGTCTTGATGCGGCTCCCAGAGAATATGCAGATTAAAACTGTAACACATGGCTCTGCCTAATGGGAAGACAGGCCCTTCAAGATCAGCAGTAATCATGCCCAATATAAAAAGGTACATTTTACTCCTACCACCACATTTGGGAAAAAATGACGTGATCTGTTTTCAATAGACTTTGAAATATCCTGGAATAAAATGTTTTTTAGAGGCAGCATTTCCATCCAGAAGGTGGGCGTCTGGTTGTACATAGATACGCTATTGACATGGTTGACTGGCAAATTATTAATAATTGTTCTTGTACTCAGATGCTTCTAGTTTCTAATATATAATGCAGGTTTGAGACTTCAAGGCATCTCAGAAGATTTTACTATATTGCATACGTTTTAAAATTGCCAAATTTACATTGGTATCTTCCCCAGGGATCATAGCATATCAGAATGGTAGGTGAGACTGGCAAAGTGAGATCTTATGCTTACTTAAAGTTTTGTTGCTAAGGGCTAAGTAACTGCCAGAAGGCCAGAGGTCTTACTTACCTGCAAAAGTGACCTGTGGCAAAGCAGAATCCGTAGGCTCGGGTGGGTGAAAGGCCACCTGCTCGTAATTCAAAGATGCAGAGTGTAAAGGACAAGATTGAGCGGGGAAACCAGGAGCTGAGGCTGGGAGCTGGCCACATGGAATTGGGGTAACAGGCAGTTGGGGTCCAGTGGGCAGCCACAGGGTGAAAGGGCAGCAGAGAGAAAGGCACTTGTGACAGTGGCCCCAGTGAATATTGAGAATAAAAGGTAAAGATGAAGATATGTCAAAAAGGTCCCCTTGTTGGAAACTGTTGAGGACATTTTGTAGGCAAAGGGCATTAACTGTAACCCATGTGTGTGAGCATCCTGAACTGGGCTGAGGGCATTGATGTGCTTGGACCAGAGAGTGGTGCTGAGTATGTGCTGTGTGTTCGCTGGTGGGTGCTGCCCGCTCAGCTTGACTCTCATTTCCCATTACTGCTTCGCTCTGACTCACTGAAGGCCTGCCACATGTCATTAGGCGGCTCAGCTGCTGCTTTCATTTGTCCCAAAGGGATCAGGAGGTTGTGTCTTGGCTTTTACATTGCTTCTCCTGAGAGTTGGAGGAAGTGGTCTTCTCACAGTCTTGTTTGTTGAGTTGAATACTTACCGTGTCTTACAGTTTCAATTTTCCCTTCTTGTAGGTGTTTGATCCCGGTGAACTTTATTCTGGGGTCAATTTCTCCAAGGTTCTGACCACACTTTTAGCTGTCAACAAACTAACAGAAGGTAAGCAGGTTTCTGATTTATGAGTTCTGCATGACATTTTTGGGTCCATGTGTTTCTGATTACCCTAGAAGCCAACTATGACCAGCATCACTCAATTAGTGCACCCTCCCCATGATGAGTGTCAAATACTTTCAGTTTTCATAACTTAAGCCTACCCATCACAGGATCTAAGCATACCTATTGCAGAGTTATTCTGGTGCCCTTCATATGCTAATAAGCATTATAGAACTATTTTGTCCGAAGCTCTCGAGTAGCCAGCTAAATATAATAAGACAGAAAATAAGAAGGAAAAGACTAGTTCCTTTTTTTAAAATGAAGTTTACAAAATAAAACCATTACTTCCCTTTTCCCACTGAAGACATTTTTTTCATAGTTTTCCATTTGTCTTTGTGTTAAGCAACTCTTCAGTAAACTTGCACTGGAAATGAAACCTCAAGTTCCTAGTGAGTGAAGAGTGTCCTTTATTTGAATGTTTAGCACCCGAAATATAAAGCCTAGTAAATTAGAAGGAATCGGTGATAACCTTAGAATGGAATTTCCCTCTTGCTTTTTATCTACAGTGGTACAAATAATCGTAGTTCAAATTCTTTAGGCCTTTCTTTGAACTCTAGGTGGTCTCATTCAATCTTCGAAATACCTCAGAGTATAGGTGTTATTATATTCATTGTTAGGTTTGCATGATAGATTAAGAAAGTCAGGCCTACCTACAGTTGCCAAACTAGAAAGTGGTCCCTTATTGCCACACACAAGTCTTGTGGCTACAAACCACTGGAGAGCCAGAGGACTGTGTGCCAATCACTACCAGGTGCTACAAAGGAAGTGGAAGATACGGTCACTGCCCTTGAGAAAATTACTGTCTATTTAGGGAGACTCAACTTACCCATGTGAAACGATTAGAGAACAAAAGCAGACAATACAATCAAGTGCCGGATAGGGTAAAGCATCGAGGAAGCTATCAAGTAATTACAGTTTTAGTCAAAAGAGCTGTATATAATAGCAAGACATGTAAAAATACTTCTCCAAAGTTGTTCTTTTGCTATTTGGAAAAAATACTCTTGAGCTATTGCAAGGCGTATAGCAGAAAGTACAGCTAATTCAAGTAACTATATTTAACACACATGACAACTATCCAGTTCTGGGCAGGGAGGATCGTATAATTCTAACATTATGCCACACAAATTATATGTTCTTTTGCCAAACTCTCCTAGCAAGTTTTACAGTCTCTTCCCTTGCCACAGATATTTATAAAAACACAAGAGGGTGAAAGTTAAAACCCACAGCATCAAGGAAATTACTTGGATACTAAGCTTGTCGCCTAGGGAATGTTTGGGCTTTAGACTTTTGCAGTTTATATCTTTTAAAAATAAATGGAGAGGAAAAGAACCCTCATTTGAATTTGTCAAGAAGCCAGCTCCTCTCTTTAGTACGCTCTCAGCATACTGAGAACATCCAGCTCAGCTCTGGCCTGATCGAATTTCACAAGGTTTCAAGGAAGAGAAGATTCCTGAGTTTGATTTTAAAAAACAAATTATGTTAGTATCAAGATTGCATCTGTCCCAGACACACACATGCTCTCTTCTTCTCCTTCTCCACCCCCCACCACGCACCAGGGAGATTTCCACATTATAGATGCTACGCATGTTGTTATATGGAAGAAAAGAACCACTGAATTATGGGCCAAAAACAAAGAGAGAAATTTGAAATATTTCAAAGTAATAAGAGCCACAAACAGCTGTTTGGTGCCCAATATAGTTCTGCCTTGGATACTAGGGCATGCTGTTGCAACCAATTCAAGAAGGAAGAGTTGTAGGGAAATGGGTTGAGAGAAAATGTGGTTCTGTCACTGTTTTTCTTTCTACTGGAGCTCAATGGCCAGTAAGGTTGAGAAGAAGCTGTCTACCCAAAAGGGGGAAGGGAGGAAATACACATGGTGTTCTTGCAATGATAGCAGAATTATAGCTAGGATGCCTTTGATAATGTCCCATGAAAGGTACTGGTGTGTGGTTGATGGTTTTCTGACAGGAGTGGTTCCTTTTTCATGCCTTTTCCTCTTTTTGCAGATCAGCTTTCAGAAAGACCATGTGGACGCTGCTCTTCTCTTGGTGCTGCTAATAATTCTCAGACAAGCCCACAGGGAGCGGCTTCCAGCCCAGCCCCAGGGCTGCCAACGCAGGCAAAGGTGGTAAGTACGGTCTCCAATGCCACCCCCCCCCCACCCCCCCGCCTGTTTTAAAGTCCATCAAATTGGATCAATATCCCTGTTGCATTTCCTTATGTAGTGTGAAGGACATTCTGTTTGTTTGGAGAATCACCAAATTAACTGAGCACCAATTCAGGCTGGCCCGATGGAACAAATGAGGCGTGTGGGCCCCAGAGTCGGACAATCAGGGTCGAGGCTACAGCTCTGCTGCTTTTCCCTTTCATAACTGAGAACGACTACTCCCGGTGGCAACTTGATGCTATTTTCCCCTAGCCCTAGGTGTGTTAGAGCTGAATAGTACCTGATACTTAGTAGGTAACCAATCCATACTCATTGCTGTTCCCGCCTTATTGTCATCTGTAGTTTTCTTTTTGAGTGTCAGTTGAGCAACACCTGATGTTCGGTGGCAGCCTGTGACAAACGTCTGTATTGGGATTTCCCAGTTGTCTTTGCATTTGGTTTCATTGGGAGCTTTTATTTGGGAGTAAATGCCCCACCTTCCGCTCGTTGGGTGAGCCCTTTTGTACCTGTCAAAAACCACCTGTTTACTATGAAAGACCATCGTGCCCTTAAAAGGGTGGTTCTTGACCTTTCTGAGATCATGGATCCCTTTGAGAAGGTCATAAACTCTCACCACACCCCTTGACACTCTCAAATTGTATATAAAATCTCACTTGTATGAACTCATCTTGGAAAAAAAGTCATTTTGCTTCTTAGGTTTTTCAAAAGGTTTATGACCCTCAGAAAGTTAAGCCCAGTCCACACAAAACAGATAAAGAACTCTTAATTTAGGTTCTTAGGAGTTTTACCAAAATGTAGGTATTCTTAGTAACTGGGAGGTAGGATCGAATTTGTGTGAGAGCAGGTTAACTTGTTGACTTTGACTAAGTTCGTTTGTTAGGCAGAGGTGGGGTGAACTAGTTTATCACTCCACTTTGTTAACTCGCTTACTTTGTCAAATAAGTATCTTTAAATAATTGGCAAAGAGAATGGGTTAGAAAAGTTATGGCCCCTAAAAAATACACATTCTGGCAAATTCAAATGTTTCCATGTTGTTTCAAGGGTCTATTAATCCCCCGCTGAGGCCCATCTATAGACTCCTACATTTAAAAACTCAGGACTGAGGTGGACCTTGGGTTTTGTTCTTTGTCACTCCCACTTTAGTTGCCTAAATCCATATGATTTCTACCCTTGCCTCACATAGCTGAGTGCTTAATCTGATGTGGCTTTTGTTTGTCTAGGAAATGACGGAAAATGGAAGTCACCAGTTGATAGTAAAGGCAAGATTCAACTTTAAGCAGACTAATGAAGATGAACTATCAGTCTGTAAAGGGGACATCATTTATGTCACTCGAGTTGAAGAAGGAGGCTGGTGGGAAGGCACCCTAAATGGGAGAACAGGGTGGTTTCCTAGCAATTATGTCCGGGAAATCAAATCCAGTGGTAAGTAAAGCTTTTATTTATTTATTTATTTATTTTGGAGACAGGGACTCATTCTGTAGTCCATGCTGGTCCTGAACTTACTATGTATCCAGGGCTGGCCTTGATCACATGGCAATCCTCCTGCCTTAGCCTCCCAAGTGCTAGGATTATAGGCACATGCCACCATGCCCAGTTTATGTGGCTCTGGGGGATTGAATTCAGGGCCTTGCATTTGCTAGACAAGCATTCCAGCTGCTGTGCTATTCCTCTAGGCCCAAAAGCCTTTTTGAATACGATTCTTGCATTTTCTTGGGTATTCTTACTGAAAATCTTGGTGGTTTTAACTGGTTAATAGAGACTGTTTATACTTGTATGTATATGTCAAAAATAATGCTAGAGTAGAAATAGGACAAATCTGTGATTAGGTGTTCTGAAAAACAGTTGTATCTAGATTATAATAAGGCAGTAGAAAGCTAAAAATGCAAAGGAATTCAAACTTCAAACAACTGTTCCACCTTAACTCTGTCCCTTTCTGTCTAGTAATTCTAGCTGTGTAACAGAGGGCATAGGCCTTATAGCTGGCTATTCAAAGGATCACCGTGCCAGAATAGGATAAATAAGAGAGGCCAAGTGCTAACTTCCCTTTTTAGCCATGAGCCCTTTCGGCAGGCCAAAAACTGAATGCTTTAGGGGTCTGTGTGTGTGAGGGCCACAGGAAACTGTCTGGCCACTTTATGAGCAAGATTGCCTTTAACTCATTGCAAGCCTCTAGCTGCTTACTCTTTTCCCTAATTATATCCTAAGGATGATTTCTAATTGCTCTTCAGCAGTCTTTCTTAGAGTATTTTTGGCAATTCATTCTTTATTTTCAAATAAGAAGGTTAATCGTACTTATATTATAGAAACAAACACACAACAACAATAAATCCTCATATACTCCAAAACCCTGATATATCAGAAAAGCATGTTACAGCACTGATAAAGTCCTATTCGGTTATCATCACATCTCCTCTCAAAAATATTTACCCAAGACTCCTCTAAGTGAATAGCTCTTTGATGAATTTTCTCTTTTGGAGATGCCATTGCTTTTTTAAGGCCTCACACTTGATACTATTAATTAATAAAATTATAGGCCCACTGTCAATAAAAATATTACAGAAATACAGTGTGAATAAGTTTTTCCTCCTTTCCTATGTTCTCCCAGATGGTTACTGCTAGAAATTTTCCCCTAAGAATCTTGAGATAAATTTTAGTTTGTTTCCTTTCTGGGTTCTGGGTTGGGCTAAAAGGGTCATCTTCTTTAGTGGAATGTGTTTACTAGTAGAATTATAAGTGTTTGTGTATGCGTAGACTTCCTAGCATTTTTTTAATTTATTGTAGTACTGGGGATATAACCCAGGTCTTGTAAATGCCAGGCAAGTGCTCTACAACTGACAGATAACCCCAGCTCAGTAATTTTAATTACTTGGAATTGATGCGTTTCTATTAAATCCTGAAATATTTTCCCTAGCCTTTCCTGGAATTTCCATAGCTGAATTTTACTCCTTTCCATTGATGTAATCTGCTTGCCGGAACCTCTAAACCATTTGGCAGATTTACTCTGGCATTGCTCCTTGATTCAGTGTCTTCACCTATGAAAGCAAAGGAAGAGATCTCACTGCCTGTTCTGGGAGTTCAAGCCCTGTTGGGGGGATGTGGGAAGTGCGCAGTGTCCTTGCTTCGATGACCGTCACTGCAATGTTCCTTACTCTGATGCCTTGGAGAACTTGGCCACTCCTTCATGGTCTTACTCAGGCTGTTGGTTCTGGTGTTCAAGCCTTTCTCTACAATTTTTTTTTTCCTATAGTCTGTTTTAGGGTTTGGTCTAGGGCTTTATTGTCAAGCTTTGGCTCTGAATGGAACATGTAAGTAATCTGTAGACTCCTCTAAACTATGGTCAAAGATAGATAGGTCTGGGCTTCAGGAGCCAGGAAGCTTGGTAGTCAGAGAAGGCCCTGAACTAGCCGTGTATGCAACAACAGTTCCCATCTAGCTGATTTCAGAAGCTCCCTCCTTGGTGTTCCTGCTCTGTTCTTGTTACTTCTGTATCTGATCTAAACTCAGCCAGAGTGAGTCTTTCAAAATATAACTTCGGAGTGGGCGTGGTAGTACAGGCCTGCAACCCAGCACTCTGGAAGACTGAAGTGGAAGGATGGCAAATTCAAGCCCAGCCTGGGCGAATTAGTGATTTCGTAAGACCCTGCCTCAAAATAAAATATAAAGAGCTGGGGGTGTGGCTCAGTGTGGAGGCTCTGACTTCAGTCTCTAGTATGGCCAAAAAATCAAACCAAATAAAAAACTTGGGTAGAGGCTCCTTGTGTCAAGATAAAGCCAAGGCCGTCACAGTGGTTACAAGGCCTTGGAAGATCTGGCTCCCATGTCCCTTTTGACTTCCTCTCGAACTTCTCTTCCCTTATTCACTCCACTTCAGCCACACTGACATCTTAGCTGCCTGAGCCAGACACTCTCCTGCCCACTCTGTTGGCTGTCCTTCCATCTGGAGCGCTCCCCTGATATCAGCACGGCTTCTTCCCTCTCCTCCTCCAGGCCTGCTCACTTGTCTGCCTCACAGTAGGGTCTTCCTGGTCACACAGGAGAAAATGAAGCCCTGTCTCCAGTCTCTTGACTCCCATGTCTACTTTTATTTTTTCTTTAGCATTTCTATCCATAAGACACATCATATATGTGCTTATTTATTTCATTCGTTGTCTACTTCTTACCATTAATGTGTAAATGTCACAAAGGCAACAACTTTTTTTCCCATCCTGTTTGTGCTTGATAAGAAAGCGTAAATGAGTGAATATTGTGGGGAAGACAATGAAATTCTTTTCATATTTGTGCAATGAGTACCTCCTAGGCACCCGGGACATCGCTAACAACGTATTTTTCATGGACTCTGTTTAATTAGGCCTTCCACGCTAGTAGTCAATCTGGGTGTGTGCACAACTAACTGAAACAGGGTTGGACAGAGTGAATAACACAGACAAGGGTCTAAGTAAGACGCTGTTGGAACAGAAGTGGGGAGAAGCACTTGAACTGGATCCTGTAAAATGGAATATTTGGACAGGTAGAAGAAGGTTACGGGGAGCTAGTGAGTTAAACCATGAAAATAGGAAAGGTTGGTGTTGGTGGCAGGATGATTTGCATCGAGAATTAGATGTGTGAAGGGAAAGACTGGGGTCTTCACCTAGAGCTCCACAAAGAAGGGTGTCCATGTACATTTTTTTTTCCTGCAGGGTCTCGCTCTGTAGTCCAGGCTGACTGTGAGCTCACTATGTAGCCCAGGTTGGCCTATAATACAACTCTCGTCTTGTGGCAATTCTCCTGTTTTAGCTTCCCAAGTGCTGGGATTATAGCAGTGGGCCACCACACCCAGCTTTATGTGCTGCTGGGGATCAAACCTGGGGCCTCCTGCTTCCTAGGCAAATGCCTCAATCACTGATCTACGTCCCCAGCCCTGATGTAAAATGTTAAGGAGGAGATAGCATGTGGTTTAGAAAGATCTTTCTAGTGGTAGTGTGGGGGCTGGATTACAGGGAAGTGGTGGGCATAACCAATGAGGATGCAGAGAAACCAGTAGAAGCAATCTAGACAGTGGTGTGGACTCCTGTGGGTGATGGTGGGGAGGAAGAGAAGTGGGTGGGTGCAGCAGATGCTGTTAAAATAGAATTTTAAAAACTTAATGATGATGACTTATGAAGATAAGGGAAGAAGTGAAGATAATTCCAAGATGGAAGGTTCAGCTTGATGTTGAATGTTTTCTGAGACAGGGACTTGTTCTGTAGCCCAGGCTGGCGCTGAACTCAAGGCAATCCTCCTGCCTCAGCCTCCTGAGTGCTAGCATTATCGACATGCACCACCACACCCAACTTATGTGCGTCTGGGAGAATTGAACAAAGGACCTTGCTATGTCTCTGGTCTGGTGTAGAACTTTTTAAGGACAGGCATTGCCACCCACGTCATCATCCAACAAAGATTTCTTTCCCATAAAATGTGACTCTTACTCTCATAGTCTAGTGGAAGAAGACGATGTTGTAAGAATAATCAGTTTACTAACAGGGCTAAGTACAAAGTGCTATGGAGAGTTACGAAGAGAACAGAGACATCTAAGTCATCTCAACATGGCCACCATTCTGTCTCCACACTGCTGAGCACAACACTTTAGAGTTAGGGAACATTTGATATGGGCTAGTTAGGGTTTGGATATGATTTTACCACTTTCCCCAAAGTTTATGTACTAGAAGCTTGGCCAGCAGTTTGTTGTATTGGAAGATAGTAGAACTTTTATTTTTTGTATGGGCCTATTTCTTTTTAAATTTTAATATTTTCCTATTATCATTATATTTATCATACATAATAATTACATCCAACTTGGGAGATATATATATATATATATAGCATCTTAATCAGTTTTACTTCCCTGACTCACCTTGTTTCCCCTCATCCCCAAATCCCCAAATCCCCTTCTCATATCCACAAAGAATAGTAGAACTTTTGAGAGGCTGGACCTAGTGGGAGATGATTATCTCATTGGGGGCATGCCCTACAAAAGAGATTAATGTAGTTCTTGAAGATCCCTGGTTAGTTCCTGTAGATTTTTACAAAAAGAGTAAACCTTGACACCAGTCTCTCTGGATTCTTACCTTGTGATGTGATCAGCCCTTCTACACGTGACTTGTTTACACATATGGTGACCTGGCCAAGGGCTCCCTTATCAGAGATAAACAGATGAGATCATTCAGTTTTGGACTTTAGCCTCTAAAAGTATGAGCTAAACAAACTTCTTTTCCTTGTGAATACCCACCTTCAAGTATTTTGTTATGGTAAAAGAACATGGGCTAATATAGCCTTGAACTCCATTAATAGAAAGACAGCAGGTGGTGGTTGTTGTTGTCAATGTGTGTGTGTTTTGGGGAGATCGGTGGTGGTTGGTACTGAAAATGATGGATTGTTTTGAAGATGTATAAATATGCAGCAAGTTGTATTTCAGAAGGTTTTCAGCAAGCACTACAGATACGGAGCCTGGGAAAAAGATAAGATCTGAATGTGAAACAGTCAAATGATACTATGGGATGGTGGACAATGAAATATAGAATGTATAGCAAATTATCAAGGCTTGGAGGCACAATGTACATGAAGATTGAAGGGTCTGGGAAAGACTCACTGGAGGAGATAGGTCTTGAGCTTAATGCCGAGGGACAGGTGAACTATATATAGGCTCAGAGATCAGGGAGTCTAAGTCACAGTTATTGGTCAGAGAAAACAAAAACCTTGATGGTTCTGTGGCGGGACGAAACAGAGTAAGCTTGGGGAGTAGGGGAAGAGATTAACATGGTACAGTAAGAATGTCTTGTTGGAAGTGAAACTGGGGGTAGGGTGGGGAGGGAAGGGTGGATAGGGGGAGGCACAAAAGGAGAGCAGGAAAGTCCTTATCACCTGTATGTGTACAAAATGCTCAACTCCATTGTAAACCTTAAATTTTGCACTTATACATGTCAATACAATGGGGAAAAAAAAAAGACTGTCTTGTTGGGAAAGTTAGGTGAGCAATAAATCTTTGTTGACCTAACTCTTCTACCCACAACTCCTGCCACCTCCACCAAACAGCGAGTAAACCAAAACCCATCTAGGATGCCGCTGAGGGGAATTATAAGTTCAATGTTTTATGATTCATGTTTGATCTAGGGAATACTATCAATATTTTATTTCTTATCATTAACTTGGTACTGATGTCTGAGCTTAGGAAAGGAGATTTGAAAGGTTGAAAAGAAGTGATTCATAGATGAAATGCACATATCCTTCTGTTTAGTTTTGTACCCCATAGCCCTATAAACTCTGGGGCCATTGATGAGGTTGAGTCAGCCACGGAAGCAAAGAACTTCAGTGACCTCCATTGGCTTCCTACTTGGTCAAATGTGCAACACTGTGACCCCTCACCCCCAGCACCAATCTCCTTTCAGCATGAGCTTCAGGCTGGAAGTAGAGTAGGTCTTTGTGATCATGAAGATAAAAATCTCTCACTGAGGATCATGAGACCTGGATGTTAGTGACACGAAGAAGCCATTGTTACCAGTTTTTCTTGACAACCTCAAGATTATTACATGAGAAAAATAAGCCCTATTTTGAGCAAAAATAGGTTTTTCAAAGATTTTAATTCATTAAAAATACGTGTATTTGCGAGTTAGCCATTATATAAGCCACAGGGGTATAGGAAGAATCTTTGTTCTTTTATTTCTTTTGAGCTAGGTACATTGTAAATAAGAAAATCAGTCATTTATACAACTTTCAGTTCGTTTTTAAAAGTCAGCAGCAGCATGTAAACCAATATATCGTTTATCCATCAAAGTAATTTCTGCCAGTGCAGCAGTAGCATAGTAAATTGTATATGCCATTTTATATTTGTCTTTGCTGTTTCCTAGAAAGGTTAAGAGTTTTGTTAAGACTTCACAGTAACTTTTTCCTGGAAAATTTTCCATGTCAAGAAATTATTAAGGCAAATATGATTGAAGAAGATATTTTAAATAAACTTTGTTTTTCTCCAGGTGATTTTTTTCAAGGGGTGATTAAATTCATCGGAAACATCTTATTAGTAGGCAAATGTAGATACCAGTTGAGGAGATTATTAGGTACATGGCTAATTAAATTTGTATTAAGACCGATTAGGAAGTCACTCTTCCTGCTCATAAACGAAAGCTAGGATTGAGTTTATATTTAGACTTCTCATTTTAATCCCCTGGTGCTCTCACATAGATGCATTATGCCTGGAAAAACTGTCACCATATTTCTTTTCATCCTGTCACAATCAACAGGCAAAAGGGGAAAGAATCAAGTGAATTGGAAAGGGGTTTTTGCATGAGGATTAGGAGAGTTACTTTGGCCTCTGTCTACAATATTGCACTATCATTGTCTGGTATTTTATGCCAAATTATCCATTTGAGTTTTTATGTATATTGACTGATTCTTTCCCACTGATTGAATGGCACTGGCCAATTTTTTGCTTGTCTTAGACACATTACTGAAAAGGTTTATGTCTTCATATTCTGACTAGGCTACTTTGACTGTCCCTCAGGGATTGAGCTTGTCATCTTTGAACCTCCGTAGAGAATTTCACATGGAGAGAGTGGTAGCCCAAGTGGGAGTGGGTAGGAAAGGTGTTCTTTACTGAAATTAAGCAGTTCCTCTGGGTTTGGGTTTGATCCCCAGAACCACGCACCACCCCCACACAACACACACACACACACACACACACACACACACACACACACACACACACGCATGCACGCCCGCACACGCACATGCATACATTCTAAGTTCCTGTTTTTTCTTAGTTTTCTTGGAATTTCTCTTTTGCTTGATTGGGTGTTAAATTTTGTCAAATGCTTTTTTGGGGGGCATGAATTGACATTATCATATGATTTTTCTTCTTAGACTACTAAGACACCGGGTTATATTGATTGATGTTTGAACAGCTGGTCAACCTTGCATCCCTAGGATGCATCTCAATTCCTTATAAACGTTTCTGAATTCTATTTGGCAACATTTTATTGAGGTTTCATTACATCTAACAGGTGTGAGGGGTGTTTTCTTTTTCTGTACTGTCTTTGTATGCTTTTGGTATTAGTGTAATAACAACCTCATAAATGTTGGGAAGCAATCTCTTTTACTTTCTATAAGATAATTCACAAGAATAATTGCATAAAAAGGCCCTAACATGAGAGACAAGGTACAAAGAGGGGCAGTGGAGTGCTAGGAAAGTGGTGAATCTCTGAGAATGGGGGGCAGGAGAAGGATAGGGCAAGGGGAAGGGGGAAGGGAAAAGAGGCCAGAATTAGTGTAGATGGTCATCAATTCCCCAAACCATACGTCTCCAATGTGTTATTGAATCTGTAACTTGTGTATATAAAAAATAAAATAAAAAAGAGAAAACATTACCCAAAGAAAGAAACTGTATAGAATTGATTTTGATTCTCTCTTAAGCGTTTGGTCAGCTTCTCAAGTAAAGCTATAGGGGCTTTGAGATTTCTTTCCTCAGAGTTTTAAATTTACAAGTGCACTTTGCTTAGTACTTGCAGTTCTGTCCACATGATCTATTTCATTTTGGTAGAGATGTGGTATTTGTTTTCTGAACAATTGATTTGTTTCACATGAAATTGTCGGATTTATGTGTGCAGTGGTGTTCATAGTATCCTTTATTTTCCTTTTGATATTTGCGGGCTCTGGTGTAATATCCTGTGCCATTGATATTGGTAATTTGTGTCTTCTTTGTTTCTCTCTCAGTTTTGCTAGAGTCTAGATGATTTTATAGATTTTTTTTTCAAAGCAGCTAGTCTCTCTGTATCACGCAGTCATCCAAGAAGCTCCAAGGCACGTTTACTTTGGTTTCAGTCTGTTTCTCCTCCTTTCTACCTTACATAGTGCACATTTTGTTCCAATAGCCATTGCCACTCCTGTGGCCTTCCCTGTGCTGTCCTCTTCTGTGTCTCGGCAGACATTCCACTGCTGTTTGCTCTTCCTTTTGACCTGAATTCTGAGAGGTGATCACATCTTGCTGGTATCTCTAGAAGTTTCATGTTTATTAGGACTGATTTAAATAATAATTGGACAAAACACCTGTAGAGTCTAATTAAAAAATGGTTGTAGCTACATTGTAGAAAACTTGCCTAATAAAACCCTAAAACAATTTGACAATTGCCAGGTTTATTTTTTATGTAGTTTAAAAATGTTGAATGTGCGTGTACTACAGGTTCAATAACATGCTGGTGATGTATCACTCGGGGAATTTGTGCCTTTTGACTTCCCCCCTCCTTTTGCCCCTTTCCACTCTCAGTGTTTCTTCCCTCGCCTAGCACTCCACCACCCCTCTTCCTGTCCTTTGTCTCACGTTGAGATCTTTTTATATGAGTATTTATGGCACTCGCAAATGAGAGACACCATGTGGTACTTAATCTTTCGTGTCTGGTCTATTTCGCTGAGCATTACCAACTGTGACTGTGTCTAAGAGTACAACAGTGTGGTGTATCGGAAGGAATATCAGGTAGAGCAGAGAATATTTGGGTTCAGGTCCTGGCTTTGTCACTTACAGTCTCAAGTAATAGGCAGGCAACTGCCTTGTTCACGTTTGCCCCAGTGAAGCCTTGTGACGCTGCTAATGGGTCAAAGTGGATATTCACGTAGCCTACAGTTTTCAGACTCTGGTCATATCACCTTGTCATCCTTCAGGAAGTCATCCTTGTTGCCTTTTGACTCATTTCCACCCTTCCCAGCCTGTCAAGTTACGGAGCTACTGTGAGCATTGCCACTTCCGCAGCTGTGCGTCTGAGTATTCCCTGCCTTGAAATCTCCCTGCTGTCGTCTCTGCCTCTATCGTAGCTATTTGCCTGGGTCAAATCAAATATCCCCGGCCCGGTGGTGCCTTGTCCAGTTGGCCTAGGTCAAACTGATGGCTGGTCTGAACCCTGGCGGCAACCTCTGGCCGTGTCATAACCAGCCTTTTCAATAGTACTGTCTCCAAGAATTGTATCAGTTGGGGACTTTGGTTCTTGACAAGACATACCTGAGCTTTAATCTTGGCTTTGTTGTTTCCTAGCTGTGTGACCTTAGGCAAGTGACTTTACCTCCCTGAACCTTAGAGGCTTCCTGTAAAATGAGATCATACCTGCCTGTTAGGATAGTTGTGAAGATGAAATAAACACTGGAGACAGTTTAAAATGCAGTAATAGTTAGAAATCAAGGCTACATGGGAACATCTGATTGGAATAATGTTAGTACAATTATGAGACTATAGGCAAGTTAAGAAAGATTTGTATGTGTATATATGCATGTTAACAAATATATGCCTAAGAAGAATGAGAAAGCATGCCTCATGATGCTGCTCTGGACGACAGTGAGCCCTGAGCAAAGGGATAATCATTGGTTTTTGTTTTCTTTTTAATATTCTGATTTTTTAGGGTGAGACTCTTATAGATTTATAATGTAAACATATTTGAAAAGGGATTAAGGTCTGATGATATGATGTTTTTATATGTTTGTAGCAAATTTATGTTCTAACTGTAGTTTTATAGAAAATATTCGTGCTTTAGCTGCATATGGTGCATGCCTGTAATCCCAGCACTTAGAAGGGTGAGATTGCTGTGAGTTCAAGAGCCGCCTGGACGACATAGTGACCTTAGGACCAACCTGAACTATGGACCAAGACACTGTCTCAAAATAGAGAAAATAATAATGCTTTTAGGTATTTCAGAATTTTCCTATGCTAAGTGAAAATTGTTTTAAGTGTGTAACTATTGAGTTTCTGTAATCATGTATACACTGTTCTAAAAGACACTTATGTTTCAGTTTGTGTGGAATATTAATATACAACTTTTGTCTTAAGTTTTTTTTCTCAAAATATTAGTGATCCTCAGTTTAGAAAGGAAAATCACCAGCATGAAAGAAAGCTCCAGTGCTAATTTACTGTTTGGCTATTTGTGCTCTTCCACTGTGCTCCAGTGAGGGTTCCAGGCAGCACGCGGTACAGCCAGGTAAAGCAGAACTAGAACGCAAAGAGAGGAGTAGAGGAAAATGTAGGTAGGAAAGATGTTGGTAGCGACACTGTTAAACCTTGTCAGGATTGTTTAGTGATTTTTTTTAAAAGAAAGAATGTCCTCTGTTATGAGTTTCATGGGTAAGACTAACCAGAAAAGAAAGATAGCATTTTACAGTGTGATATAATAAATAACAGAATAATTTTCTGATAGTTTTTAAAATTAAGTTAAAGATTCTGAAATACATAAAAATGATGGCATAAAAAGGCCCCAACATGAATGACAGGATAGGAAGAGACACAGTGGTCAGGTAGGAAAGGGATGAAGCTCTGAAAAAGGGGTGGGCATAAGCACTCACTCATTCCCCAAGCCCCAAGGTTCTAATGTGTTACAGAATTTGGAATTCATGTATTTACAAAAAAAGTCAAATTTTATGTCATGTGAATTTTCTTACTACAATAAAATTATTTTTCAAAAGATTCTGATTATTTTATTGTTGACCCAATAGAGGAAAGACCCTAGAAAGGTATATGAAACATGATAAAAACTATAATAAATGTTTAAATTTAAAAGATGACTTTAGATGCGCACTTGCCGCTGCCTCGATATCTTGAGCTAATTCAAAACATTTCCCTTTTGTGGTCAGTGACTCTGACTTTGGGGAAAAAGCCAGAGGTCACATGGCAAGGTTCTGGTAAATCAGGTGAACCAAGATCCACTGTCGTGTTTTCATAAGTCTGCCTCTTTGTTGGTTGGCTTTTTGGTAGTGATATTCACTGTATTTTTGATCACACCTTGTAAAGGCACCCATGAAAATGGACTTGCAGAACTGCTTCAGAAAGTGCAGGGATGATAGGATGAGTAGGTTCAGAACGAGAGAGGCTGTTCAGAGGACAGTTGAATGGCAATATGGTTTTTTACAGTAATAGAAATCAGTTCTCGTAGTTGCTATTAGTTATATTATACTTGTATAGTAATTTGCAAGTCACAGGCATACATTTGGTTAGCACTGGCTTTGCCTGTCTGTGTAGAGTAAGTTGGATGGTGGGGCAGACTAGGGTAGAGAAACCGAAACTGCGAGTGCAGTTGCTGCCCTGCCAGTAGTTAGCTATGTTTTCACTCCGTGTTTTCTTCCTCCCGTAGGAACCAAGAGGCCTACGTAAGAAGAATTAACTTTGTGTGTAGTTTAGTAAAATTGTATTTTCAATTGTTTAAAAGTGACCATTTCCCTTGGCCCTTGTACTTGGAGTGGTCTTAGCATGTCAGTTGACCTGTGTTATATGTCGTATGATATTAACGTAACTTAAATATCTTTTTCATAGAGAGACCGCTGTCCCCCAAGGCTGTCAAAGGATTTGAAAGTGCTCCACTGACCAAGAATTATTACACTGTGGTGAGTGTTCAGATAATGAAGAGAAATTTTCTTGACTCTATGTGGAGAATGTCACATATCAGACTGCTGATGTGTAGAGGTCACACAAAGGAAAGACTGGATAAAGTTGTATTGCAATTTCAGTGCCATTTGCATTATAATGGTTCTTTTCCCCTTGTAAGATTCTTACAGATGCTTGCAAGTTTTAAATCCACTGTACTGAAAAATTCAAGGATAGCACAGAGGTTCAGAACAAGGCCTATTACACAGCAGGGAAAGAGAAAGTGGTTCATTTGGAGGCATTATGGTCAATTCAACAGTTAGACAGAGCCTTCGCGGATATTTAGAAGATGAATTCCCAAGTTTCTATCATGTAATATGTTTTAAGTGATTGTTTTCTGTAATTTTACTTCAGACTCACTCAATCTATTATGTTCTCTGGAATAATATCAACTCTGTTGTTGAGGGGAGCCTGGAAGGAAGACGGCCCTTTGGCAGAGAGAGGGGAATGAAATAGCCCTGGCTTGGACACTGATATGTCAAACTATATTAGCTATAAATAGGGCATGTGCAATACTCAAAAGAAGTTCCTGTGTGAAAGGGAAATGACATCATTCTCCTTAATTTACTCTCTGCTTTCCTTCGCGTCTCCTTTACAGACTTGGCCCAGTCACTACTGAAAAGGCCAAGTCATCACTGCCTCTAAGTTGCCCCGTGTGGTAGCCTTGTGATCCCTGCCATGCCTCTGCTGAAAAACAGCTTCAGTCTTTAACCAGTGTTCTGTGTGTGTTTGTGCTGCATGCTCATTTCATTTTGTGTGTGGATAGACAGTTTTTAATCATCTCTATACATGTATGTGAGTGTGATATGGTTTCAAAAAATTGAATTTCACTCTTCAGTGAAGGTGTTCTGTAATGGTGACACAAGCAGTGAGTGATAGGAAAAGTCAAGAAGGAACCTCATAGGTAGTTTGGAAAATAATCATAGGAGAACTATTTTGTCAGTGTGTTTTTCTAATTCCTGAGGTTCAAATATATAACCCACCCAACTAGGCTTTCCTCTCCCTTCCTGATCACTCCTTCCATGTACCCTCTAATTATTTAAAATGTGAAGGAAAGGGACATAGTCAGATGACTGATGAGACATGTTACCACACTGCTTTTCCCTGTGGGTCTGGAACATACCATCCCTCTGCTTTAGATATGTCTCTGCAGCTACCAATTTAAATGTAGAGATGGGAAGGAGACATGGCAAGTAGATGTGGGATTGGTGGGAGAAAGCAGGGTAGGAAGGGGAGGGAATGAAAAATGATTAACATGTGATATGCACCAGTTTCCCAAGATGAATGGAATTACTATGTGTCACAAACATATACTAATAAAAATAATAATTATGGGAGAAAAAGAAAAAAATGCCAGGAGTTGCTAGGAGTTGGTAGTGGGGAGCTCAGTAGTGGTGAGCTCGCCTAGCCTGGGTTTGATGCCTTGCACCACACACACAAAACTTTTGGTGGGATTATCCAAGGGCTTTGCAATTCTTGTGGGCTTATATAAACACACACACACACACACACACACACACACACACACACTGATACACTCTGGGTATGCTTCTGTTTGGATGAGCCTCCTGTTGAAAAACATGTATTACGTTGCTTTTAGTTCATCGCTATCATGAATAATTCTGCAGTGAACACCTACACTTAACTTTACCAAAATGCGTAATGATCAGTAGTTACTCCTTAGAAGTCGAACTGTTAAGTCAAAAATATACATGTTTTTAAAAAAATTTTGATATGAATTGTCTCAAACATCAAACTTAAAAAAAATGAGAAAGTCTCATGCAGCTCATAATGATCTGTGAAGAAAATGTAGAACTCTGGTGTTAATGTTGCTAAGTTACTGAGTAGAAACTTGTTGAATATATTGTAACTGAATAGGAAGGTGAAGAAATTTTGCTTAGTTGATTTTTAAAAATTGGTATTGCTTTAGATTTGAGTATTTAGACCAATTTTAGTGGCAATTCAGAATAAGTCTGATTGTTCTTCTCACCTGTGTTGAATTCTTGAGACTAAAAGCTATTACCTTACCCATAGGATTTGGAGGACTGGAAAGGCAAGTTTTTATTCACAGGAAAAGTATCTCTCCATCTGAACTTATATTAACTCTTCTACTCCCTAGGGATCATTAATTATATATGCTTTCTGTTGCTAGATGTATAACAATCCTAGTGACTATTTTTTACTCAGTTTTTAAAAGAAATATAACATTTTTCTGATTATGTCACTGGTTATATAGATAACCATTACTAAAAGCAGAAAATACAGAAAAATATAAAGAAAAAAATCCCATTTAATTTTACCATTTCAAAATGATCACTGTCAACATGTGGATGAATCTCATGTCAAACTTTCTTTGAGATAGGTGTATGTATGTCCATATATATGCATGTATAAAGCTTGTGATGTATATGTGTATGTATTGACGTGTACGTAGAAGTCTCATGCGTTTAGAAGATGACTAGATCGTGGGGTTGCTACACTCATTTGTGGATTCATCCATTATGAGTAAAGGAACTGAAAGTGCTATTAGGAAGTGGGGCCTGGTTGGAGGTGGGTCACTGGGGGTGTGACCTGGAAGGGTTTATTCTTGTTTGTGGCTCCTCCTTCCTTTCTCTGCTTCTTGGCAGCCAAGAGTTGAACAGCTTTCCTCTACCATACCATTCTACCATGCCATTTCTTCCTTGGAGATAGTGGACTATGGACTGAAACTGTGAGCCAAACTACCCCCCCCCCTTTAATTTTATTTTTTATTTTTTTTGAGACAGCGTCTCACTCTGTGGTCCAGGCTGGGCTGGTCCTGAACTCACTTCGGAGCCCAGGCTGGACTTGGACTCAAGGCAATCCTCCTGTCTCAGCCTCTTGAGTGCTGAGATTACAAGCGTGCACCAACTCGCCCAGCTTATGTACACACACACACACACACACACACACACACACACACACACACACATCATCTATATATCTATATCTATATATCTATATTTCTATATCTATATCTATATATCTTTCTTTCTATCTGTTCATCTATCTTTGTTGAAGAGCTGGAACCCAGGGCCTTTACATGCTAGAAAATCACTTGCTACTGAGTCATAACCCTAGCATTTCCACGTATTTTTAATTTTCCCCACTACATATATATACATATATATATATATGCAATACAAAATGTTTTACAATGAATTTGAGTATTTTGTGCACTTATAATCCCATCTATCCTACAATCCCTTCCCCTGACCAATTTGGCCCTCCCACACCCTCCTTATGCCCCTTTAACTCCCACTATCACACCCAGTTGGTTCTATAAACTGCCTGTATTCTGGGTTTCCCAAATCAGAGAAACCATGCAGTCTTTAACATATTTAATCTTCTGCATCTGACTCACTTCTCCACTCAAATCACCACCCTTTAGCTCAGCTCCCCACCCCTAGAATGGGCTGCAGTGTGCATGTCTTTTTTCCCCATTGTATTGATATGTATAAGTGCAAAATTTAAGGTTTACAATGAAGTTTAGCATTTTGTGCATATGCGTATCTTGTCAAGGTGACAAAGAAGACTTTCCCACTCTCTTTTGTCCCTCCCCCTCCCGACCCCTCCACCCCACCCTACCCTATCCCCCTGGTTCACTTTGTTTTTCACTTTAAGTTCCATGAGATAGTTGTGATCTGGGTCTCTCATATCAGAGAGAACATTCGATGTTTCTTCACCTTCTGCTTCTGACTCACTTCACTAAGCATGATGTTCTCAAGCTTCTTCCATTTGCCTGTAAAGGCCTCCATGCTGTTGGACTTTATAGATGCATAGTATTCCATTGTGTATAAATACCACAGTTTGTGTAGCCACTGGTCTGTTGGTGGGTATTTTGGTGACTTCCGTATTTTAGCTATTGTTAGTTGTGCTGCTATGAACATGGGTATACAAATATCTCTGTTATGTGTTGTTATGGTCTCTTTTGGATTTATTCCCAGGAGGGGTGTCACTGGATCGGAGGGGATATTTATTTCCAGTCTTTTGAGAGATCTCCATACTGCTTTCCAAAATGGTTGTACGAATTTACATTCCCACCAGCAGGGCAGGAAGGTTCCTTTCTCCCCACAGCCTCACCAGCAATGAGTACTATTTGACTTGTTGAAGTAGGCCATTCTCTCTGGAGTGAGATGGTATCTTAGTGTTGTTTTGATTTGCATCTCTTTTATGGCTAGAGATGTTGAACATCTTTCATATATCTATTGGCCATTTGAACTTCTTCCTGAGTGAACTGTCTCTTCATTTCATTTGGCCACTTTTCAATAGGATCCTTTATTTTGGTAGGCTTACTTTTCTTCAGCTCCCTGTGTATTCTAGTTATGAGCTTCCTATCTGAATTGTTGTTGGTGAATATTTTTTCCCAGTCTGTTGGTTCTCTTTTCACAATGTTGATAGTTTCCTTTGCTGTGCAGAAACTTTTTAATTTGACAAGATCCCGTTTGTTAATCATGGGAATAATTTCTTTTGCTCTTGGTATCTTGTCAAGGAAGTCTTTGCCTATCCCTATGTCTTTTAGATATTTGCCTAATTTGTCTTCTAGGAGGTTCAGTGTTTCACTTTTAATGTCTAGGTCTTTGATCCACTTTGATTTGATTTTGGTGCATGGTGATAGGTGTGTGACTAGATTGATTCTTCTGCATGTGGATGTCCAGTTTTCCCAGCACCATTTGTTGAACATGCTGTCCTTTTCCCATTATATGCATTTGGCTCCTTTGTCTAAGATTAAGTAATTGAGGGTATTTGGGTTTGTCTCTGCATCTTCAATTCTGTTCCACTGGTCTATCTGTCTGTTTTTGTGCCAGTACCAAGTTCTTTGAAGAAATTTGTAGGTATTTTGATAGGAATTGCAGTGAATATCTATCTATCTATCTATCTATCTATCTATCTATCTATCTATCTCAGTTTTGGTGGTATAGTCATTTTGACGATATTTATTTTGCCTATCCAAGAACAGGGGAATGCCTTTCCATTTTCTAATGTCTCCTATAACTTCCTTCTTCAATGTACTGTAGTTTTTTAATAAGATCTTTCACTTCCTTGGTTAGGTATACTCCTAGGTATTTAATTTTTGCTGACCTATTGAGAATTGAATTATTTTTCTGAGTTCTTGCTCAATAAGTTCATTGTTAGTGTGGAGAAAAGCTATTAATTTTAATGTTAATTTTGTAGCCTGTGATTTGGCTAATTTTTTTATTATTTCCAAGAGTTTTGTAGTTACTGATTATAACTTAATGTGATGTGCTGGGAAGGATTAAAAATAAAGAAGAGAAAAAGAATCTATGGAGTTTAGTTGTCAGGCTCAATTTGTATGCAACACTTAGTTCTTGGCAACCGTGATCTCATTGAGAAGGCAGGACAGAAATGATAACATCAGCCACATGACAGAGAATGATGTGAAGTCACCAAGTGTCATAATATGAGCATCTCAAGTGTGAGGGGAAAATCTTTTGAATCAGAAGCACATGGGGAGCTTGTTGTAACTACAGACACCTGGAACACGTAGCTGACTCATTGCATCAGACTCTTGGGCCATAGTTCCCAGGACACAGCATTTTAACCAACTCTGTCCACCCCTTCCCTCAGCCTCTTGCCCTCAGGATATAGGTGTTTTTGGTGCTCACTTAAATATGAGAACCAGTAAGAGAAAGGTCGAATGGAAGAGGTAGGATTTAAGGCATGTCTTTGAAGAAAGTCAAAATTTAGCTGAACAGAGAGGAGCTGAAAGGGAACTCTGAGCAAATCTCTCCAGGCAAGAATGTGCAGGTCCCTGCAGGTCATAGAGTGGACCACACTCTGTCCTTCCCCTTCCGAGTGTCCCCCGTGAGATGGACTTAGTTGTTCTCTGCAACTCTTGTAGCACACTGTAATAAAGCTGTCCTTTGTGCTGTCACAAATAGGTCAGCCTCACACTAATCCTAATGTGCAACTTTGAGGACGAGCATCTGTCTGCAGAGTGACAGATGCTATTCCTTACAGCCAAGCAGGAAATGATAATCAGTAAGGCCCAGAATTATTTATTTTGTTCTAGATTTCTACAGTCTTATGTACCTTACCAAAGACACCTAAAGGACATGTCTTACAGAGTCAAGCAGAAGGGAAGGTGGGAGGAAGGCTGTGGCACGCTAAGTCACAGATCCCAGGAAGCTCCTGTAACCCTCGCTCTGGCCTCCCACCTCTTACCTTCATTCTCTCCCCTTATCTTTACCCAGTTGCTCCCACCCAGTATTTCCTCTTTCTCTCTCATGCTCACCCACCCTTTATTTTACCAATCTAAATGAAATTATGTAACTCTTCACTGGTTCTCTTTGTCATATCCTCTATTTTTTTGACCTATCGTCTTCCTTCCCTTCTCCTCCATACATCACTTCTATTGGAAAGGTTGAGGTAGAGGAAATGACAGGATTTTGTGGAGTTAGTGAGTGTACATATTGGTAATAGGGGACGGTGCTGCTTGTTCTGTGAGAGCTAGGGGCCTGGGTGTGCGAAACCCATCACTGCTCTTGCAGGTACACCAGGTGGTTTTACTGGTGTATGTGTCAAATGTGATGCAAATACAGGAGTAATGTATTGCATTTTTCAATCTCAAGGGACTTTACCAAGATTAACTCATTTTTATAGGCATTATAAGTATTGCAGAATTCCTAAAATATGGTTTATGACGATTTGACGTTTTCTTTATAGTCTTCCTTCATCATTGGCCAAATCTCAGAATATCTCCATTTTCAGGCATTGCTTATGCATTTTAATCTCTTGAAACAATTTCTTCATGCTTGTATGACTTCTTCCCTTTTGAAAACATAGTTATAAAAGATGAGCTTATTCTAAAGGCTTTCTAGGAAAGGTCGGAAATTTATTTTACTGGAAAAATCAGTGGCCCAGAGTGAAAGTGCAAGAAGCTTCCATCTCTTTTTATACAGCTCACCATCTGTTTTATTCTGAAACAAGGGAAAGATTAGTCAGATAACAGGTCACTCAGATGTCCTTGTGAAGACAGAGTGAGGAAGGCAAAGACAGTGTCTGGACACAGTCTACTTCACAAGTTTGAGTGGATTTCATCTTGGTCAAATTGTGCTGCTCTGAAGTTGGTTGGCCTGCCAAACTCCTTGCCTTCTGACTCACCACTGAGGCCTTCTGTTTGGGAGCACATAGCCCTCTCTGTCCACTTCCTTTCTTATCCTTTCATAGGAGATGCCCTGTGGCCTGAAAAGTAGAAAGAACCAGTCTCAGAGTTTATCAGTTGGTCTTTTGAGATTGCCAAAAGCAGTAAAAGTCTAAATGAGTTTGGGAAAGAATCTCAAGCATCCTCCATGAACATTTCTGCTAATCAAACCAGAGCAAAGGCAAGTCTATTTAATATATGATCATTCATATGTGGCGGGGGGGGCACAACATGACAGAAAAGCTGCTTTTAGTACTTTAGCTTGTAAAGTCCCCCTCAAAACCTGTAATAATATGTGTTTAATGCATGTTTCCATTTAGCTTTCCAGAATTCTCTTACAGGCACCAGGGAATGTCTGCCTATCTCTGTCACCCTTGCCATTTATCTGTCCCATATCGGAGTTTCAGCAGAGATGGCACTCCTGGAAATTGTGCCAACAGTGGCAGGGTCAGTGTGTGTGTGTGTGGGGGGGAGGGGCGGTGCATAGCTCAGTGGGTAGACTGCTTGCCTAGCTTGCACAAGGCCTGGGGTTGAGTCCTAAACATCACATAAAAATTATCTGCACTTTTGAGTTCTAGGCCGGCCTGGGCTATGTAGTAAATTCAGGACCAGTCTGGACTACAAAGCAAGATCCTGGGGCACATGCCTGTAATCACAGCACTAAGGCAGGCTGAGGCAGGAGGAGTACCATGAATTTGAGTCCAGCATGGGCTACATAGTGAGTTTGGGACCAGCCTGGACTCTAGAATGAGACTCTGATCCAAGAAAAGAAAAATTCCAGAGAGGAACTCTGCTAGCAGATAAACTCAGAAGCAGGACACTTGGCACCTTTCTTGAAAACTCATAGCAATCTCATCTAAAACAGCTCCAGATAATAGCATTTTAAAAGGACTATAAATAACAAAGCTATTTTGGCGCAGAGAGGAAAGTGGAATTGTAGCAACCATGGAATTAAAGTAATATTCAAATTGTTTTTAAATCAGACTTTACGATGTAAATAATATCTGTAGTTTTTCTAATTAACATTTTTTCTTCAGGCAAGGACTGTTCTGTTTTTCTTCATTTCAATAGCTGTTGCAGTTCAGAAGGTGTGAAGGTATGGCAACAGGACTTGACAGGTCGGGGGCAAGGATGCGTGGTGGCTCATTGCCAGGCATGGTGTATTTTAAAAAAATCTAAACAAAAAGATGATTAGAAAATGTTACTGCGTGTGAAATACGAGAGAAGGATTATGTCATCCCTTTTGACTCGTGATACAAATAATGCAGTCAAATAAGCACTTTTAGTAAAGCAATCTGCATATGAGTATCGTCTTCTCCTTGAATCTTGATAAAATGTAGTACTGGTGAATTCTAGAGTAGTTCTCTCCATTTCTGCAAATAAAGACCCAAATATTGGGGCTGAGTATATGAATATGGAGTTACTTGAGATACTGTAATGAAGAGCACCCCAGTTGAGCAGAGAGATCTAATGGTGGGCAGACTTGAACTTCAGACATCACACAATACTCCAGTAGGACGTGGGGTCAAGGAAGAATCTGAAGAATTTTATATTGACAGGTGAGAAATCTGTGCTATGACCATTTTTGAATAAGAGCTTTATTGATTTTCATTCACAGCCATAAAGCATATACAAATCAAAAGTATACAATTCACTGGATTTTGGGGTATATTTTCAGAGTTGTATAATGAACACCATCTCATTTAATCTTATAAAATTGTCATCGCTCCAATAAGAACCCCCCGTACTCACTCGTGTCCTGTCTTCCATCTTCTGATGACCACGTACCTACTTTCTGTTTCTTGATTTTGCCTGTTCTGGAAGTTTCATATAAATGGAGTTATATAAGTGTGGTATTTTGTGTATGACTTCTTCAACTTAGCATAATATTTTCAAGGTTCATTCATGTTGTGGCATGTATAAGTATTTTTTCCTTTTTATGACTGAGCAATATTTCATTATATGGGTATGTAAAGTTTTGTTTATCTATTTATTGGTTGGTGGACCTTTGGGTTACTTCCATTTTTTGGTGATTATTAATAACGCCGCCATGAGCATTCATGTTATTTTTTGTGTGGACACACATTTTCATTTCTCCAGGAGCAGAGTTGCTGGGCTGCATGGTAACTCTCTGGCTTTCTGATAAACAATTGAATTGTTTTCCACAGTAGCCACACCATTTTACATTCCTAACCACAGTGGATGACAGCTTGTTGTTCTGTGTCTTTGCCAACACTTGTTATTATCAACTATTTTAGAGTTATGGCCACTTCAGTGAGTGTGAAGTAGCATCTAACTGTCGTTCTGATGAACATTTTCCAAATAGGTAACGCTGCTGATTATATTAGTGGCTGCTTGTATATCTTCTTTGGAGAAAGGTCTATTCAAATTATTTGCCAGGTTTTAAATTATTATTTTTGTTGATGAATTACAGGGATTTTGTGTATATTCTGGCTCTTAGACCCTTATCACATGTTTGATTTGCAAATATTTATCCCATTCTGTATCTTTTTATTTCACAATGCCTTTTTGATATATGAAAACTTTTAAATCTTATGGATTCTATTTTTTTTTTTTTTTTTTTTTTTTTTTTTTTTTTTTTTTTTTTTTTTTTTTTTTTTTTTTTTTTTTTTTTTTTTTTTTTTTTTTTTTTTTTTTTTTGGTTATTGCTCATGCTCTGGCTGTTGTCTAAGACTCAATTGTTAAATCCAAGCTCTTGGAGATTTCTTCCTGTGTTTATTTCAGAGTTTTGCAGATGAACTCACACCCATTTAGAGTTAATTTTTGTATATTGTGCGAGTAGGGAGTGCAATGATTTCTGTACATGGATATCCAGTTCTTTAAGCACTATTTATTGAAAAGACTATTCTTTCTTCCACTGAGTGATCTTGATGTCATTTTCAGAAAATTATTGATTTATTATTGATTATGTTTGTTTTCATTTTTGGACTCAAAGTTAAGGTAGTACTATATCGTCTTTTGAAGTTATTTATTTTTACATTGACAGTCACAATTGTATTTATCATGTACAACATGATATTTTGAAGTGAAGTGCATCGTGGAATGACTAAATCTAGTTAACGAACATGTGCATTATCCTATGGTTCTCATTGGCATGGTGAGAACACTCACCATCCACTGAGTATTCTTCAAGAAAACACATAAGCTGTTATTAACTATAATCACCATTTTGTGCAATATATATTTTAAAATTATTTCTCCAATATGATGAGAATTCTGTATCCTTTGGCCAACATTACTCATACACCATCCCGAGAACTTCAACAGTGTCTGGCAACTACCATTTTGCTCTCTAGGTCTATGAAATCAATTTTTTCTTAGATTCCACATGAGTTAGATTGTATATTTGTCTTTGCATGCCTGCTCTTACTTAATAAAATGTCCTCCAGGTTCATCTATGTTGTCTCAAATAGCAGCATTTCCTTATCTTTGTGAATGAAGAGTGTTCCGTTTTGTATACACACCACATTAAAAAAAATCCATTCTTCTGTGGCTAGATATCTAGGGTATTTTTGTTTCTTGACAATTATGAATAGCACTGCAATAAATATGGGTTTGCAGGTATCTCTTCAACATATTGATTTCATTTTCTTTGGATATGTGCCCAGTGATGAAATTGCTGGTTTTCATGCTCATTCTATTTTTAGAAATTTTTTGTTGACCTCTATTTAAAAAATAATATCTGTGCTAATTTACATTCCCCTCAGCGGGGCGCAGGGCTTCTCCTTCTCTATATCCAATACTGGTTATCTTTTAGTCTTTTCATTGTGGTGATAGTAGCACTGGTTTGAACACAGGCCTTTGAGTATACCAGGCAAGTGTTCTGCCACTGAACTGGATCCCTAGGCCAATTATAATGTTTTTGGCAATAACTACCTTAACAGGTATGAGGCAATATCTCCTTGAAGGTCTGATTTATGATTCCCTGATGGAGAGTAATGTTGAACATGTTTTGATATACATATTGGTGATTTGTGTGCCTTGTTTTGAAGCATGTTTATTCAGATCTTTTCCCATTTTAAATCAGATTGCTTCTTATTTTGCTATTGAGTTGATTGAGTTCCTTGTCTATTTTCGATATTATCCTCTTATGAGATAGACAGATTGCTGATATTTTCTCTCGTTTTGTAAGTCATCCCTTCATTCTGCTGATTATTATTTTTTGCTGTATAGAAGCTTTTTAGTTTAATATAATCCCATTTGTCTATTTTTGGCTTGTGTTTATTTTGCTTTTGGTGTCATATCTTAAAAATTCTCATCCATACCAATGTAATGGAGATTTCCCCACTGTTCTAGTAGTTTCACAATTTTGGATATTACATTGAAGTCTTTAATTAATTTTGCGTTGATTTTTGTGTGTGTGTGTTGTGAAATACAGGTTGATGTTTGTTCTCTGCATGTGGATACTCATTTTTCCTGATGCCTCTAGGCTTTTTATTATTATTATTATTTTGGTCAGGATTGCTTTGTCTATTCAGGGCCATTTGTAGTTCCCTATAAACTTTAGGATTTATTTCTATTTCTATGAAGAATGCCATTGGTATTTTGATTGGGTTCATATAAATCTATACACTGCTTTGGAGTTCTTTTGTATCATGATTCCTATAGCTTTGCGGTAAGTTTTAAAATTGAGATTTCTTCTGTTTCATGATTTTAAGAATTAGCAAAAGATTGATATAAATTCCTTCTTCATCCTTTGGTAGAATCAACCAGTAAAATCATCTCATCCTGGGCCTTTTCTCATTGGAAGTTATTTTGATTACTAATTCAATGTCTTTACTTGTTAAATGTCTATTCGAGTGTTCTATTTCTTTGTGAGTTAGTTTTGTAGTTTGTATTATACTAGAAATTTGTCCCTTTTACCCCAGCATCTGTTGGCTGACTCAGAATTGTTCTTGGTATTTTCTTATATCCATTTATTTCTGCGAAGTTAGTAATGATGCCCTGTGTTTCATTCCTATTTTTAATAAGTTGAGTCATCTGTTTTTTTGTGGTCAGTACATGTAAGGTTTGTCAATTTTGTTCTTCTTTTCTAAGAACTTTTACTTTCCTAATTTCCCTAGTGTTCTTCTATCGCATCATTTTTTGCTGTTAATGTTTATTTTTCCTTCCTTTTTTTGGCCTTAGGTTTAGTCTGCTTTTCTATTTCTAGTTTCTTAAGGTAGAACATAAGGTTATCAATCTGAGATCATTGTTCTTTTGATAAAGTAGACTCTCTTTTTTAGGTCCACAGAAAAATTGAATGGAAAATACAGGGAGATTCCCACTAAACTCCCTACTTCCACACTTGCACATCCTCCCACTCTGTTAACACCCTGCACATTCCTTATAATTCATGAAATTGCAAGGCCACATCATTACCACTCAAAGTCCATTGTTTACATAAGGCTTCACTTCTGGTTTCTATAATCTGTGAGTTTTGACAAACATTGTACATGACATCCACCTACCATTTTAGTGCCACGCAGGGTAGTTACAGTACCCCAAATACCCTGTGTGTTTTGCTGATTCCTCCCTCCCTCCAACTCGTACTGATTCTCTGGTTACCACTCATCTTCTTGCAGTCTTCATTGTTTTGCCGTTCATAAATGTCATATAGGTGTGTTTAACCGTTTCTCGTTAGCTTATTTTACTTGATAATTCCATCTTTGATTGTATTATCTTGTTGTTTTTTCTCCATCCTTTATCTTATATTTAATTTGGGTTTCTTATAAATAGCGTATGTTTGGGCCATTTTTTGGATCCGCTCTGAAAATTTCCTGTCTTTTCATGAGTATATTAGTAATCCCAGCACTTGGAAGGCTGAGACAGGAGGATTGCTGTGATTTCTAGGCCAGCCTGGGCTACATGGTGAGTTCAGGACCAGCACGGACTGCAGAGAAAGACCTTGTCTCAAAAAATATAATGGTTATATTAAATCCATTGACATTTAAGGTGATTACTGCTATGTTTAGATTAATACCACTTTGTTACTGTTTTCAGCTTGTTACCCTTGTTCCTTCTTATGTTTTGTCTTTTCCTTTTTTCCCTTTTTATTATTTAGTTAATTATTTTGTATGAGTCCATTTTCTGTCCTTTCTTAGCATATCAATTATAATTTCTCAATTTTTTTTCTTGTGGTTGCTCTAGGCTTGGCAATATTCATTGACAACCAATACAAATTTATTTACAAAGAACACGGTACAAAGGTATATGCAATATTTACAGTTACTGCAAGCACCTTATAATAGCCAAATAGTTCTAATTGCTCCCTTGTATCTCTGATGTCATTCATTTTTCTTATGCTTATGCACATCTGACTGTACACACACACACACACACACACACACACACACACACACACACACAATCAAATACATCGTTGGTATTATTATTTTTGAATGAATGATTATTTCCTAGGTCACAAGAATAAGAAAAAAGGGCTGGAGGAATGGCACAGCTGTTAAAGCACTCGGCTTGCAGGCGCAAGGCCCTGAGTTGCATTCCCCAGCACCACATAAAGCTGGGTATGGTGACACATGCCTGTAATCTCAGCACATGGGAGGCTGAGGCAGGAGAATTGTCCTGAGTCCAAGGCCAGCCTTGGTTACACCAATGAGCTCAGGACCAGCCTGGGCTACAGAGGAAGACCCTGTTTCAAAGGAAGAGAAAAGAAATAAGAAAACAACAACAAAAAAAAAAAAAGAAAAAGAAAGAAAAAGATTTTTAAAAATTTGTCTGAACTTATGTCTTCCCTGATAGTCTTCTTCAGGTAGATCAAAGTTCATATATATATATTGTTTTGTTTTGTTTTGTTTTGTTTTGTTTTGCTCAGAAGAACTTTTTAAGGAGACATTTCTTGGAAAGCAGACCTCCAACTCACAATTTCCCTCGGTTTTTGTTTTTATTGTTCTAAGAAAGTATTTCTCCTTTACTTTTTTTGTTCTATATTCCACATAGAGGAGAAAACATGTAATATTTGTCTTTATGAGCCTAGCTTATTTTGCTTAACACAATGACCTTCAATTCCATCCTTTTTCCTGCAAACTATATGGTCACATTATTTTTTGAAATTTTATAAAAGAATTTACTATGGCAATTAAATCACATGGTGAAAGATTATTTGCTGTAGAGTTTCACATTTCATTTTATTGTTTATATTTAAGGAGTACAACATGATATTAAAGGATATACATATACAATAAAATGTTTATAGTGGTGAAGCAAATTATCATTGTCATCTTCTACATAGTTATTCATTTGACACCCTGTGGAGAGAGCATCTAGAATCTACTCATTATACATGACTTCCAAATTCTATAACACATTAGAGACCAAAACAATAATTGGTGGTGAGGGTGTGGGAAAAAGGGAACTCTACTGCACTGCTGGTGGGAAAGCAATCTGGTACAGCCATTGTGGAAAGCGGTGTGGAGGTTCCTTAGAAAGCTGAGAATGGAAATCCCATTTGACCTCATCACATTATTATTTTTTTTAAGGTACAACAACACTCCGTCATATACATACCACAATTTTTATCCATTCATCCATTGATGGGCATCTAAATGGATTTCATAACTAAGCTTAGTTATTGTACATAGTGCTACAATAAACACGGATGTGCAAGTATCTCTTTTATATATTGAATTTAATTACTTTGAGTTTATGCCCAGGAGTAGCAGGATCACGTGGCAGTTCTATTCTCAGCTGTTTGAGGACCCCTTATCCTGATGTCCACAGTGGCTGTGCTAATTTGCATTCTCATCAACAGTGTAGAGGTGTTTCTTTCCTCACATTCTTGCCAGCAGTTGTTGTGTCCTCAGTGATCACTATTTTGGCTGAGAAGGAATCTCAATGTAGTTTTGATTGGCATTCCCCAGTGGCTAAAGATGCTGAGCAATTTTTCATGTAATTATTGGCCATTTGTACTTCTTTTCAGAAGTGTCTGTTCAGCTTGTGCGCCTGTTTACTGATTGAATTGCTCATTCTTTGGCATGTAATTTTTGAGTTCTTTATATCTTCCTCACTTTTGAATAATAATTTCCTAAGACACAAGTTGTTGATTTTTTTTTTTCCTTCAGCACTTTGTAAATGTTTCGCGATGCTGTCTTTGTGCTTGTATGGTTTTAGCAGGTCAGATGCAGTTCTTACCTGATCCCCTGTGTCAGTAAGCTGCTTGTTTCTTCATGTTCTCTTATTTTTAAAAAAGCTCTGATTTTTCTCAAGCCTGCATATGATATTTCCATCTTCACAACCTTTATCCTGTCTTCTGTTCTCTGAGATTCCTGGATCTCGAGTTGTTATCTGACAGAAATTTGGAGGAAGTGTTCAGTTCTCATTGTAGTACATATTTCTTCTCTTCTGTTGCTTTTCTTTCTATCTGTCATTCTCGTTACATGCATGGTACACCTTTGCAGCCGTCCACTGTTCTGGTTTTGTTCCCAGGCTTCTTTCAGTTTGCTTTTTCGCTTTAGCGTTTTTGCTTGAGGCATCCATCCTCAAGCTCGTAGTCTTTCCTCAGCTGTGTGTCTATCGTTGAACTGTTCATAAGCGTTCTTCATTTCTTCAGTGGTTTTGACATCTAGCATTTTTGATTATTTCTTAGAGCCTGTCTCTCTAGGCTAGTATTGGGCTACTTTTCCTGTTAGAGTCCTTAGCATATTAATCATAGTTATTTTAAAATTCTGGTCTGATAACTCGAACATTCCTGTGATACATGAGCATGGTTCTGGCAAATACTCTGCCTGCAGACTGTTTTTGTTTGTTTGTTTTGTTTTTTGGTTTTTTGGGGTTTTTTTTGTTTTTGTTTTTGTTTTTGTTTTGCTGTTTCTTGCCTTTTAGTTTGCCTTGTCATTTTTGTTGGAAGACTGACATGATCCACTGGTAAAAAGAACTGAGGTAAACAGGTATTTAGTAACATGGTGGCAAGGTGTGTGTGTGTGTGGGGAGGAGGCAGAGCATTCTGTATTCTCATGACTAGATTTCAGTCTTTCTCTGACTCTGTGGCTCTGGACTGTGAGCTTCACAGGTGTGTCTAGTTCTCACTCTTGGGTGAGTCAGAGTGGGCTAAGGGAGCTGGAATTGGATGTTTCCCCTTCCCCACTTGTGAGGCTGGAAGTTGGAGTTGAGGATGTCTCTTCGCCACGTCATTAGGCTCCTATTGTAAAACTCCTACAGGTTATGTGCTGGTAAAATAATTCTCCTGTGGATAAGCATTATTAAGAATAGAATGTATTCAGGCATGGTAGTGCCTGCCTATAATCCCAGGACTCTGGAAGGTTGATGCAGGAAGATTTAAATCCAGCCTGGGCAATGTAGTAAGACCCTGTCTCAAAATTTAAAAAAAAAAAGAAAAGAAAAGAAAAGAAAGGGACAGAGATTTAGCTCAGTATAAAAGCTTTGAATTCAATCTCCAATATGTCAAAATAGAAAAACAAACAAACAAACCAGGGAACCAACTCAGAACACCCCGGTATAATTGAGAACACTTTCCAATTCCCAAACTTGCTCATACTGAGCCCCCAGCAATTTCTCAATTATAGTTTAGATTTTACCATGCTGTTGTTTGTTCCTTTGAAGGCCTCTATGTGTGGGCTTCTGCTGTGGTAAGTTGTAATTCTCTTTATCAGCTTGTCTTTCACTTTTCGCAGTAGGAGTATTCCTGTGACCTCACTTCTCTGATGGACTTGGGGAGAGTTGTTTGCTCCCCACCTCTTTGTCTAGCTATTTACTTCCTGTTAGGATGGAGAAACAACTTCCAAGCTCCTTGAATGCTAACTTAGAAGTGAGAAGTCCTTTTTCTTTTTTTAAAAAAATAAGCATTGATAGCTATAAAATTTTTCTTTAAGCACTTCTTTAACTACATTCCATAAGTTTTGGTATTTTGGGCTTTATTTTTATTCATCTGAAAGTAGTTTCTATAGAGGGTAATATTTCTATTCCAATACTGAATCAATTTCAGGGAATAGCAGCATCTTTAGAGCCCTGGGTTCACAGAATACTTTGTGGGGAATAGAAGAACCAAAAGTAGGCAGGAGACTAGAAGAAGGGGCTGGCACTTAACTCCTATTTTGAGCCCACTGTGTGGCCTGTGGCCTTCTAAATCGGTAATTCTCAACAGGAGGTGACACTGCGCCAGCCATCCCCTCAGAACAGAGATTCATTTGGTCTGGAATATCAATAGTACTGCCATTGAGAAACACTTTTAAACCTTTTGAAATTGCCCATACTGTTTCTCACTCATTTAGAACTACCAGTACAGAATGTTACCGCTTCATCACAATGGTCCCTGTGGTAGCTGAAATGTCACAAGTGGAGATGAGGTAGGTGGTTAGGCCTTAACACTGAGGCACTCTGTCAGGCAGTAGCAGAGTCAGCGCTACCTTCCTCCAGCCCGGTTGTTTGCCAGAGAGCCTGCAAGCGCCTGTCCTCTACTTACTGTGACCACTCCACCTTTAAAAAGCGGACCATCATGCTTTGTCTTGTGAGTGCAGCCATTCTTCAGGACCAGTAGGAGCTAGGTCCCAGGACTCCTCCTCGATGCCAATGTCTACGGATGCTCAAGCCCCTTTATACAGAATGGCATAGGATTTGAATGAATATATATAGAGTTCTATATACTTATTTTCTAGGCTACTGGAATACCGAATACAATATGAATGCTGGTGAATAGTTGTCACGCTGGATTATTTAAGGAATAATGACTACAAAAGTCTGTATGTGTTCAGAATAGACACAATGAAAAACATTTTCAGTCTGTGGTTGGTTGGACCCTGTGGCTGTGAGACCCCATGGCTACAGAACCCTGCATAGGTAGAACCCACAGATGTGTCCAGTCAGCTGCACATCTGATATTTTGGAGGGCTGATGTGTGTCCCCTAATGAACGACACTTCACCCTGTCCTGTAAGGTCCTATGTAATATCCCCTTCTAGAAATAGAATGGAAATTCTCCATGGGTAGCATAGTTGTTGGTTCTCAGAAAATGTTTGTTGAATTATTAGGAGATAATAGAATATGTAGCAAAATATTAACTTGGTCATCTAGAAAAACTTCAAATAAAATTGTACTTGCCCCCAGAAAAGGCTGGGAAGTAGAGTGACCCCAGGACTGGTGGGAAGAGAGATGGTATTCACACAGTGATTGTTTTGACAAAGGATTTTTCTTGTTAATAATAATAATAATAATAATACTAGTAAGTGCTGTATTATTTCCCTTGTTAAATTCCTCCTGATTCAGCCTCCTTTTCCTTTTGGATGTCTACACTAGCACTTTTTACCTTCATTAAAAGATTAATTGTAAGTAACCTTGCCTATAAATACGCTGTACCCTCAGATTTTGTTCCTTAAAATATTAATCAGAACATCACATCACATGGGAAAAAAATCTCTTGTGATGTTTGACATTACAGTTATCCTCAAATTATCCTGACATTGAATCTCTGCATCTTTGAGTAGCTGGTTTCAGTTTTGTCATCCAAAAAGCAGGAATAACGATCCTTTGTTAACTGACTGATACTTTTCCTGGGGATAAAAATTTTTAAAGCACTCGAGAACATATTGAACAGTACTGTATAAATGGCAGAGTTCCTCCAGATGTAGGTAATTCTGAAAAATTGTGTTTATATTAGTGGTAAAATATAATCACTTGTAATGCAATTATTAAAGTACCTTGCTATATTGAAATAATCTGTTCCTTCTTTACGGTGCTGGCCTGAGTCTCTTTTTTCTAGTAATTTGATGAAAAATCTGTAACTATAGACTACCTTGACAATTGCAATATCTTGACGTTTGCTTCTCCGTAGGTGTTACAGAACATCTTGGACACTGAAAAGGAGTATGCCAAGGAACTCCAGTCTCTCCTTGTTACTTACCTGAGGCCCTTGCAGTCCAATAACAAGTAAGTTTTTTTTTTTTAAATTTTAAACCTCTTCCTAAATAAAGCAAAATAATGGTAGCATATGGAGTCATTAGTCTTATGTCACTGGATAATTGATTTTGCCCTTTAGAAGAAATTCCACAGATCACAGGTTGCCAAGAACATGGTCAGGGCAACAGAAATTATGCAAGATGTTGTTTTTGGAAAGCTTAGCCTGTTCTCTGGAAGGAATGAGCCTAGCTGAATTTCTATCTGTAAGAATTTTTATCTTGTACATTTTTGCCTCTTCTGTATTTAAATATTCTAATTATAAGCTTAATGGACATGTAACCATCGCATCCTTTTGTAGAGCCTGATATTCCATTATAAGTCTATAATATGCTAAGGATCAGATTGAGATAAGTGGCAAATCCGTCACCTCACGCATTTGTCATTGCTTGTGTTGGGAACATTGAAAACCCTCTCTTACCAGCTATCTTGAAATATACAATTAATTACCCTGCTGTGCTGTAGGATGTTAGAAATTATTCCTCCTATCCAGCTGCAGCTGCTGACCATCCTGTCCCCATCGTCCCTCCCCCAGCCCGTTCCCAGGCTTTGATAATCACCATCCCATAATAAAATCTACTCTGGGAGATTAACATTGTTAGCTTCCACACGTCTTCTACATTTTTAAGTGATGTGTCTGGTTTCCCTTTACAGAAAAGAGACTTCCTGGTGCTTTTATTCGCAAAGCACAGAAACTGGAAATTCTCATGCTCACTCTGACCTTTGCTGGCTGGGGCAGAACCTTTTTCCCATAGGCTCTGAGAGTGGAAAGATTGTGGTATTTTGTGAATGTTCATGAGGGCAATTCGCCAGCGTTTCACTTCGGCAAATGAGAATAATAATGCAATATTAAAGTGGTTTTTTTTGCATCTCTCTCTGTGTGTGTGTGTGTGTGTGTGTGTGTGTGTGTGTGTGTGTGTGTGTGTTTGTAGTACTGGGAATTGACCCAGGCTTTTGTGCATGCTAGCAAAGCCCTCTACTGTTGAGATCTTCTTATATTTTGTTTTGAGGCAGGGTCTTGTTAATTTGTTCCTCCCACCTTAGCCTCCAGACTAGTAGCTGGCCTTATAGTTGGGTGTTACTGCACACGGCTGAACTATTTTTTAAAAACGAAATGTGAAACTTTGTTTTGGTTTTAGAAATCGAAAGTAATTGTCTAAGGCCTGAATTAAAAAATTATCACGAAAGAAGAATGGTGGCCATTTTTATGCTGATAGGCATAGCATGATTAACAGTGACTCACTGCATTTATTTCTGTTATTTTAATTGGTAAAATTTCACTAGAGATTATAATCCATAAGACAAATAAAAAAATAGCAGTCAGTCCATTTATTTTAGTGGAGGTTAAAAATCTTTCCTTTTACCTCAGTAAGAGCTGAGTTTTTCTGGATAGGTGCCTCCCCGTCAAGTTTAGGTTTAGAAGGGTTTAGCATTTTTCTATTTCCCTCCTTTTTCTATAGCATATATTTTTTAGCATAATGTCTGGCTGAATTTCTGACTTAATTGTTCTCATGGCATTATGGGAAACTTTCTTCAGTATGAAAGCATTTGGACTCCTGTGTTGTAATCAGAACAGAGTGTTTGTGGTTATTGGTATGTGCAATATGAGCTGTGGTGTGAATTGCAGTTCTTTGAGTGCCCTTCGAGGAAGGATGGCCCCCACCGCGTGGTGAGGAAGCCGTAGTGCACATAGGCTCATTGCCTTGCCCACCACAGAGCAGCAAGCGGTCAGACTGGGTCTGCGATGGCTCTGATCACCAGGGCAAAAGTGCTCCCCATTTTCTGGAGGTGACATAGGGAAGCGGAAGTGGTAACCCTGGGAGAAGAGATTGTGTGGTGTCAGATGCGGGAGAGCCTGACTGGCGATCAAGAACCAGTGAGAGGAGCCAGGCCTGCTGCTGTAGGCATGTAATGCCAACACTCTGGGAAGCTGAGGCAGGAGGATCACAAGTTTGACCCCAGCCTGGGTAATCTACAGACTTAGGGAGACCCTATCTGAAAATGAAAAATAAAAGGGGCTGGGGGAATGGCACAGTAGTTAGAGCACTTGCCTGTCAAGCTCAAGGCCTGAGTTTGATTCTCTGGCACCACATAAGCTGGGCATGGTGATGCAAGCTCTCAGGCAAGTACTAATAGCTGAGGCAGGAGGATTCCTGTGAGTTTGAGTCCAGCCTAGATTTCAGAGAAGTCTGTCTCTAAATAAATAAATAAAAATTAATCAACGGGCTGGGCACGTAGCTCAGTGCCAAGGCTCTTGGGTCAATGTCTAGTAGTACCAGAAAAGAAAGAAGCAGTGAGAGGAAGCAACAGGAAGGGCCAGGGCTGAGGCACCGAGAGACCCGCGCAGACCGCACTGTTCCTCACACTTCCAGAGTGACGTCCAGTAACTTTCCGTTCCTTCTGACTGTGGGCTCATCACCAAAGCCATGTGAACAAACCAGACTGTTTATTGTCTGATCCTGAAGGGATCCGATAAGGCCCAAGTCCGGCTTAAGTAAGCTCCGGTTTCACTTTGGACACCCCTAGCAGGGGGTTCCAGCTGGTGGTTCAGAAGGGCATTCCGCAGAGGAGCTGGGAACTTCTTATACTCCAGCGGTTACCAGTAATGTTTGGGTCTTCCCTTTTTGTTTTAGTCAGCAGAAAATATTCTCTTTAAAAACACTCCCCGAGGATTATAGTATTCTTAAGGAGAAAGAACATGTGGCAGTGACTGGCTTCTTAACCAAATCTCAAAAAAGATTCTCCCCCAAGGTGGTAAAGACCATGGACTCTGGAGCTAAAATGCCCTGGTTCGATTCCCATCTCGGCCATTTGGTGGCCTGTGCTTTTCAGTGATTTGCATTACCTTTCTGAGGTTTCTTACCTATAAATTGTCCAAAGTACCTACCTCACAGACTTACGATAAAGGTTAAAATAATTCTTATTTATAAAATGCTGGTGTAAGTGCTCTCTTCTGCATGAGGCTTGCCTCTTGTTTCTATTATTTACTGTTTGGTAAAGGAAGAATGGATGAGATCCTATTCTATCTCTCTCTCTTTTTTTTTTTCACTGTAGTGAGGTGAGTTCTCACTCAACAGTCCAGACTGGTCCTGAACTTTCTTATGGAGCCCAAGCTGGCCTTCAACTCATGACAATCCTCCTGCCTCAGCTTCCCGAATGCTGGGCTTATAGGCATGCTTCACCATGCCCAGCTTATATTGTTCTGGGGAATCAAACCCAGGGCCTTGCACTTGCTAGGCAAGCACTTTAATTGCTGAGCTAGGTCCCCCAGTCCCAAGAGAACATTCTTTATACAGAGGCTCTGAATAAAATTGTTCAGTTGGCTTTTGGCTCCACTCCATCTAAAGACAAACAAATAAACAGAAGAAGTCAGTGCTAATTTCTTCCCTCCTACTTCCTTTCAAAAAGATCTTATTCAATTTATGAGCATTTTAGTTCAGGAGAAAGCAGAGTTTGCTGGAATTTTTTCCTTGCACATTATTTGAGCATCTCTATCTTTCAGTTTTCTAGTTTCTTTAACAGAAGACGCACAAAAAGTTTTTATACTATTTCTAGCTCTGGTTAGCTACATGACTAAGTATGATGTACTTTTTCTGTTTAGTAAGCACCTGTTATTAATTTTCCTCATACCTTTATAAAATGCTAAACATCCCCTATGATCATTGATTTTCCTTCAGATAATTATTCTTATTATAGGAAAGGGGAAACAGGGAATGAGACTTAAGTCACCGAAGACTACTGACTTGATGGAAATTAAAAAGCAAAATAGCAAAAGTGAAAACATAGATCAACATAAAATATAGATCAAGACGTCAACATATTTGCTGATATTAGCAAACTCTCAGGTAATTTACAGCAGAGAGATCGTTCAAATCATCCATTAACTGAACCTACATGTATTTTTTTCCAGTCTGAGTACCGTGGAGTTTACGTCTTTACTGGGAAACTTCGAGGAAATATGTACATTTCAACAGACACTCTGCCAAGCCTTGGAAGAATGCTCCAAGTGAGTGTGGCCTGTTTGTTAGCACCATTGTTTTAGATAAGGGCGTCTCACTGTGTCTACTACCAGCTTTGTTACGTTGTCCTCAATAAAGTAACAATACAGAGAAAATGCACTAGGTGGTGGTGTTGTCAATGTCAAATCACTGGATGCATATCAGGGTTCTACATCAGCAAATTATTTTAGACTTTGATTAAAAATCATATGAATTTACCGCTTCTGATCAGTATGAGTTATACAGATGGTCTTATCTGACCACAGTGACAGCTTGGACATCACTGATTACACTGATTAGATATTTTGTTTTGTACATTGAATATTACAAAATCATTTGGATTATTCAGTTTCATAAATCTCTCTGTCTCTCTCTCTCTTCTTTCTTCTCTCTTCCTTCCTTTCCCTCCCCTCTCCCTTCTCTCCTGGGAAATACGTGCACAAGGAGCATGTTGTCTGCCGCCAGGCTACACTCTCAGGCCCAGTTAGCTCCTAGTCACTCCTGGTATTGTGTATATATTGTATATATTGTGTTTTATATATTATATTATGAATTGAAACACATAAAAATAGAGAAGGAAAAGTATATCTTTATATGACCCACAACACATTTTGGATGGCTAGCTATTGCCTGAGGTACGAGCAAAGTAATTGCAATGTATTTCATTGTAAGATTCATATCCCAAATAGCATGCCTTGGAGAAGTTGGTGGTTTTAATTTCCATAGGAAAATTGAAGATGACTGCCTGTTAATTAAAACTTATGGAACACAGGTTGTCCAGGGTAAAAATTGGAGAAATCCCACACTATGGAGATCCAGGAATCACTTCAAATACCAGTCGGAATCTAGATAATTAACATGGAAAAATGTTTATTAAGTGAGAAGGGCAGATTATAAATTAGATGTATTAACTTTATATGTTCTGTTTTATAGAGAAACATGTAGAAAAGCAGCCCATGGAATATGCCAACGTTGTTATAGGAGATAACACCAAATGGTTCGATTCTGAGGGGTTTTTTTTTTTTTTTTTTTGAGACAGGCTCTCACTCTGTGGTCCAGGCTGGTCCTGACCTCGCTATGGAGCCCAGGCTGGCATTGGACACACAGCAATCCTCTGTCTCAGCCTCCCCAGTGCTGGGATTACAGGCGTGTGCCACCACGCCCGATTTATGTGGTGCTGTGGGAATTGAACTCGGGTTATTTAGTGCTTGATTTAGCGCTTGCTAGGCAAACGCTTTAACTGCTGAGCCATTTCTCCAGCCCCCGATTCTGAATAATTTTTTTCATGTGCTTTTCTACAGATTTTTCTACTGATGAAGATAGATGACATATAATTTTTTTGTAGGTTGTGAAGAAAAAGCTTTATTGGGAAAATTACAGAAGGGGAAAGAAAGATAGGGTAGAGCTTCTGCTAGTCAGAAGGGGGACCTGGCAACGTGAGTTGCCCGTGGAGCTGGCTGTTTAGGGGTTTTTATCATATAGCTGGTTAAGGGGCTGTCCTATGCTAATTTTTAAAATATTTTTAAAAGACCTTACAGCTACCCAGTTTAGCAATCACCAAACCAACAAACTATGAAGTATTCTTTTGTGGGGTGTCACCTTTGTATTCAATTACTTTTGCCTATACTTAAGCTTTGAGTGTATTAGCTAACAGTATTTTTAGCATGTTAAGCTAAATTTGAATATAAGCATCTTCAAATCAAATAATTCTACCTAGTAATTCTACGTAAGCGCCTGGGTCTATGATTCAGAATTATGCTTGGTGGCGAGAGTTTAAAGCAGTGGTCAAAATCTGCATTTTGTGAATAAAATGAGTCTAATCTACTTTTGTTCTAACTGTGGCAAAATGCTCAAAAGGTTTGCTGCCAGATTTAATTGGAATCATCTTCCTTTCCCTTCTGTTTCCTAGTTTTTATTTTGTGTTTCTCTATTGCTCACAGGTTTCCCGAAAACCAACACAAAGTAGGAGGATGTCTACTGAATCTAATGCCTCATTTTAAATCGATGTATCTGGCTTACTGTGCAAATCATCCGTCAGCTGTAAATGTGCTCACCCAGCACAGGTAACTTGTCAATATTTCCTCCAACTAGGTGGTTTTGCAGTGAGATCCTTTCTAAGGACCACGTCATATGGAAACCTAAGTTCCCCAGATGAGCTCCATGGTATTCCTGTTCTTGATGCCAAGAATTTATTAATCATTACATGGACTGATCATCCATTAATCCAGCAAACAATTTTTGAGTGCCTACTGTGTGCAATGGCCCTTACTAGCTGATGGGAATAGAGATAGGGAATGAGGACGAGAAGGCCCCTTGCTTCACAAAACACAGATTCTCATGGGAAATATGCATATTAAACATTGTGAACACAAAATGGTCATGAAAGGACACAGGGAGAGTTTGCAATGAGGTGTCAATCTTAGTGGGGTGAGACAGTGGGGAAGGATCAGAGAATACTTTACTGCAGGAAAGTTCTGCCTAGATCTAATGATTTAGGTTTCCTGCCCCAGTGACTGGTGGGTACTATATGTTTCAGCCAGGCTTAGTGGCATTGGCCTATAATCCGTGCATGTTGGGAGGATGGGGCATTAGGATCACAAGTTTGAGCCCAGCCTGCACAACATAGTGAGATCTTGTCCCAGAATAAAAAGAAAAAATGGTCTGGGCATGTGGTTCAGTGTGAAGGCCCTGGGCTCAGTTCCTAGTACTGCAAAAATACAAACAAACAAACAAACAAATCCCACAAAAAACAAACAAAACCCCCCAAACCACTATCACCAAATAAAAAAAATAAAGATGTCTCAAGATGGCTAAAAGAGAGGTATTATTAATAAGGAAAGATAGAGGGAAACCACTAGTTGTTTCGATCTGTGTCCCAGGACCTTTAAACAGAAGGCTCTGACACTTTATGTGAATATGAGTCGTTAGGCTCATGAACAACGATGTAGTAGTGTCTCCTTTAAAAGTAAGAGTCTTTACAAGAGACCTTGATACATGTCACATCAATCCTTCCTTAGCCTCTGACTACCCATCCTTGACACATCTTCAGGGCCAACCTTGAGGACATTTTGGCCTTTGAAGACACACTAAAATTCTAGGAGGACAAGAGGAAGACCAACAAGAGAGGCTCTTTGACTTTAATTCAGAGACTAGATGCCTAACATACATGGACTCTGAGCCTGCTGATGCCTGCTAAGAATTTTCTCTTTATCTGATCTTTACTTGAACTCTCAGAGCCAGGCTAAAACCTTCAATGACACCAGCCTTTGGTAGTGACAGAAAGTTTGGTCTTTGTCCTGGCTTGTTAGGAGTTTTTGTTGGCATTGTAAGGGGCTGGAAGAATAGAGCAGTGGTTAAAGTGCTTTCCCAACAAGGGCAAGGCCCTGTGTTTCATTCCCCAGCACCACATAAGCCGGGTGTGGTGGTGCATACCTGTAATCCCAGCACTTGGATGCTGAGGCAGGAGGATTGCTGTAAGCTTGAGGTCAGCCTGGGCTACATAGTGAGTTCAGGACCTACCTGGACTACAGAACAAGACCCTGTCTCAAGAAATAAACATTGGCATCATAGAGATGTTGTGTAAGAATATTTTTAAGGTTGACTTTGTCGAAACCTCCTTGAAGGTCAGTTTTGTTCCCATGATCAAAGGTTTGAACTAATATCAAATATGAAAGTTGGAATTTAAAGCAAGGGATGAAATGATTGTGAATATTTTAGGCAAGTGGTTCAACTGCTTGTAGCTAACATTAGCTAATAATAGACTGACGACGTGACAAACACATGATGTAAAAGCCTGCGAGGATGTGACTCTTACTGCCATCTCAGCTTGACAGATAAGACTGGAAGGCGTAGATGAGGTAATCTGCCCTAGAGCTTGCAGCTGTGAAGTCATCGAGCCAGAGGCCAGGTCTATCAGAATTGTACAAAATGTTTTATTTTCTTTTATCAAGTTACATATTTTCCCACCAAGAATAATTTAAATGCAGATTTAAAGAATTATAATAATGTGAACACCTAGGTGCCTACCACCCAGATTAAACAATAGAAAGGCATCTTTTCGTTTTTTTTTTAAAAATAATAGTTGCATTGCGATCCAGTCCACAAACCATATAATTCACCTCGTCAAAGTATGCAATGAATTGATTTTTAGTACATTTACAATTTCACCATAATCAGTTTTGGAACATTCTACCACTCCTTAAGCAAACCTTACCAACCGGCTGTCATTCCTCATTTCCCCAAATACTTCAATGTCGTTATGTGTTTGATCATGTTGGACGTTTCACTTACAGAAACTCATATACTGTATGACTCTTTGTGACCAGCTTCTTGCACTTTGCATAATGTTTTTAAGGTTCCTCCACATTGTAGGAGGTACCAGTACACCATGTTTTAAATTGTTGAATAGTAGTCTGTTGTACGGGTAGCACGTAGTGTTCCTCCACTCGCCAGTTGAAGGATTACAAATGGTGCTGCTTTACTACATTTATATTCAAGGGTTGGTGTAACCAGGAGTGGAATTTCTAGGTCATGTGGTGACTGTACATTTCATCTTCCGAGGAACCATCAGGCTGTTTTGCAAAGTGAATACACGAATTTACTGTCCCACCAGCAGTGTATGAAAGTTCCATCTCCTCTGCACCCTCGCCAGCATTTGTTATTGTCAGTCTTTTTGACTGTAGCCTTTTCAGTGGGCATGAAGGAGTTTCGCACTGTGACTTTGACTTACGTTTTTCTAATGAATAATTACAGTACACATGTCTTGTGTGCCTATTAGCAATGTGTACATCCCTATTTGGGAAAAAAATCCATTCCGATGATTTCCAATTTTGTCTTTATTATTGTTTTTAACTTATACATGAAAACAAAAGTGATATACATATCGATGAGATAACATGTGATGTTTCAATGTATATGTATATTATCTAATGTTTAAATCAGTTTAAAGATACCTATTTCCTCAAACACTAATCTGGTCTTTATGGTAAAAAGTTTGAAATGCTTTTCTGCTAGGTTTTTGAAATGTACCCCACATGTTTGTGATCTCTAGTCACCCTACTGGGCAACACCACTTCCGAGCTTCTTACTTATATCTAACTGTGACTTATTACCCACCAATCAACCTTTCCCCATCCCACTCCCACTCCCAGTTCTACTCTCCCCAGCCTCTGGTGGCCACCATTTTACTTTCAATTGCCCATGTGGCCAACGTTTTTAGATTCCACATAAAAGTAGGGTTGTGTAGTACTTGACTTTCTGTACCTGGCCTATACTACTTATCATAACAATCTCACTTCTATCCTTGGCTGAATACTATTTCATTGCATATTATATGCCACATTTTCTTTGGCAGTTGGTTGGCAGACTCTTAGGTTGTTGCCATGTCTTGACAATTGCAAATAGTGCCATGCGAAATGTGGTCGTGCTGATGTTACTTCAATATACTGATTTTGTTTCTTCTGTATAAATGCCCACATGTGGGATTACTATATCATATGATGGTTCTGCTGCTTTTCATAATTGCTGTACTAATTTGCCTTCTCACCCACAGTGTTGCAAGGGGTCCCTTTTCTACATATCCTCACCAGCACTCACTTTTTGTCCCTTTAATAAGAGCCATTTTTAGCTGAATGATGTGATATTTCACTGTGGTTTTGATTTGTACTTCTGTGATCACTAGTAACATTAAGCATTTTTAAATATACCTGTTAGCCATTTGGTTGTCTTTGTTCTGATATATATATATATATATATATAATATGCCATCTATTTTTATCAGGTTATTTTTTGCTAATGAAGGTTTTTAGTTTCTTGTATATTCTGGCTTTTAATTCCTAGCCAGATGTAAAGTTTGCAAATACTTTCTCTCCTACTGTAGGTTGTCTCTTCACTCTGATAATTTTTTTTTTATTTCCTGTGCAGAAAATTTTTAGTTTGATGTAATATCATTTGTCTAATTTTGCTTTTGCGGACACCCAATTTTCTCAGCATCCTTTATTAAAAAGACTGTCCTTTTTTCCAATGTGTGTTCTAAGTACCTTTGTTGAAAATCAGTTGTCTATACACGTGCGAATTTAGTTCTGGTCCTCTATTCTGTTCCATTGGTCTTTGTGTCTCTGTTTATGCTATACCACATTGTTTGGTTACTATAGTTTTGTAGTCTATTTTGAAGTAAGGTTGTTTAATACTTCCTGCTTTGTTCTTTTTATTCAACACTGTTTTGGCTCTTTGATATTTTATTTTTTGTGGTTCCATACAGATTTTAGTGTTTTTTTTCTACATCTGTGAAGAATGCCATTGGAATTTTGATGAGGATTGTTTTGAATCTGTAGATCGTTACGGATAGTATATGCATTGTAATAATAATTTTTAAGCCATGAACGTAGGATCTTTTTTCAGTTTTTATGCTCTCTTCAACCTCTTCTATCAATGTTTAATAGCATTTATTGCAAAAACTCTTTTACGTATTTGTTTAAATATATTCTTGGGTGCATTATTTTTTTTTGTAGTTACAGATACTTCAGTATTGGCATATACAAATGCAACTGATTCTGTATGTTGATTTTTGTATCTTGCAACGTTGTTAAATTTATTAGTTCTAGTATTTTTTGGTGGTGTCTTTAGGGTTTTCTATAGAATATCATATCATCTGCTGACAACAACTTGATGTTCTCTTTTTCTGTTTGGATGGTCACTATTTTTCTCTCTTTTTTGTTTTTATTTATTTATTTATTTTGAAACAGGGTCCCTCTCTGTAGCCCGGGCTTCTCCTGAACTCTCTATGGAGCCCAGGCTAGCCTTGGACTCTGTAATCCTCCTGCCTCAGCCTCCCGGCTACTGTGATTACAGGCATGTGCACCACATCCAGTTTACGGGTTTATGTAGCGGTAAAAAATCAAACCCAAGGCCTTATTCTTGCTAGGTGAGCACTCTAAGCACTGAGCTACACCTCTGGTCCCCCTTGCCTCTTTCTGTTTTTTTCTTTTTCTTCTTTTCTAGTTTCTTTTTTTGAAACAGGGTCTCACTCTGTAGTCCAGGCTGGTCTTGAACTCACTATGTAGCCCAGCCTGGCCTCAAGCAAACAGAAATCCTCCTGCCTCAGCCTTCCAAGTTCTGGATTACAGGCATGCACCACCATGCCCAGCTTTTGTGGTGCTAGGGAACTGACCTCGTTGCCTTGCACTTGCAAGAGAAGCGCTCTAACCTCTGTGCCATTCCTCCCGCCCCATTTTTTTCTTTCGCTTCATCCCTCTGGCTAGGATTTCCAGTATGAGGTTGAATACATGTGGTGATATTAGGCATCCTTGTTTTGTTCCAGGTCTTAGAGAGAAAGCTTTCAGTTTTCCCCTTCTTGGAATGGTGTTAGCTTTTGACTTTTTATATAATACCTTACTATGATAAAGTACTTTCCTTCTACACGTAATTTATTTAGTGTTTTTTTTAAATCATGAAGGATGTTGAATTTTTATCAAATTCTTTTTTTCTGTATCTTTTAAGGTGGCCATATGGTTTTTGTCCTTTATTGTGTATACTGGTTATTGATGACCCTTTTGTTTTGTTTTATCTTATTTTATTTTCTTTTGGAGACAGAGTCTCACTATTTAGTCCAGGCCAGTCCTGAATTCACTGTATAGCTCAGGCTGGCCTCGAACTCATGGCAATCCTCCTGCCTCAGCCTCCCTGAGTGCTGAGATTACAGATGTATGCCACTACATCTGGCTAATTTTTATGTGGTGCTGGAGGATCAAAATAGGGCCTTGCACATGCCAGGCAAGCGCCCTACCCATTGAGCTACATCCCCAGCTCGACCTTTTTATTTTTATATAATGACTTTATTTTGTTTCTTTTCTACTGCTTCTGATTTAAAGTTTATCCTATCTGATATTAGCGTGGCTGCTCTTGCTTCCTCTTGAGTTGCATTGGCATGGAGTTTCTTAGTCCATACCTTCATGCTTCCTCTGTGTTGTGTACTTAGATGTGACGTGAGTGTTTTTATAAGCACTATACAGTTGGGTCTTGCTTTCTTGGCCCATTCACTTATTTTATTTCTTTAAATTGGAAATTTTGACCTATTTATATTCCAGGTAATTGCTGGCAGGTAATGTCTTACTATAGCCATTTTATGACTTGTGTTCTCCAGTTTCATTGTAGTTCATTTCTTTTTTTTTTCTTTTTCTCTTACATTTTTCTTTGTGGTTAAGTGATTTGCCCTAGTAGTGTAATTTGATTCCTTACTTACTATTTTTGTCTATTATGGATTTTTGCTTTGTGGTTAGCTTGAAAGTCGTACAAATCTCCTGTGTTGATAACAAGCTGTTTTGAAACGACAGCAACTTAACATGATCGTAAAGTAATAATAGAAACATCAATAAAGAAGAAATGGAGAAAATACACTAATAAAATATCTACACTTACGTTCTATTCTTCCCACTTAGAATTGCTGATGCTCCATTTATACTTTTTGTATTATCTCTGTCTTAATATATTAATATATAATTACTTTTAAAGTTGTTTTTTAGCTGTAATACCAAATATACAAATGAGTTACACATCATATTTATGATATTGCAGAATTTTGAACCTGTCTGTATCATTCCGGTAGTGCCTTATAGTGTCACATGCCTTCTTCTCAGTCATCGATGTGTTTTCAGTTTAAAGAACTTTCTCTAGCATTTCTCATAGCACAGATCTGGAGGCGAGAAATTATTTAATTTTGTTGTATACAGTTCCTTTGATACAAGTTAAAAGAAGAAACTGCATGTATTTCTCACGTGTTACATCACTGCACACTTCTACACACTGGTGCTGTTTGTTTTTGTGTGTGCCATTTAAATTCCTGTCTGGATTTACTTGTTTCCATCTAAAAAGCTGGATATATTAGTAGAATTCTTGGTTGGCCATTTCATCTCTCTCAGTATTTTCAGTGTCTTAGTCCCCTGCCTGCTGGCCACCATGATTCCGGTGGGTGGTTGCCTGTTAATATCATCCAGGTTCCCTTGCCCTGGTGATTAATCTCTTGCTACTTTCAAGACTTCCTCCCTGTCGTCGTTTTCCAGCATTTTGCCAGAATTTGTCTGAATGTGGATCTCTTTGCATTTATCTTACTTGGAATTTATTGAGCTTCTTAGATGTGAAGATTAATATTTTCTGTAAATTTGTGAGATTTCAGTTGTTTGAATGTTTCTTTCCCCCATTTTCTCTTCTTTTGATATTCTCATTATGCATACGTTGCTGTGCTTGAAGCTATCCCATAGTTCCTGGAAGTTTTGCTTCTTTTTCCTTATTCCTCTGTTTTTCAGATTTCACAGTCTCTATCAATCGGTCTTTGAGTTCATTACTTCTTTCCCTTTTGCAAGGTCAACTCTACTATTGAGTTTCTCTAATTAATATTTAAGTTTCAATTATTATATACTTTTTAATTGAATGACTTTTATTTTCATAATTTCTCCTTACTGATATTCTCTATTTAATGAGACATTGTCATCATAGATCATTAAGCACGATTACCTTTTGTTCTTTGAGCATATTTATGATGGACACTTGGAAATATTTGTTAATATGACATTTGGTTGATCTTATAGACAATTCCTGCCTGTTGTTTTCTCCCTAACATACTGGGCACTTATTCTTGTATCTTTGTGTGTCACATTTTTTTTTTTTGGTTGAAAACTAGCCAGTTTAGGTAATTTAAAATTATATAACCCTGGATATTGAATCTATCACTCTTTATTTGGTAGTTTTTATTATTGTTTGCTCATTTTTATTGTGTGGTAACTTAATTGAACTATTTTAGTGATGTCTGTTTCTCCACATTGTATAATCTTTGGTGTCATTCTTCAGAGGGCACAGACATGTTGTTACCCACGAAGAATGACAGACAGTAGTTCATGTAGGACTCTCTGATCATTTTTCCTTCATCTCTCTATTGAGCCCAATTTCGAATCACACCTGGATGTAGGGATTCACTAATTTTCAGCTGATTGGCTCTAATATTTTTGACAATTCTCTATGGACGCAAAGTATTCCACCATCTGATCCCAGTAAGTTCTAGCAAAGGTAAATTTTGAGAGCCAACTTTAAGGTTTGTTCTGACTCTTAGCAATCCCAGCTGTCTGTTTCCCTGGGTCTCTCTAGTGACCTAGCTGGCCCCAATGCTATGGGCTATTGCTCTTGAGTAAGAGGAGCTACAAGCCTTTTTTATGTGATTTCTACCAAAATCTCCATTGTTTTTGCAATATCCCTCAGGCCAGAATTTCCCCACACTATTTCTACATAGGCCAGTTCCCTGAGATAGCTTCATTCTGTTTATAGAGACTGCCCATCCCCCTTGGCAAAATTTCTGAGTCACTGGTCTAGGCAGTGAGCGGAGTGGAAGCTTTCTGTCTTCTCAGTGCGCTTCACCCAGCTCCTCTGCCTTTCAGGCAAGCTAGAGTGATGGGGGTTGGCCCTACTGTTTTCCATCCGCCAGACCCGGGCACAGTGTCAACGCTATGTTTTGGGACTGGATGAGGGAAACTTCCTACCTACTTATTAGTCACACTTTCTGGGAATTAAATCTGTTTTACTCAGAGTTAAAATGGAGGAGCTGTGCTGGTGGCCTTGCCGTTTTGATTGAGAAGAAGAGAGAGGAGATGGAGCAGGTGCCACACACTATTCGTGCTGCTCATGGGCTTTAGTACATTTTCCTTAATGTCTCTCCATGTATCATGTGCCATTCTAACAATTTCTAGAAGCCATGTCTTTAGCGTTTGCACCACTTCTGTTTGTTTTGCTGAGGAGTGGGTTCTCTGAGTATCTCACGGCACCACCCCCACAACGGACCTCTGCCATTTCTTCATAAGCCCTTATATGCCCTCATTTAATCTGAACCTAGAACTTTTACCACTGTCGTATTACTACGGTTTGAAATTCTACCACCTCAAAGCTGTGTTACCAGGGCAGTTCATTTAACTTCTAAGCTTCATTTATCTTAATTTAAAAATGAGGATAAAGTCACTTACCGTGAAGTGTTGATGTGAGGATTACATAGAGTAATATATCCGAAGTACCAGCATTTAGCGTGAGGTGGTTAGCACCACGCCCCATATCAACTTTATTTACTTTCCATCTGGTAGCCCCTGGTTGCTTGTTAGGGGAAAAGCATGAACTAGTTGAAGCAAAGAACAAGTACTATAATGTGTACACACCCACCGTACGGCTTACAAAGCGAAGATGCAATTCAAGTCCTGTGTTTACTCTCCAACATGTCTTCCTCCTCCTTCTATGTCAGGAAGGAATCACAGTCCGAAACTTGTGGGGTTTGAAAAATATTTTCTAGCAACATTTCAATGCTTTACTCCATATCTGTAATAACAAACACGATTCAGAGGAATTTTCCTCTTTACATAAGGACATGGTTCTTCATGCTAATGAAATGAGATCCCTGTCATGTTAGCTATCTCTATGGACATACGTTCTTTTCTTCTTGATATGAAGACAACAGTTCTGGGATTTAAAATTTGTTGCACAGTTAATTTGGAGATTGTCAACTATTTGGGGGATTATATCACATTGTTTGCATAATTTTGCTTAATGCTGTGTTTTGAGAATTTTATTCTAGCCCTTGAAATGATGGCAGTCTCACAGGAGTCTTCATAATACTAAATTCCTATCTTCTGAATGATTTACATGTGAGGGATAAAAAAAATTAAATAAAAATACTAGGGTGTTTTCATGCAATTTTGCATGCATCTTTTAATAATTCAGGATGACATATTGAAAGCCAAGCATGATTAAATGAAATGCCCAGAAATTTTGGGTGGAAATTGTGTTTTCCATGGAGGTCTGGGCTGAAAAAGGGTCATTGGTGGATTTCTGTTTTTCCTCTGCTGAAGCGTTAGTGCTCAGGTGAAGGTCTCTCTTTTGGTCTGTAGGTGGCAATATCAAACAAGAAATGCTGGCAACAGTTGGCTTTGAGAAGGAAGAGCCTCACAATCCTGTGAGTGTGTGTGTGTGTGCAGGTTCTTTGTTGAAAGTGCAGTAATGTACTGCCGCTATTTGGATAGGCAATCAGAATTTAACCTTGACGTGTCCCCACGTGTACATAGACTCAAATAGCTGCCCTCGTCTTTTGTCATCCCCTGGGTGAGGTCTTTGGGGAGTTCCCCTTCCGCTCCCCTGCTGACTTGCTAAGGTAGCTTCTATCTCTTCCTGGGAGTAACTTCTACATTATAAAAAATACCTGCTTCTTCATTGTGCTTTGGTATGTCGTCCATCATGTCCATGAGGGAGGGTTACGAATAGAGTCTAGAGAGGAGCGGAGAGTTGGCATCAAGACGGGCATGGACCTCACTTCCATCTGGGGGGCAGCAGCTGCCAGGACACACTGCGTGCTTCTCTTCTTAGCTATGTGCACCCTCTGCTTAGCACTGTGGCCAGCAACAAAGACTTTAAGGAAACCTCAAAAAGCTGTGTGTTTGCTTCAGGCACAAGGAGCATAGGAGAAATTCTGAGCCTTGACTGTTGTTGTTGTAGTAGTTGTTGTTGTTTGTTCTGTTTTTATTTTTCCCCGGGAAACCAGGGGAGGGAGTGAGGCCAGTCACAGACAAATAGTGGTGGGGACAAGACAGAAGCAGAAGCAGACAGCCTTGCCTTGGGAACTGGGTAAGTGAAAAAAGAAGGTAGCGATCCCCCAGTGCTATGCGAGCAGCGCCCCTGAGATGTTCCACTGGCCAGAGGCTGTGGCCACAGTGATTCCCGGGAGAGTCCTGGGAAGGGAGACTGATGGTGGGGTGACGAGCAAGAACCTTTGACCCTCTGCCAGACAGAATCTTGATCACTCAAACTGGAAATCTACAAACAGATTTAACCGAAACACTGCCGTATGAGATGGTTAATCTCTGTAGTATTATTACTACGTGGAAGAGTTTTCTTCCACCTTGCAGCCTGAGAACCTACCAGAACCTCATCCACCATGTGTTCCATGAGATAAATATATGCATGGTGCATTTCAAGCAGCATGTGCACATTGAGAACTGCTTCTATCACATCTCGTCATGTGTACAAAAACCAGAAAAAAGCCAGAAAAGCGAGTCTTAACCCACTGTTACTTCAAAAAGGCTGCTTAAAATTATAAACTGATTTTAAGACAGATTATGCTTTAGTATAATATTTATGATAATGGTACTAATTTGTGTTTTAAACTTACTTGGCTGAGTAAAATGGGTCTTTTAGGATCTATTTAGCATAACAATGGTTCTTTTGTTGTGCTAGTAAAATTTCCTTTTCTTCCCAGGATCCAGTGCTTTTATTTTTTAGTTATTTTTTTGAGACAAGTTCCTGTTCTGTAGTCCAGGCTGGTCTCAAATTCACCTCCTGCCTCAGCATATCAAGTACTGAGATTAGAGGCATGTGCCACCGTGTCCAGCTATTATGTGCTGCTGGGGGATTGAACCCAGGGCCTGGCACCACCATACCCAGCTAATTTTTATATGATGTCAGGGGATTGAACTCAGGGTTTTAACTTCGGAGCTATGCCCCCAGCCTATATTTAGTGTTTTAATCCAAGGTGGTGGTCTCATGTGATATTGAAAAAAAAACTTTAAAAAATATTTAATAATATTTAGAAAGCCTTGAAGTTATAGTGCTGCGTGAAAATCAATAACAAAGAACTCATAAGCATGTACTCTTCATTACTGTAGTTACGACATCAATTAGAGCAGAACACTGAAAGTGTAACAGTCATGGAAAAGAAGTGTAAGACTTTCTACCAAATTGAAAGGCAACTAGGGATGTGATTTTCTTCTAATCACATTTCTGCTCAAATGCACTCTCCATAAATGTATTTTCCTAATTATATTTTATATGCAATGAATTTTAAAAACAACTTATGCATTTTATGCTAGTGGTTGGAAATTAAACTTTGATTGAATTTTCATTAAGTTGGCAATTATGGATATTGGTAATTTAAAGTTTAGATTCCAGCAAAGTATTGTCTTTTCTTAGAAAAATAACATGCTGATGTATATGTTGGCTGCTTGAAGTTTACAGATTCCTTCCTTCTAGAGAGCCACGTAATGTCATGGAAAGACTCGAGGCTCTGAGCTCCTTGAGCTTCATACCTGTATGGACCCACCTGAGCCAGTTATGAGTTATTGCTTGCCCCTGCTAAGCCTCACGTTTCTCATGTGTAAAATGGAGATAACACCTGTGTTGAAATGCTTCTGTGGACAAGAAGCAAGAAGAAACACATGTAAATATGTTAGTATTCTGTAGCAACCGTACGAACCATGCTAATTTCAGCTGTACGGTTTTATTAAGAAGTGCGTTGTATCTCTCCTTTATGGATGAGTCATCTAAGGCTCAGGCAACTCATCCAAGGTTATCAAATCTGTTTCATGCCTCCATGTCTAAGGACACTTCCTTCCCCTCAGCTGCTCCTGTGACAAGACTGTGAGAACCGATATGGTCAGCAGCGATGGTCCTAGTTGGGCATTCATTCCACCATTTTTTCTCTGACATAGGTGTGTTATTGCGTGCCTAACTTTTTAAACTCCCACTGGCTTCATGAACCTTTCTCACCACTCCCCAGCAGGGATCCCCTACTGAAAAGAGGTGTCTAGATTCTTACAAGCGTGTATCTTATGCAGTGTATTACAACTGAAGGTGATTTGCCACAGGTCATGAAGTGTGGTCAAAGAAACACGATATCAGTGATCAGTTGTGCTGCTGTATTAGTTGACACTCCACCCTTCTCTGTACTGTTCATAGAAGCCTGAGCATTTTTAATTAAGAGGAATCACTGACAATCCCTTTCATTCCCACTCCTTAGTACTTGATTACTGATAGCAAGTTTCTCTGAACATATTTTATAACCTGTGGCAAATCGGTTCAGTTGGAAAATACTGCACAAGGTATGCTCTTGGAAGACTAGGGAGGCCACTTTGCAGGAGAGAGTTCCTGTTGAGAAGTGGCAAGTAAGCTTGTTGAGGCCAGTAGGAGTTTAAAAAGTTAACATTTGACTTTGTAGACTGTCAGGCATGTCCAGCCGGTGGTCTGCTGCTTTTTTTGCCCTTGTTTTTTGTTTGTTTGTTTGTTTTGTTTTTTTCTTTTTTGTTTTTGATTGAAGAGAAATTGTCTTAGGCTGCGAATAAAATATATAATGTGCCTATATAAGTACTAAAATTTCTGTCAAAAAATTTCAGGGGCTGGAGGAGTGGCACAGCGGTTAAAGCACTTGCCTTGCAAGCATAAGGCCTTGAGTTTGATTCCCCAGCACCACATAGAGCTGGGCATGGTGTCACACATCTGTAATCCCAGTACTCAGTAGGCTGAGGCAGGTGGATTTTCCTGAGTCCAAGGCCAGCCTGGGCTACACCAGTGAGTTTAGGACCAGCCTGGGTTACAGAGCGAGACCCTCCCTATCTCAAAAAAAGGAAGAAAGAAGTTTTTCATTAAAATATTTTAAAGAACCAAGAGCAAAAAAAAAAAAAAAAATAGTGGGCTGAAGGTTGGACATGCCTGCATGTAGGCACAGAGAAGAAAGCGACAGAAATAACGTGGTGGTCTACATGGCAGTTTGCAGACAGGAGTCTGGAAGCCTGGAGACCTGTTGGCCTGTAAGGGTGCCAGATACAGATAGGATGCCATGAAGGCTGGGGCTTAGATAGTAGTAGAAGAATGGAGAGGAGTGAGCAGATCAAGGAGATGCTGCACTTGCTGTGTATGCAGGGGCAAACAAAGAGATCAAAGGAGAAAGTGAAATCTCAAAATATGTTGCCAATTGTGTATTAGATTTGTTTCTCTAATTGTATTTTGCTTGAACGTTTACTAAAATGATCTTGTAGCCCCAGGACTCAACCCGCCATATGAGTGGAAAAGAGCCAATCTGGAAGGATGTTAAAGGGTAGAGAAAAAAACATCTGGGAATTAGGTATTTATAAGCACAGTGCATAAAATATAGTTTTCCCCAAGTTGTCACCTTATGGGAGTGTTTGAGTAGCCTGCAGCACTGAGTTCAGGTCTTAGGCCAGGGGACTCTGTGGTTAAGTGTACAAACATGCTTGCTATTGGAATGAAGAATTTCGTTCTAGAACATTCCAAGTGAGTGATAGGGAGCACTTGGTGAGTTGCTAAGCTACCATCTGACCAGCAAATAACTAGAATATTTGAAGTGACTAAGAAGATATATATTTTACCGTAAGTTGAGGTCATTTGAACACTATCCTCCAGGTGCGGGATCCGTACGGGAGGGGGTCTTTGTTTTGTTCGCTGCTATATCCCCATCAGACAACAGAACCTGCCAATAGATGGAAAATTAGTAAGTGTTGAATGAGCAAATTACACCGGGGATCATGAATGCTGGGCACAAGGCTAACGGCACGGAGGGTGCTAAGGACAGGCTGGTTGAATTGAGTTGGAATGAATTGAGCAGACTTGGACGGACCAGTGATACACGTTTTATTTGGTTTTGCATTGTGCCAAAAAACTGTAAAATAGCATTAGGTTGACAATTCTTTAGGTGGGATATTCTATAATGAAACTCTTATTGTTTTTGCTAGCGATGATCTGGAACAATTTATGGAAAATCAAGGTGCATCCAGCCCGGGTATCCTCATTTTAACCACAAGCCTCAGCAAACCATTCATGCGACTGGAAAAGTACGTTACTCTCCTGCAAGAACTGGAGCGGCATATGGAGGTAAGGGAAGGCAAGCTTTTCTAGGCTCCTGTACTACATGAGGGTCTCTGCCCAGTGGGGAGCAGCCCGTCTACTTCCAGATGGGAATGTAGTAGATCTGATCCTTCCTCTTCCCAGCTCGTAGTAGTCCTCTTTTTGTAACAAATAAGGTCTCCCTCGTTTCTGATAAAATATTCGTGATCACTCACCCTCTTCCTTTTTCTCTCCCAAGTCTCAGTCCTGTTGCTTTCATCAGGTCCGTGTTACCTGTGATTTAGCTTTCCTTCTGCTCTCTCACCTGCACATGGTGGTTCAGGCAAAATCAGACCTAGAAATCTGTGTTATTCTGATACACTAACCAATTTCATTGCGAGAAATAAAGCAAACTTCCATCGGAAAATATGACAAACATGTTCACAGTACACAGGAATGTTTACCTTCATAATATTATGATTGTTCAGCTTTCTGATATTGGATTATGATGGATGATTCCATAATTCCTTAAAGATTAGTAAGTAGGTCCAATATCAGTGTATTTTTCTGCACTTCAAAGTCCCCTCACACGTTTGGTTTACAAACTTATAGCTTCCTTGCAACAGTTGTAGCGGAGCTGTAATCTTTTCTAAAGTTAAAATTTGCAGTGAGGCTTGATAATTGAAATTTTTTCATCAAGAGCCCAAATCCTCTGTCTCGTGGTTAAAAACCAGCCAGCAGGAATGGTACCTTGAGCCATTTTTGCGCGATTGTGTGTGGGATATGGAGGTGTGGGTGAGGAGGAGAGCCCACTGGGAGGAGCCGCATTTACCCTAGTTGTTCTTCCTGTGTCTGGGGAAAGGTTTTGAGGTTTGAAAAGGGTTGATTATCTTTAAAGAAAAAGGTTGCACGCCGCCGCGTTTGTCAGCGTTTGTAAGGATTGAAAGCATGCACTCTGAGCGAAACCACATTCTCAGGGTATTTGATCTGCGTGAAAGCTGGAGGCAGTGGGGAGAGGGTGAGTAAGGCCTGCCGGAATGAAATTTCAGTTAGGGCTCGGGAAGGTGTTGACCCCTGGATGCCTTTCCATAAGCCCAAGTAGCTTGCTGAACCGTTTGAGGTTTGCCCCTCCTTGCTTATCACAAAAATCCGGTTTCTGTTACTTCTCAGTGCTGAAGGACAAATATGCATTCGATCCGGGGAGGAAAAAAACCCCGGCAATAGATGTTCTACCTGCCTCGATGGTCTATTTCGGCCTCCCTTATATTAGAGCCTGTTCTAGGCCTGTTTCCATTGGCTCACACTGTCTGTGGCTGCTCCCCATTCATGCTAGCTGACCACTGCCTAAGACCCTTTAGCCCAATTTCTGATCATGTGGCTTGTTGATTTCTGGCTGGTGGTCAAATCAGTTCTGAAATTCTCCCTAGTCAGCTGATTCAAGAAAGAATAAATTTTACTGTAAAGGAGTGAGTGCCAGCTTACTTTTCATGAGCAATATCATTCTTGGCTTGGGCTGGACTCCAACTCTGCCCGACTGTGTAGTTTCTCACCCAAGACTGGTTGAACAAGAAATTTGATCTTTTCATTGTTTCAGCTGAGTTCCAGCAGTTAGGTTTACATGTTCCCCCAAAGTGGTATCGGTGTACATCCCGTATCCCTGATATTAGCAATATTGTATGACCTAAATAATTATTTAATCACTATATTTACTATTAAATGTTACCCAAGGTACAATAGAAAAAAGAAAATGGGAACTCCTGCTTCAATAACCATACTCACTTGTTGCTACTAACTATATGCTGTGTTACCAACTGTCTTAAAAGTCAACTCTATGCTAATTTAAGGAGTTAAAAAATAGATCGGCATTTGAAATCTCTGTACCTCTAAGTATTAGGCAACTAAAAATTTTTCTTTTGGCTGAGAGATTCGTGACTTTTAACACAGGTATGGATTCATGTACATGACCACGACTGAGATACAGAACAATCCCATCATGTCCCCCAGTTGCCTCTTGCTGTCTTTTCATGACCACCCATTCCTCTCACCCCGGACTCAAGGCGCCTGATCATCTATTCTTCTCTAATCATGTTTCCAAATGTGTTCCTTTGATAGGATACTCATCCAGATCATCAGGATGTTCTGAAAGCAATCATAGCATTCAAAAGTCTCATGGTAGGTGAAGCTCTACAACTTTCATTCTCCATTTTGTGCACTTTGTTCCTGAAAGAGTGAGTTGTGTGCAGCATTTCTTTCCTTAGGCAAAGGCCTTTAGAATGGAAACAGTAAGCTTTCATGACAGCATGGCAGGGATTCTTTCTTTGCATTTTGTCCTCCAAAAATCGTGCTTACCTATGAAAGGTTGCCACGGTGAGAGTATAAAGCAATCACATTTGAAGCCACATTAAGCATTGATGTGTAGGTGGGGGTTTTCCTTTTGTCTCTTTGTCTTACCTCTGTTGCTTACCTTATGTCTATGTAACTTGTCATTCACTGATTGGCATCAATACTGGATTCAACTATTTTTGTCAAAAGGTGTGAGCTTGTTCTTTGCATATGAAAAAGAAATCCTTTACAAAAGGAAAAAGAACAATTTAAAATACAGTTTCTTTATATAGATGGCTACCAAAGGTATCTGTGATCTCATATCTTGAGCATCACAGTTACCATGTCTCTTGAGCATACATTTGTATAAAACCACTTGTTGCCATTTCAGAAGGAAGGAAAAATTTATTTTTGGTAATAGATTAAGTTTAGCTTCATTTTTGACATTTCTGTTGCATCCTAAGTGACTTGTATCAGTGTTCAGTTATTGATTCTTGCCATGAGCTTGTGACACAATATTCTCCATCACCTCATTTTAGTACTGTTGAAAGATCACTAACTCACGTGTCCATGACTAGACAGCAGGTGAAGACTAGGGTGTTGTGTTAGGTGAAAAGGACTGTGGTTGTAAGTCAAAATGGTCAAATATTGGCAGGTCTACATGGCTCAACCTGATAGAGAAGTCCTCTGAAACACCTTATATTTATTACAATTTGTGTCTTGTTTATTTTTCTGATGTGAATAAAATTTAAAAGGCCTCTTTAAAACCATACTTTTTCTGATTGGGGTACAAAATTTGCTTTGATGGTTGTAGTGTACATTTCTCACTATAGGTGCTTATAATAAATACCTATATAAGGAATTTATTTCTTTAAGTCTTCATTTAAAATACTGAATGAGGCAGCAGAGATTTTATAGAAGAATTGCTTCAAAAAACCCATGAGATTACATTCATTTGGAAACCGTAACATGATTAACCATACATTAATTTTCATATTCAATTTGCAATTAATGCTGTTACATTACTCTGAGAACTCAAATTTTCTGAGGCAGAAATTTAAATATATGTATTATGTTCCCATCCCAGATTGTATTGGCAAACTGTAAATTGTTTCTTGGTTTGAATTTTCAGTTTGTCATCATAGAATTCAGTTGTGTGTGTTTTTTAAAAATAATTTTAGGCATAACAATTAATTTAGTATTTTTTACAGCAACCTGCTATTGCTCTCTAATCAAACAAGGGGACAGTGTTTATGTTTAATTATAAGCTCAGTTTGATTCATTGAGGCATAAAGAAAGAATTTGTATTCTTTTGACAGTGTCTTTTCCATAAATAACTCTTAGAGCTTTTTTTGTTTTACTTTCAGTTTTGTCCTTGCCAGGATGCTTACCTTGTTGGAGTATGACCCTATGTTAGAAAAATAAAATTACTTTGCACCTAAATCTTCATTTAGCTAAAGAGGGAACATGGAGCAGTGCATCTGAATCTCCCAACTATGCTCCTGACTCTGCTCAGTGCAATGATGCTGCCTTCCCACGTCCCTTCTGGGCAGAGAGATACAAGCCCTTGCCACCTTTTTATCTTGAGACCTTGGCACAATGAAAAGACTCTTTTCTCACGCAACTTTTCAGGGCTCAGAGCTAGAGATGAGAGTAGTGGATCTTCTGTTTGTCAGGATGGATTCTGGTCACTGGGATTCGGGGTGAGAAATAGGAGAACTTAATGGGAATTTGAGAGCCAGAAGCCACACCTTACTTTGATATTGTTTTGGGCCTGATAACTTTCACAGTCTGTTTCAAAAGAATTCCTGTTTCATTCTGTTCTATTTTGGCTGTCTAGGGGCAGTGCCAAGACCTGAGGAAGAGAAAACAGTTGGAGTTGCAGATACTTTCCGAACCTATTCAGGCATGGGAAGGGGAAGATATTAAAACCTTGGGAAATGTGGTCTTTATGTCACAAGTAATGGTGCAGTATGGCACATGTGAGGTAAGGTGTTTCAAGGTTCAACATAGTTCCTTCCATCCGTCATATTTGAGTTTATTTGTCCTTTCGTTGAGGTAATAATGCCTGAGCAGTCAAGCAAGAAATCAAGTGATTTATCACCAGTCCTTTGCCTAACACTGTGCTAGGTCGTATGGGAAATAGGAAAGAATGAGCTGTGTTCTCTGCTCACAAGGAATTTATTAAGAACATGTTAGAACACAAGTCTCAAGTAGAAAATAAGCCAGAAAGTCAATGTTAGATGGTGTGGCCTTCATAGTAGTGTCTACAGAAGTATAGAAAAGGAGAAGACCAGGAAGACCGTATGGAGAGAAGATTCAAAGAGGACAGCCACAGAAAGGAAAGGACAGGAGAGGGCGGAGCTCATTTCTGTCCTAGGAGAAGAAGAGTGTGGCTTTTTTTACCCTGCAGGACACCGAGGAAATGGCACTGCTCTAGGCCTCGGGGTGGACACCGGGAGCAAACCCTACCACTTTGCGAGGGAGAGGCAACAGGATCTCCAAGTTTAAGCCCAGTCTGGGCAACTTCGTGACTTAGAGAGACCTTGTCTCAAAATCAAAAATAAAAATGGGCTTCGTTTGGGAGAGGGAAGACAATTCTAACACCTCTGTCAACGTGGTGGCAGAGGGGATCGAGCTCAGTCTGAAGCCCCTAGGCTCACTCCTAGTACCACAAACAAGTAAGAAACCAGGCTGTTGAGATCAGAGGAAACATGCTGGGCATAGAAAAAGGAAACATTAAATCAGGCTAGGAAACAATGGGATTACTGAGCAGTGCAACAGCATAACAGAAGGGCTGTTTGTTGCTTAATAACCTGACAACCACATGTGTCAGGTGGGAATGAGACCAGAAACAGAAAGGGTGGGTTGGATGGGAAGCGAGAAATACCCTAGCCAACGTGGTGGCAGAGGGAATGAAGTAAGCACGCGGGGCAACTCTGAGACAGATTTAGGTGGGTAAGTTGACAGGAAGGTGTGGCCCATGGACTAGAGGAGATGACACATGGAATTTTTGGCCTGTTAACTTCCAAGAGACTGTAGATAGTTAGGTGGATATGTCCTGTAGGCAGCTGATGAATGGAGATGTGGGTGAGAGGTCACAGTGAGCGGCAGAGAGTTAGATGGCCCTGACAGATGTGCCTTCTTAGGAAGTAAATATCCAAAGAGGAGCACGGGGCAGGGGGGTGCTGAAGATGGATGATTTCTTTTAGAAAGGAGCCAGGGTAGGGGAGAAAGGTTGATTATGTCACCTGGTATGATTTATCGGGTGTTAGAATTGTCTTCTTTCTCCCAAACCATCTTCGTCTGCTCCCTGACATGCCCGTGGCAGAGATTCATTGCTTTGGGTCAATAAGCAATCACATTGAAAATGCAGATACCCTGGGGAAGGGTAATGCAGGGAGTCTAACTATTAGTCACTCACATCTTTGGGATGAACCTCTTGGGTGAAAGGAGGAGGAATCAGTGCCAGGATGAAAATAAAAAGACAAATGGGACAATAGAAAAGAATTGGAGGACTGTGTTGTCATGGAAATTCTGGAGGAGCTCTTGAAAATGGTCAACAAGCTGTGTGCTACAGAAGGTTCATAGGTTAAAGAGTGTGAGGACCAAGAAGCCATTGGATTTCTCTAGAAGGCAGTTATTGATGACTTTGAGAGAGCCGTGAGCATGCGGTTAGGGAGGGATCAATGGGGAGAAAATGAAGGCAGTGTGTAATTTGGCAATAAAATGTCAAGAAATGTGATATTATGTGTAAGGAGTCACATGAGGCAAGCAAGGCCTCTTAGGACAGTAGATGTGCGAAGGCCAAAGCGGAAACGCTAGTAAATCAGGCGAGAGGCTCCTGGAGGAAGGAGATGAGTCATCTGTAGAATGGAGTGATCCTAGAGAATTCAGGGCACTTGTTAGAACAGCTATCCATGAGAAGTTGCTCTCTCAAATGGAGAACAGAGAAGGACTCAGTTGAAGGATAACTGTGCATCTATTAATTGGGAATCCGCTTAAGTGGCCCAGAGCAGCCCTCATGTATTAAAGTTCCTTTAGTGTCATGAAAAAAATACTTAAAACTAATGCATTTTGTATCTCAAAAGAGTTAGAAGGGAAGATTTTAAAGGTACTCATTACAAAGAATTGAAAAAAAAAACTTAAGATAGTGGATATGCTGACTGTGCTGGTTTGATTGCTACACAATGTATATATGAATTGAAATATCACATTGTTCCCTATAGATATGTACAATTATTATGTGTCAATCTAAAACCCCACAAAACTGGGTTAGGGGTGTACCTTGAGAGTAGAGTGTGTGCTTAACACTCATAATTCCCTTGATGTGACCCCCAGCAACACACACACACACACACACACACACACACACACACACCATCACGTGATTTTTCATTAATATATATTTATAGTACATAATAGTCATGTTCTTGTTGAAGAATTAGTTCATATACTAACATGTCTCAATCATTCTGCCTTTTTGTTTACTACTATCTCTCCTTTGTTTTTTTATTTATTTATACTTTAGATTTTTGTGTAAGAGAAACCATGAAATATTTGCTTTCTATATCTGGCTTGTTTCACTCAACATTATGGTCTCAAGTTCCATCAATTTTCCTGCAAATGACATGGTTTGATTCTTTATGGCTGAGTAATATTTCATTAACATATAATTTTAAAAATATGTTTAATTCTTGTACATGAACATGGTAATCCTATTCCTAGTGACTAAAAAATAGTTTCAAGAATAAAAATTTAGCATGCACATTAGCAGGGGTGCCCGATCCCAGGCAGTGCTGGTCGGTGGCCTTGACTGGTTCAAGGCAGATGAACTGTGGGCAGGAGGTGAGCAGCCAGCTCTGCCTCTGGTCAGCATCCTCCTATTGGGTTCTGATGCCGCTCCTGATTTGACAGGAGATGGAGCTTTGCTCCCTGCTCCCCTCCTACTGTGGCTTGCCATTTCAAAGCCTTCCTCCACCAAACTACTGCTTAACAATCATGCCCCCTGCCCCAGTCTCTGGGAGAATGGTATTCAACTGAATTGGTCCCTGGTGTCAAAGGGGTGGGGACCACTGCCCTAGATAATTGATAAAGAGACCAATACATTGATGCATAACAGTTTTTTACTATTTGAAAAATGCTTTGTTTTGTCACTAAAGTAAAATAATATTTTTGCTTTGTGAACTGTGGGACTTATTTTTTTACCCAGGAACAGCACATCAGAGGGGCTGCATGTACTGTGTGACTTCTCAGGCTTGTATATTTCAAACGTGGGCCTGGCTATTTGTGTTTAACTGTTAGAAACTATAGGAAGGAGAAGAAAATTGTGGGTTTATGTCCATGTGAATGTAAACTCAGCTATTTTGGGGATTTTACGTTGGATGGCTTTAAAAAGCACTGTTAATGTTTCAGTTGATTCTGTGAGATCTGTGTCATAAAGTGGTGGTTCCAGAAATTTTTAACAGAAATGTCAAATGTTTATTTCTTATTGAATATTTTTATTCCTCAGGAAAAAGAGGAGCGGTACCTTATATTATTTTCAAATATCTTGATAATGTTGTCTGCAAGTCCTCGGATGAGTGGTTTTATCTATCAGGTTAGTAGATTTTGGATAAAACAAATGCCAGGACTCATATAAAATCCAGCTTTCATTTATATGTAATACATTTATTATAGCATTAGAAGCTCAAGCCTGAAAAGGCAAATGTTCTGACCTCTCATTGTAATTAAACAGCATAGAAGAACAGATGTTCCTTAAATCAGAGACCTTTGTATTAGAATAATGCGTTTGTCTGAATATCCTCTGCTCTGGTTATAAGCTAGGTTTTGAAAATAAAAATAGAAATTTAGCTTTACAATTGGGTAAATGAGCAGTAACGTTTTACACAAAGCTGGCACCAGTCCTGTGATTTCTTATTACAATTATATGTGATTTGGGTGTCTAAGATGCAAATTATTAAACTCCCTGAAGAAATTAAATTTCCCTCAGTCTGCTCCCAAGATATAGCACGTAAGTTGTTATTGCCCGGTATATCCTGGCCTGGCTGGCACTAATTTTCATAAATTTTGGGTCATTACTTTGTTCACTAATTCATATAAAAATACATTAGAAAAGCAAACGATTTAGTGAACCCTCGTCTCATGCTTTGGGGGTGTGGCAGGTAAACAACCCCATCTTCCTCATACTTCTTGGTCAGATTGAAATGCAGAAACAGAAGTATTATCTACTGGCAGACTGGAGCAACATGTCTAGCCAGAATTCTCTAGCGATTCCCGAGAGGGTCAGAAAATCTAGGAGAAAGAGGTACAACCACAAAATTAATGGGAATGTTTTTTTCTGGTAGGGAAAAATACCAATAGCGGGAATGGTGGTGACTAGGTTAGATGAAATTGAAGGGAATGACTGCGCATTTGAAATCACAGGTAGGTAATTTTCTTCTTTTCATGTAGCTACTTCAATCCTTTTTGGCATGAAGTGGAGTTTAAATAAATAAATGCTATTATTTTCTGTTATATAACCCACGAGCAAGTTTCCCATGGCCACGATGAAGTATATTCCATTTCCTGGGAGAACTAGAGCACAGTGATAGGACAGAGAAATCTCCCGGTCATTTAAAAGCCTCGCCTTTGCCATTAGTTTCCATCTTCTCTTACATAAGAGCTACTTGTAAGAGCCAAGGAATAACAAAATGGACTGATATAAATGTAATTTTCTGTCCTTCTGTCATCTATTCCCTTGTGGCAGAGGTCCCAGAGATGTGGACTTTTTTCAGCAATCTTAACATAAGCCTGTGAGTTAGCCAGGTTTGGTTCTATTCCTAAAAAGTGCTGAAAAGCCATAGAACTTTCTTCACAAATCAAGCAAAATGCCAGATCTTGATAATGCCCCTTTGTTGTGGACTTTGTCCCTCTTGTCAGGCTAGTAGTGGCTAAGTTTGGGTTCATGGCTCCTGGCCCTGGCGTTACTCTTCTTTTCTAATGAGGAGCCTAAGTTTTGGTGTTTTCCCAAAGGTTATAACCTGTCATAGTTGAATCTTGTTCCAGTTTTGATATTGGGCAATCATACAACATTGTCACTATAGACTATGAACCAGGTGGACTATAAGCTTCCGTTTTTAGATTGTAGGTTTATTTATGGTGTGCTTTTTACACTACGGAGATTCTGCTAGCAGTGAAAAGCAGGGACATAAATATTTATTTTTTAAAAATCAGACATTAATACTTATTATCACAGCTTATTAGTTTCTAATGTGGAGTTCTAAAAGGGTTATCCTGTTGGCATGAAAACCTTTGAATGTAGATACCTAAGTCCTAGTTGTATGAAGTATATTTATGAATGAAACAAGCTCACTGTTCTTTTTCTCTTTTTCAAATGTTAATCATGTGACACAGGCAGCGTAGTAGAGAGAATCGTGGTCCATTGCACGAACAGCCAAGATTTCCAGGAATGGTTGGAGCAGCTGAGCAGACTGACCAGAGGAGCTGCTTCTTGCGGTTCGCTATCCAAAACATCCTCCTCATCATGTAGTGCTCATTCCGTAAGTAGGCCATTTGCTCTGACCAGGGATTGTGGAGGCTTTTGTCAAATCTGCCTGCTAGTAACAAGAAGCAGGGAGCATACCCTTCATATCTTTGGGTAGTCTTTTTAGATTCTGAAGTACAGTCGAACCTCACTAATTCTGATTTCTTATTGTGAGGCCTATCCAAATTCGTGAAGCATTGCTGAGAAGTATCCAGTTTTGTTTGATGGTATTCAGATATTCCAACTAGCTGCTAGCCGTGTGTCTCTAACCGGAAGTCCAGCTAAGATGTTTTAATGATAAATGAGGCTTATTTAGTAACTCTTATCCTTCTGTTAATAATACGCCAAGTCAAAACAAATAGCTTACTTCCCTAAGTGCCTAAGCATCACCATTTAATCTCACTCATGTCATCACATTTGCTCAGTAACTTCTACAATCATAAGCGTTTGGTGTCGTCTTCTTCTGAGTTATAACCAATTTAGAATTCATGGAATTTGAATTGATGAGATTTTACTGTACTTATTGGGTGAAATGGAAGATATGCTGTGTTGTTTACATGCAAACCCGTGATACCAAAATTCCCATTTTGAGTGCTGTGCGTTGTGGTAGATCATGGGCTTTGCCGTAAGTGGGTTGAAATCCTGTCTTACTAGCTAGTTACTTCACCTTACTGCGTCTATGTCGTAGGCTGTTCCGATGAAATAATCTATTTAAAGCACCTAACAGAGTGGCAAACACATCACCGATTCTGACTTTAGTGAAATTGCAGAAGAGAGAGAAGAAAGACAGAACTGTGAGATGTTGAGCCAATTTTGGGCTTTTCTGTAGAGACCCCATAGTCTTGAGTGGAAAGTGCCAGTTCTCAAACTGGAGACTTCGGTTTCCCATCTTTGCCTTTCTGTGGCTGGCTTTGTTGATCCAATGAAGCTATTGGTCTCTCACTTCGTGGCATGAGGTTGGGTTCAGATGACATGTTGCCAGCGTCTGATCAGACATTTTCCCAGTCTTTTAGCTCTACTGGACAGCCCCGAGGACCCTTGGAACCTCCTCAAATTATAAAACCATGGAGTTTAAGTTGTCTACGACCTGCGCCTCCACTTAGACCATCAGCAGCCCTAGGTTATAAAGAGGTAATTTTGCTACATGTGGTTCAAAATGCTTCTGAGAAGCTCATTCTCTAGTTTATTACAAGTTGCTCTGTGAGAATGTGATAGAATTTATGATAGGGGAGAGTTGTCAGTCAATTTTGAATTTCTAGGCTCCATTACTTTTTTTTTTCTTAAATTTCCAATTGTCCTTTGTCCATCTACAAATATTTATCAAATACCCACAGGATTTGTGTGCGCTGCCTGAGTTTCCCCCGCCTCCTCTTAAAACACCTCAGTTTACCTTTGTGTGATTCAGGTAATTCTTTACATGAGTTAACCAGGCACACACATCTTAAACAAGAACCACTTCATTTGGAGTTGAATTTCCAACCCCCAAAAAACCTAATTCTGCATTTTGGAGCATTTTGGTCTATTGAACCAAATCAGTCATGCTATGGGACCAAGCTCTGAGACCAAACTATGAAAGTGATATTTGCTTCAGGGGAAAGGCAAAAGAATTTAATGAAATGAGTATCTTCTTGAAGAGAGGCTTCTCAGCAACAACCGTAAAGGACAGTTGACGTTTGGGAAGTGTGGGGATTTCAAGGCTGTGGTTGTTTTTTTCTGTGTCAAAGTTGAAGTCAGGAAATGCCAGTCACTAGTTTTCATAATTGTGTGGAATGTTACCTTTTCTATCCAGTGGTTCCCCTCCCACCACCCTGGTCCTAAGTGTTTCAGATTTCAGAAAAGACACTTGTTAATAACTATTCTTTAAATACATCTTGTTGAGTGAAGAATAGATTGGTGACAGTTCTGAGATGAGCTTTAGAATTATGATGCAAAGGCAGCTTATAATTTGGTATCAACCGTGTGCCTCCATGAAAGATGCATGCTTAGTTAAATTTTGAGTGTGTTTTGATTTAAGCTACCATGCATCTGCTTCAACTAAGTGTTGCGTACAACTCTTAGTGCAGTAAAAATAGAAAAATATCCGGACACTGGAGGATTTTTTTAGCCCCTTTCAGCTGGGCATGATAACAAATATAATGTTGGAGCCAAATTTTTAGTATGCACCTCTATTTAGAATTTGGCCAGTATACTGTCCCGCAGATTTGCTTTGGAAATTGATTGGCAATTCTTTCAACCATTCACTTTTCTTCTTCGATTACTTGAAAGGGTGCCATTTCATAGTTGTCTACGTTCCCTTTTTAATTATGGGTGTTTTGTAATTGTCAGTTACTAAATTCAAATTCAGGGGAGCTCTGAAGGGTAAAGTCGACTTAATCCTTCACATAACTAATCTATTAAAACTAAGGCATGATCACTTTGTTTCTGCTCTGGGAAGAGAGTTATTAATATATCCTCACTATGCGGTATGTATTTCAGTTATTTTCAGCATTTGTTATTCTGCACAGAACTGTATTCTTTGAACTTTTGCATGATGATATCGCATCTGAAACTAATGTGGGAAAGGTGATGATATTCTTTCTGTGTAATTTATGATATTACTAACATTTCAAATGTTGTTTTAGAATTATTGATAAGTGGATTTGGTCATTATAACCATCGACCTCTCACGCTCGTCTTCTCTTTCCTTACATATTCATTTTAGAGGATGTCTTATATCTTAAAGGTAAGGGTAGAACGATATCTTTGGCTTGCAGTGACATCACAGTGTTGTGCTGTAACCTTTGATGAATGAAGCTTTCCCTTATGCTTGTTTTGTCCCTTGTTATAATTTGTGACAAAAATGTGAAGATGCGATTGTGACATGTAAGTATGTTCTTACAAAACCAGGCGTACGTGAGATACGTACTAAACTGTCGTCTTATATGCAGTGCCTTAAAATGCCCATCTTGCTGCTTTTTTAAATGCTATTTTTCTTGTCATTTTTGTCACATGTAAGTTTTTCTGCCTCACCTTTAGTGGATGTGCTCTGTCCTATTCCCATTCCTGTGGCAGTTGACATGTTTGTCTGTTTTCAAGTCTAAGTGAATCACTGTGGCTAAGTAAAAAAAATGAAATCCTTTGTTTCATATATTCTAAGATACTAATTATTATTCATGCATCATATATCAGTGTGTATACACCCACCAGATGGAAGACTAACCTAAGATAATCATGAGGCACTCCCTCCGTTTGATTCTAATATATTTACTTGGATATTGATACTGAGTTTTTTTAATTTGCTAGTTATTCATATTGGAAAAGTAAATTCAATAGCTCTTATCTCTATCGTTTACTAGTTAAAATATGGCCCTGTACATGTATGTTGAGCTTGGCTATAGGTAGGTCACTCCTAACCAAAAAATATTTATTAGGAAATCTTTCATTTAGCTCATCTCTCTGATTTTGAGAAAATTACTTACTCTCACTCTTAGTGCTCCCATCTGACAAGTGAAAGTTGCTTTCGTTATTGGGACTATGGCCAAAGAGAAGACCTACTTAAATAGTTTTGAAGTCCTTCAAAAAGTGATAAATACTATATTCATGGCTATTGTTGTTATGCAGTTCCCTTAGAAATGTTTTGGTGGAGAAGGTCACCCAAGTTGGGAATACTATTATTTTGCTATAGGGTTGACATTCATTACTCTCCCTGCAGATTGTACCCTAAGGGTATTTGGCCTCACAGAGCATCTGCCTCGTCTTTAGTGCTCTGTCCTGTTTCCATCCCTGTGGCAGTTGACAAGATACTGTCATTGCCTCTGTTTTATTTAACCTTGTAGATTTATTGCAGCCATTTTTATTATGCATGGTGCTAAATTTTGATGCACTCCTGAGACTATTAAAATTAGAGAGAATTATTCTATTCATTTCACTTGCTTTAGTTTAATGAGTATTTGGGGAGCATTTTAATTCATTAGAAAACCTTTCTCCTTATAGGAATCTAGTAAAAGTCCCAAAACGATGAAGAAGTTTCTTCATAAAAGGAAGACTGAGAGAAAACCATCAGAAGAAGAATACGTTATTAGAAAAAGTATGTGTTTTGTACTTTCTGAAAGTTATTTGTGGATGAACTAGCATGAGGATATTTTCAAAGCAGATGATTAGAGCAGTTTGTTCTCAGCATCATCTGTTATAAACATTCATGGGAAGGTCTGGTCATCCCTGGGAATTTTTGGTAAGCTGTCTCCTGTAGTACTTCCTGTCATCTCAGGCAGACATATCTGCATCATTTTCACAACACAGAACATTTTGCCCACTGAAAGGACCTATTTTCAATAGATACATCTTTCCCTTTTAGTTTCTGAGGCCTAGGATATTTGCCTGTACAGAGACAGGCTGAATAGATGTGGTGACCAAAATCCTCCTGGAAGCCTTATGCTCAGGGACGTTCTCGGTTAACCAAGGGATTGGCAATGTATAGCAAGAGGGCTTTATTTGAGAAAGATTCCAGAGTCAATTAGCCAGTTGGTATTTGCCTATGAGGCTGTGAGCAAGGTACAATACTTGGGACATGTGTGAAGGAGGAAGTAATGTCTTACAAAGTGGTGGTGGGACTGTGTATCACTAGAAAATACAGTTTGAGTCTGGGGTGGTGGGGAATGCCTATAATCCCAGCACTTGGGAAGGCTGATGCAGGAAATTGGCAAGTTTGAGTCCCACCCGAACAACATTGTGAGACCCTTTCAAAGTAAAAAATAAGTAAAAAGGTTGGGGATGTAAATCAGTATGAAGGACCCGAGTTTAGTCTATAGTTTTGAAAGAAAAAAAGGGAAATGTTTGCTGGTTTTCTGCTTCTACATGTGTTATCCTGGACCCCATATCTAGGGCAGGCACCTCAGTCTGTTAACAGAGGACTGCCATTCAAGCAGTTCAAGAATGAATGGGGGGAGAGAGCGACAAGGGAGGTTCAGTGACTACACAATGGGTGGAGTTAATGGGAAAATCTTCCTAGAGAGAGCGGCCCTGAAATTTAAAGGAGAGGGAAACATTGACATATTGGGTGAGAGCTGAGGTCAGTGCCAAGTGCTCTGCTGTGATTGGGCCTCGAAGAGATGACTGACAGGATGCCCTTCACGCCCACTTAGAGCTCGGGCTTCAGGAGCAGGCTCCTTGAGGGTAACCCCAGAGTGTTGTGGGCTTGTTTTCCCCCTTCTCCATCATGAGGTCTGGGCAGCTTGTTCTCCTGCCTTTAAGAACACTGCCAGTCAGAGGCAGCAGTCCTTAGCAGTGACGCGTACTGCATCTCTTTGAAGGCCCAGAAGCGAGTGTGTGTGTGTGTGTGTGTGTGTGTGTGTGTGTGTGTGTGTGTGAAAAACCATTACTATTAATTAAACTTGACAGGTACAGCTGCTCTGGAAGAGGATGCTCAGATCCTAAAGGTGATTGAAGCCTACTGCACCAGCGCCAGTTTTCAACAAGGTAATGGCTCAAGTAGGTTCCCTCAAGCTACTTGCTCTAATGAATATTGCTTCTTCTTTATTGCTCATTGCCTCTTAGAAAAACCGAAAAGCAATGCAGATTGGGTTGGCGACTTGGTGCAGAGGAGGGTGCAGGACTGCATCTTTCAGATAAGGTGGTTTTAGCTACTGAGCGGTTTGTTTACCCCACTGTTGCTTTTCACCCGGAAAGAGAGATGTAAGAGGGAAAAAGTTGGAGGTTATAGAAATGAAAACAACATTTTTAAAAAGTCATTCTCCTTTGAAGTACACAGATACCTTGCCAGCACGAGTTAGGAATTTAAGAGCCCAGAGGGCTCCTGTGTCTGCAAACTGATGCTAATCTCATCTTATAGGCAGATTTGGAAAGGAAGTCAAAATACTATCTTTGATCAGCTGCATATTTCAGCAAACAATGCTTCACTAGAGTCAAGTTTCAAAGTTGCCCTAACAATCTGGATAAGTAGCTGCACCCCAAAAGCTGTTCAAAATGTATGAAATCTATCAGGGAGCCGTCAGGTGCGTCAGGTGAGGGCATCACCCCAACAACTTTCAGGTGATAGACCCCAAAGCCAGATAACGTTTTCTCTTGTATCTGTGTGCCTTTTAAAAGTCAAGTCCCTTGGATTCCATCTTTTGTCTCCTATTCTCTTAGATATTGAGGACACCTTTTGTGAGGGTTTTACGTCTGCATAAGAAATGAATGCTCTATAATGCCCCATTGAGGATAGGCACTGCCCAGGCACTTGGTGAGGGTGGGTCTTACTAGGTGGACAGCTTTGACATATTCCTTCAAAGTATCACACTTCTAAAGCTGTCATGTGAAAGTCAACACATTTGACTACAAGAAGGGGATACATTTTGCTTCAGAGGAAAAAATCTAGCAAAACCTAGTGGTGGCTTCGGACACGCCCAGCTCAGATAATAACTTTCAAGGAGTCAAGAGAGGAAATCAAGAACAATTTTTATTATGAAAACTATGTCAGGGAAGGGGGTGAGGTGATACCAGAAAGTGTCCTCCAGACAAAATTTGGCCTCACTTTTCCCTCCATCCACCATTTCTTTTCAGATTGATTGACTCCATTCATGGAGTCAAGGTGGAACTGTGGGCAGGTGTTCTGGCCTAACGAAGCCCGTTTTCCCCTCTTAGCTCACTGCCTGCCTTTCCCCAGTGGGAGGTGTTCAGCGCCATACGTGGCATGTGATATGCCTTTCAGCAGCAGAGCGTTTTACCCCTCTCCAGCCAGCCATCCTCTTGGCTCTTGCTGCATTCAGTCCAGTCAGTCAGTCTTCTGTGAGTTCATTAAGCACCTAAAATGTGCCCTTCCCTTGGGAAGGTGGAGACACACCTCAGGAAAGGGAGGGGTGATTAATGAGGTGGTGATGTACACACCACGGAGAGAACTCGGCCTCAGAGACGTGAAGCCAGCAACACTGGGAGATCAAAGGTGAAGTTCTCCAGCTCCGAGAGGAAGGATCCAAAGTGAGCAGGAGGTTGGCAGTTCAGGAGAACAATTTGATCAGGTCTCCATGTTTGTTCTGCCACTACCTCTGTCCCAGAGCCTGGGGACAGTGTGACCTGAGAGCAGTGAGGACACTGGCAGCTGTACTGCTGGAATGATCATCTGCAGGCCTCCCGCATTCTCCACCTAGGTAGTCTGAGGTGACCCTTCATTCCCTGTAGGATTGCCAGGAGACCAGATGAGCAGGAATGCTGCTGCTGAAACCCTTTAAGCATGCTGTGTCCCAGGGCAGTGCTAGTTCCAACTTGGCCTTTCTAAAACAACAGAATACCATACATAGTCAAGGTCACGATGCATCATTCCTTGGAGATTTGTAGAAACAGAGTGACCACAGGTCATCTCTGCTCTGGAGGAGGCGCAGCAGGAGAGTCTTGGGGGCCTGCTTAAAGACAGGTATTAAAGTGGCCCTTTCATTAATCTATCTATCTTTCTTTCTTTCTTTCTTTCTTTCTTTCTTTCTTTCTTCTCTTTCTTTCTTTCCTTTTGAGACAGAGTCTCACTGTGTAGTTTAGACTGGTCCTGAATTCATTACATGGCCCAGACTGGCCGTGAACACATGGCAACTCTCCTGCCTCAGCCTGTCAAATGCTGGGATTACAGGTGTGTGTCACCATGCCCAGCTAATCTTTATTTGATGCTGGAGAATCAAAGTCAGGGCCTTGTGCATGGTAGGCAGGTGCTCTAACCACTTACTATGCCCCTCACTATTTTTCTGCATGTGAATCAGCCCCCACCTCCCACCCCCCGAGATTAAATAATGCATTTAAGGCCACTTTGACTTTCCCATGTCAGGAAAATTTAGACAGCAAATGTTGAGTGTTTGCCCTCTGAGAGCAAGGTAAGAGTATGCTATGAGCGGAGACCCTGTGACCATGACCATGGGAAGGAATAGACACCCGTAAACAATCCTTGGTGTTAACTCTCCCTCCTCCTCCATTTGTAACTTTCACTTGTAGGTGCTCGCAAAGATTCCGTCCCACAAGTCTTACTTCCTGAGGAAGAGAAACTCATCATTGAGGAAACCAGAAGCAATGGCCAAACCATTATTGAGGAAAAGTGAGTAGAGCAGGTGACACCTATTCTGGTCTGTTGGGGGCTGGAAGGAGGATCTGGCAGGGCACATGCTGGATCACTCCTTCTGCTGACAGTGCAGTTGGGATCCCTGGGAGGGCTGCCTCCCTAGCAGATGGAAGGAGGAAGGAGGAGAGGCAGAGGGCCAGAACCTTCTAGAGCAGCTCCGTGTCCTGCTGTAGGGCCAGCCAGCTCTCCTGTAGTTGCTTCGGAGAACCCAGGAGCACCACTGCTCTTGATGGGTTTAGGAGGTAGGCGGACAGCAGAGCACCCATCTCCCTGCCCTGAGGGGTGCCTTTCACGTGTTTTCAGTTGGACTACAGCTTTACAGGGTTGACCTCATTTGAAGTCCCATCACAATCCAGTGAGATAAATGTGACTCTCACTAGCTTGACAAATGAAAGAGTTGAGGTTCAGGGAAAATACATCTCCTACTTAACTTTCAGAGTAGCGAGTGTGACCTAAAGGGGGAAAATCAGGTTAAAACCTTATGGCTTGTGAAATCAACACAAAGTAGCCAAATAATTCATTTGTTTAAACTTGAGTCATTTCTGAAGTCAGGCCTCAATTTGCATAGGACAGCACATCCGAAGTGCTCGACGCACTCTTTTTTTTTTTTTTTTTACATCTAGTGTAAAAAATGATGCGGCAAAGTGGTAAAGCAGTTGGGCCCATGAGCGGAGCAGGCCCGCAGCCTGTGTGCCTCAGTGCAAGCTCTGTCACCTTCACTTCTGTGTCTGTTTTCCTTATCTGTAAAATGGGAATAATGGTAACACTTTCAGAGTTGTTGTATGATCAGATGTAATAGATATAAAGCCTACCACTCAGTAAATAATGACAGGCATACTAGTAATTATTATTGTAAATATATTCATTTCCACAACTTTGAGGAGGTTTCAAGGGATATGATATTATCCCAGTTTTGTGTGTGAAGAAACAAAGCCCAAGAGATGATGAGAAGAAAACTAAATTACTCAAGGTTAGAGGGCTAGTAAGTGCAGGAGCAGAACTGGAACATAGAGGCTGGAGGAATAGCATAGTGGTTAGAGTGCTTGCCTAGCAAAGTCCTCAGTCGATTCTCCAGAACCACATAAGCCAGGTATGGTGGTGCATACCTGTCATTCTAGTATTCGGAGGCTGAGGCAAGGGGATCGCCATGAGTTTGAGGCCAGCCTGGGCTATATAGTGAGTACAGCACCAGCCTGGAGTACACAGCAAGACTCTGTCTTTAAAAAAAAAGAACTAAAACCTAGATCTTTAGAGTCCTTGTGTGGGGAAAGAGCTGGAGAGGAAAGGCTGTTCCTCAATCTAGCCAAGATATTTTATATATATATTTGGGCACATGTAGTATCTTTCAAGAATAATGCCCTGATTTTGAGTCATGTGAGGGCATGTGGGGCCAGATAAATACAAATAATACCTTAGCACAGCTATTGTAATACATGAAAGGCCTCATGAGACCTTTACTTATATATTAGTAGTCATTCCTGTCCCTGTGATGGGAATCTGAAAAATTCAAACTTACAAAAGCAGAAAATATACAAATATGGTTTCTGGAGGCTGGGAGGGGGTGAAGGAAATGCATCGATGTTGGTCGAAGGGCACAATTTCGGCTGTGTTGAATGAATCAGCTTTAGTAGAGCTAACATACAACGTAGTCTCTATGGTGAGTAATAGTGTAGTTGAAATGTATGAAGAGAGTAGATTATATGTGCTCTCATCAGACATGCAGAAAGGGATTGAGGTGAGGTGATAGATGTGTTAATTAGCTTGCTTTGGATCAGCATTTCACAGTGTGAACATAGACCAAAATGTTATGTTGTTCATCTTCAAAATATAAAATGTTTGTCAGTTATACCTCAAGCTCAAAAAAGAAAACTCTTATTACGGCCACGGCCTCTTGTTTTCTGGTCGCACGAGCTCATTGAGAGTAGTGAAGGAGGAGAGAAGTTTAGATAAGGCACCGTGGTGTGACACTGTGCTGGTGGTGTTTTCCCATGAAAAGAAGGAACGTGCTGACCTTTCAGAGCAGGTCTCCTCATCAGCTAGGAATTTTGTTTCCCTGCTAAGTGTTGCTTAGTACTTGACTACCAGCCACTCATCTCTGAAACTTCTGTTTATGTTCTAGGAGCCTTGTCGATACTGTTTATGCCTTGAAGGATGAGGTGAAGGAGCTAAAGCAGGTAATAAAATATTAAAGTTATTTTCTCAGAGAACAGAACCACTGCTATATGCTGTCAGGGAAGTTCCAGGAACAAAGCGGTGAGAAGGGATTTTTGTTTTTCTTGTGTATCAAGGTGGGTTTTATTGATTTTACCATGTGACTTCAGGCTTAAACTTCCGAGCCTTGCTTACATTCCTACTTAGGAGCTTACAATTGGTCCCCAATCTTAGTTATGGCTTTCCGGTTCCCTGGTGGCTATACACAGAATTCAAGAAAGGCAAGACTATCGTGGATGTCTATGTGTAAAGAAAACTATAAGTCATGGTTTGTGGATTCCTCTGGAGATGTGGTCCAGTGATCTCTGCAAATATCGATTATACCTGGTGGCAAGGGGAAGTTTGGGTAGGAGGAAAGGGCTGAGGACTAGGAAGCCACTGGCAGGTTCTTACCAAACTAGGACTGAAACACAGTGAGTTCCTGCACTGAGGCAGGCTGATGTGGCTGTGGAGGGGGAGAGCATCTGTGAGGAAAGGCACAGTACAAAGTTTGAACTTATAGGAAATTATGACACAAAATTGGGATTAAGAAAGAACAAGGATTAAAGATGAAGCTTAGCTTGGCCTGTGGCACAGTCTCATACTCCCAGTACACTGGGAGGATAGGCCACGGGGATCATAAGTTTGAGGCCAACCTCGGCAACTTAATGACTTAGTGAGACCTTGTCTCAAAATCAAAAATAAAAAAAAATTGGGCTGAGGATGTAGCTCAGTGCGAATGTCGTGGGCTTGATTCCCTGTAACACACACATGCATATACACATACACACGTGTGTGCATGCACACATGCACAGTCACACACACACAATGAAGCTTTTCCACTGGGTTTCTAGTTTGATATGGTGGTGACTGTCATGGAGCTCAAGAACCACAGGAGGCATTTTAGGGTGACTGGTGAACGAACATGTTGAATTTTTCTTAGGACCTGACTAGTGTTAAATCCTTGTGACTATCTAGGCAGAAATACTAGGCTGACTTTTGGACTTTTGGGTCTGGTGCTCAGGAGATGAGATCAGTACCAGAGATATTTGAGAAACTTATAATAGCCATTTAGGTTGAAAGAGAAGGGATGCTGAGTGAAAAGAGAGTTGTCCAAGAAGGGGGCCAGGGTAGGCCAAGACTTTACTGATGCTTGTGTGGTAAAGAAGAGGAGGTAAATGGCTAGTCAGAGACCGTAGCACCTCCAAGTGGCTTGTCTTAGAAACTGAAGGAGTGGCGTTCAAGGAGGAGAAGTGCAGCCGGGGGGAGGCCACCACCATGATGCGCAGGAGGAGCCCTGGGAACATGCTGGGCTCGATTCCCAATGACACTGCATTCCCAAATCAGCAAGTCTTTTCCATCCTAGGAGAATAAAAGAATGAAACAGTGCCTGGAGGAAGAATTGAAGTCAAGAAGGGATCTGGAGAAGCTGGTCCGGAGGCTCTTGAAGCAAACAGATGAGTGCATTAGAGCCGAATCCAGTAGCAAGACTTCGATTCTTCCATAACCCCCACTGTGTGCTGGGCAGAGCGTGCCTTCAGCGTGTCCTGAAATGTCCGGCTGAATAACTTGACTTAGCTGCTCAATTCTTCAGCTTCTGTTTTGTATTTGAGTCTCTTTCTCTGTGTAGATGTGTATTTGTGGTGTTTGTGTGTTAACGATTGGTGTGTTTATTTCTTTTTGGGGGGTAAAAGCAGGAAGTAGTGGTAGACATGACCCCAGAGTCTTCTCCATTCAATTCAAAAAGACAATTCAGGCAAGCAATTTAACTGGTCCTCAGATGGCCTTTATTTCACAGTGCCTCTGCTATTGCCCTTGGGCCATACTTCTGTCGCAGAGCAGCTGGCCATGACAAATTAAATGTGAACCCACCTTTCTCCCAACACTTCCCTGTACAACAGCCCCTCAGAACCTAATTTACTGAAGGCATAGCACCCGGAGTTTTGGCCAGAGTAGATAAAAGATGAGCACACTTGCCCAATAACCTAGCTGCCCTTCCCTAGGTGGCAACGTGCCCCCTTCAATCATACGTTTTTATTCATATTGCCCTATGTTGTCTGTAAGACCAAGAAAACTGTAGTATCCCTGTTCCCTCTGTGCTGGTAGACATTTTAACTAAGTGGTCATCCATGCCAACCCCAACCCCGTCAGCAAATTGCACTGGGCAATCCTTCAGCAGCAGAGCGGACCCTCTCTTTCCTGGTGCACGGTGCACGATGGGTTTTCTCCTCTGGCTTTCTACCTAATGTGTAAGTTTTCTATTCTCCAGTGCTTTTAGCCCATCGTACCAAGTGATGAGTAAAATAGTATGTATGTGCTGTGCTCACTTTTAACGAATATAGACTGTGAGCAGTTACTTCACATTGCATTTTCAAACTGCAACTTTTCATCCTTTGAAGCAATCTGCCTCGAGAGGATATTATGCCCCAGTAGACACCTTTCATTAACTTCACTGCTCTCCCATTCATGCCATGAGAAGTTGGAATAACCCTTAGCCTCTGTTGAGTAGGACTGGAAGCATTATTTGCAGAAATGTGTTTGTGGTCCGGTTTGTATAACCAGGATGAAAGGGCTCCACTAGCAGTTGTGCTGATTACTAAACCAAGTACTTGGAAATGTTTTGTGCAATTTGCTTATGGAATCAAACTATCAACCTTGTAAGTTTTCCAGAAATTAAAACTGTGAGAGTCAGGTTTAGAGGAGAGTCGCAGAATAGTGCCCAACACAATTCAGAATAATTCAAGGTCAATCCAAGACTCTAGGACAGATCAGTGCAGTCTACTTCTCTTCCCCATGGCAGAAATCACTGGGCTGGATAGGAAGAGAGTCATAAGGGCCGGGGCCAGAGCTCAGTGGTTACAGCGCTTGCCTAGCAAGCTCAAGGCCCTGAGTTCGATTTCCCAGCACCAAGTAAACTAGGCATGGTGGCACATGCCTGTAATCCCAGCCTTCGGGAGGCTGAGATAGGAGGATTGCTGTGAGTTTGACACCAGCTTGGGCTATCTAGTGAGTTGAAGATGAGTCTAGACTGCAGAGCAAGACCCTGTCTCAAAAAAGAGAGAGGAAGGGGTGGGCAACAAGGCCAATAGGCTGACAGAAGTCGTTCCATGCATTCGGTAGGTACCTGTGCATATTGGTTTTGCAAATGTTGAGAAACCCAACTTGCAGCTTTTGACCTCCAGCTTGTTGAGGAGCCCTTTTTTTCTGGTTCTTAGGGACTCAAGCTTTCATAGATTCGTGATACAGGGCTGCTGTCTGCCTACTGCACAGCAGAAATGACAGTCTCCACAGACAATGGACTATGCCTGCGGTCCAACCTCAGCTAATCTCCCACAGCCATCTCTGGAAGCTCCCGAGTGAAGGCTTCTAAGAATGGTTGTTGATCTGTTTTGAAGAAGTTTAGAAGTTTATTGGTGACATTTTATCAACAAATTAAAAACAAAAACAGTAACAAACCAGATCTCCACATCTGCCCTGTCTGTGGTTAGTCAATGGCTTGCAATAAATACACATCCTCTATTCATAGGAAACATTTTCGTGGTTAGAAAATACTTTAGTTGATTGCTTAAGATATTGAGAGGTCTTTATTTTCAAGTAATGTGTATATATGCATGTTTTGGGGACTTGGCCCTTCTGATGAGAGGCCTTTGGTACTCTGGGTAATGAAGCTTGTGCAGAGTGCTGTCCGCGCTTATACACTAAACAATAATATACAGGAAATGAAGCCATGTTAACCCAAGAGCAGTGTCTCCATAGTTGTGTTGTTTACAATACTACAAATGGGTTTCTGTTACTCTGTAATTAAACTGCTGCCCTTAGAGGCCTTTCAGTTTCTTCTCTGTCATGTCCCTTCCTACACAAGCTCAAATTTTCTAACTTGTTTTTATTTTGAAGACTTTTAAAATGGACATTTTCAATAATTAAGAATAAACAGTGCTTTATAAATAAGTGTTATGTGTCTTTTTTTGTTAGCTTGAGAGCAGAGAGATTTCTTTTTAAGTTTAAAATTTGAAAAAGCTTATTTTTGTATTTAAACGATAAGTTTTGTGCATACTTATGTGGTGTGGTATGATAATTGGGTATGTGTATACACTGTGGTAAGGTCATGCCCGACTAATTAGAGTACCCATCACTGGAAATATTTGCCTTATCATCTTTATAGTGAGAACACTTAAAATCTTCTCTCTTAACTATTTTGAAATGTGTAACAAATTATTATTAACTATTGTCACCATGTTGTGCAATAGATCTCACAAACTAATTACCCCTGTTTAGCTAAAACTATATACACTTTGATCAGTATCTCCCCGTCTCCCCACCCCCACCCCAGCACCTGGTAAGCAGCATTCCACTCCACCCTTGTGTAAGCTGGACTTTCTTAGGTTGTATATACAAGACAGTTCATGCAGCATTTGTCTGTGTCTGGCTTATTTTGCATAGCATAGTGTCCTCCGGTTTCATCCAGACTGTTGAAAAGATAGGACTTGCTTTTTTACAGGCTTAATTGTATTCCATTCTTTATATATTCCACATTTCTATATCCTTTCATCCATGATGTATAGTTATGGAGACATTAATTCCATATCATGACTATTGCTTATTTTGCAATATACACAAGAGTACAGCTAGCCCTTCAACGTTCTGGTTTCAGTTCCTTTGCAAATGGTGTGAAGCAGTGTAGAGAGTTTATAGGTTGAGGGCAGAATTGTTAGCTAACCCAGCATCAGCAAGTCCTCTAGCCCACCTCTACCTTTTTAACTTAAGCTGAATTCTGTTTCATAGCACGTATTATGTTTGTAAAGTCAGGAGCTAATGACATCTGCCCGTGAGATAGAACTTTCCTTAATTTTTCCACCTCTTTTTTTTTTTCTATTCTCACCTTATAAACTTAACCTTTTCTCACTTTTTTTCTTGCAATATTAGAGAAAGATACATTCCTTTTCCTGGTCAAGTTTATTCCTTGATCTTCAGTCTTGTCTTTGCCCCTCTTTATATTTTATAGGATTTTATCTATCAGTGATATTCTCTATTTTGACCACAGTAAAAATGCTGGCGTCAACAATAAGAATGAAAACATTTGTTTCAGATATTTGTTCCAAAGTATTTGTTCAAGATAAGTATATTAGCTGGCTTTCTGTCCCAGGAACAAAAGACCTGACATAAGCAACTATTTTGGCTCTTAGTTTAAGAGGTTTCAGTCCATAGTCAGCTGGCTCAAAAGAAGGCCATCGCGGTGGCATGTGGTGGCCAAGCAAAGCTGCTCAGCTCTGAGCAGCCAGGAAACAGAGAGGAAGCAAAAGAGATAGCAAGACAGCAAGGGGCTGCGCTAACAGTGAAAACTGCCTTTCCAATCAGACTCCTCTCATAGCTCATCAATTGAGTGATCCACAGAAGAGTATAACTGCTGTATGATATAATCACCTTTCAAAAGCCTCAATTCTGAGGGACATTTTTAATCCAAATGATAATGAGAGATAAACTGAGTAGTGTCTGTTGGTAGGTAGCATCTATCCCTACTCTATTTTTATGTCCTCCACCCACAATCAGAAAGGCCAAAGAGTACAATTCCTAGACTCTTGCAGCTAAGGTTTTGGATACAATGGAAGATCTGTCACATTTTCAGTGTAGCCAATGGGATTTGGAGGGTTTATAGTCAGCTGGGCACTATCTTCTTGGGCATTGGTGGCCTAAAGGCAGTTCCAAATATGTGTTCATGGGTTCTGTGTTCCATATTGCATTGTGTCTACTCAAGCTTTGTGGATGAGGGAACATGGTGAGCAGTAGTAGCAACAGCATCTTCCTGACATTTGGATCAGAACTGTAGTGGGATGGCCTTGGAGGCATTGTGTCACTGGAAGCCCACTGATTTCCACTTCTATAGCCCCGTGCTTTTCTTTTTAAGGTATCTAATTACCCTTCTGCACGAGATATCCTCAGGGGTTATGTGGTCACCATTTCCTGCTCTTAACCAACAGACATAACACTGTACCTCCTATGTCCTAGCCACTGTACTAAGCGGTTTACATACTTAAGCTCGTGTAAGAATCATAACATCCCTATGTGGTCTTTACTACTATATCCGCACTGTACAAATGAACAGGGGCACACAGAGGTTGAGCAATATGCCAGTATTTGCTGGAGCTGGGGTCTATGCCTCTGGTCTATCTTCCTGGATTTGGCACCGGAAAATTAAAGCTCTGATTTGAGCCATCTACCCTTGTAAAGTCATCAATAAGCTCTTAACAAGAAAATCTAAAAAATTACTTTTCAATGCCAATATTTATTTTTATGGTAAAGGGGACAAGGCCCAGGCCTTTTCCATGGAGCTACATCCCCAGCTGATTTTTAAATTTTTTGTTTTAAGACAGGGTGTCTCTAAGTTATGCCCAGGCAAGGCTTAAACTTGCAATCTGCCTGCCTCAGCCTGTCAGAGTGGTGCGGTTACAGGCCTGTGCTGCCAGGCCTGGCTTCAGTGTCATCTTGGCTTCTCTGCATATCTGACTTTGCCTTCTGATAGACATTTTCTTTCTTAGTTTTCATCATTCTACACTTGGCTTTTATTCATATTTTCTAGCCATTTCTATCTCCATTTCTGGGTCTGACTTCTTTGTCTGTCCCCTGAGTATTGCTGATCTTTGACATGCTTTATTTCATCCATTCTATAACTTCTAAGGAAATCGTGTCTACCACTATAATTTCATTTGCAGACAATTCCCACCATGTCCATATTTTTTCCATTTTGACAGTCCTTAGCTCTGGGACCATGAATGGAACTGTCTTCTGAACATTTTAGGTTGGATATCCTGTATCTCGTCAAGCTCATTGTGTTCAAAACCGAACTTCTCAGCTCTATTTGCAAATGTTTTCTCCAGTGTTTCCCATCCCAGCAAACAATACTCTGGCCATGTAGTTTCCCTAGCCAGAAACCATGGGCATTAATGTTTTTCTGCCCTCTTTCTCAGCCCTTTATTAATTTATATGTCAATGTTTTATAAGCCTAGTCATCAACTCTTACCTTTAACTACCGTATTTTCTTAACTGATCCTCCCCATCCTTACTACCATTGCCTAATTTAAGCACTTGTCCTCCCTCTCTTGAATTGATGTATCTCCTTGTCTCTTGAGTGCTTCCTCTAATACTGGTTCCTGTTTTGCTGCAGTATTCACACTGATTCTGAGCTATTTGTGTACTTATTTTGCAAAAGACTATGAAAGCTACTTGAGGGCAGCGACTGGATCACAGTTATCTCTGTATACTCCAAATGCATAGCACAGCACTTATGACCACAACCAGTGTAAGATGTGTGGGTGGATGAATGAGAAAACTCTATCTCCCCAGTACAAGAAAAGTGAGTCATTCATCAGGAAATCATCAAGAGTGGCCACCACCCTTCTTCTCCTGGAGATTCACGGTCATAATTCTTTGAGGGCGACTGAGAGGCGTTGGGTAGACAGGAGCCGGAAGGTTGAAGGAGTGGGATGGAAACAGCTAGGACAAATAAGCATTGCGTACCTTGTACATTTCATAGGAAACCGGTAAAATGTGCAGAGTTCACATAAGTGAGACGTGCCCTGCTCAGGGTCTGAGCTTAATAAGAGCATATGGACCACATCTCATATATTCTAAACCCACAGTGTCTTGGAAACATGCATGCACAGGCAAAGCCACCCTAATCACAATGTGTAGTAGAAATCACTATGAAGCTCTTAGACACGAGCTTCATCCATAAGGACAGTATTCCATGCATCCAACTTAAACCCAAAGTATCATGGAAAATTATCCCGTCATGTATTACAATCACTGGGAAGTCCCTGGACACAGGCCTTCATTGGCAACTCTCCTCTGACTCCTTCCGGTTAGCAGAAGCTTTTACTTCTCTTTTTTTTTCAAATGAAGTCACCCTCTTCACAAGTTGAAAAAAAAAAAACAAAAGAAAGAAACAGGAGTAAAATCTAAGATGTGTTAAAGGTTGCACATTAGACTCCCAAATAGTTTGCAATTAGAGATACACAGAAGACAGGAATAGCGTTTGAAAAGAAAAATTATTGTACTTTACGTCAGGTTACAATAGCAGGAAGAATGTAAACTGACAGATAACTCAGCGGAGATTTGCAAATGAATAGAGGAAAAACTGTATCAATATATGTGAAACTGACTTTCCTGAGAATTGCTGAATTACTCACAGGTTTGCTCAGAGGAGGATGGTATGGCAGGGATGAGTTTGTGTACTGCTGTCCCTTAGACTGAGAACCAATGATCACAGTCATTTAAAGAAATCTTCCTAAATATAGAACTGTTTAAGTCTGCTGAAAAATTCTGGTAATTCCAAGTTGCCAATAGTAATTTCTGGCAATGAAATGGCAAAAAAAAAAGCCTTTTAAATGAATAGAAGCACTCTAAAGTTATGTACATGTGTTTCCACAAATTTTCTTTCTTTCTTTCTTTTCTTTCTTTCTTTCTTTCTTTCTTTCTTTCCTTCTTTCTTTCTCCTTCCTTCCCTCCTTCCTTCCTTCCTTCCTTCTTTTTCCCTTTCTTTCTTTCTCTCTTTGTTTTTCTTTCTTTCTTTCCTTATTGTTTTTGTTATTGTCCTTCCATTTTGCTTTACAATGGGTATGGCTTTTGTTCTGCTACTGATAAACAAGGCCACTTGTGTCCCTGGACTGCCAGATAGTTTCTATGGTCTCAGAAGTTGTAACCATTTTAAGCTGCCATCTTTCCACTTGCAGCACCGAATGGAGACTGGCATGCTGGTGGCCACTTGGAGACGTGCCCCTCGGTGCTCTCTACACCACTGGGAACTTCTGTGTGCCATCTCATTGAGTCCATATAGTCCCTTTAAAATAATATTGTTATCACTCCCCACTTTACAGATGAGAATACTGTGGCCCACAGGAAGTGAATGACTTACGGTTAAAAAGTTGGTAACCAATGCAGCCTAGATTAAGACTGTATCTGCCTGGCTCCAGACTTAATCACCACTTTACAATGAGCACTTCCTTTAAAAAAAAAAAAGCAGTGATATGATCCACAATTATAAAACAAAAATCATGCTAAACCTCATACTTCTGTATCTCAAAGTGTCTTTGGCAGTACAGCTCCCAGCACATTGGCATTAAACCCTGTAAAAACAGTCAGCTCACCACATGCTCTGTTTTGTTCCCCCTGAAGCTTAGGAGTCTATGTGTTGCTTCCCCTCAAGACAGGTGTCCCTGTCCCGACACTCTTGCTAGAGTACACCATTTGTGTTTTGTAGTCATTTGCTTCTTCACAAATAACAAAGACAGTAGTATTTTATGCTTTGTTCATTTTCTGCTTGCCTACAAATAAAAATTAATGGGTATTTCCAGCGTTCTTATACCACCTTTAGATGAAAAGCAAAAATAACCTGTTTATAAAAATATAACTAAATTAGGTAATTCATAATCACAATAGTACAGATACATCAAAGATATACTCAAATCATATTTATTAGAACAATTTTGGAAAATTTTAAGTAAAATATGGGGCAGATATGTGCTATTTTGCCAATTATGAAATTATAATAAAATATTATCTATTTTTATCTACAGTATATTTCTCAGTGGTTCTCTGCCCCATTAATCCATGTTTATAATTTGTAGGGGATTCAGGTTGGGTTGAAGCCCATCTAGCACTACCAGTCTGGGACAACCCGGTAGAAGCACACTTCACCGCTAGCTCCCGCTAGACGGCGTTCGAAAGGCACACCTCCCGCCACCTTATCCAGTGGAACTGCTGGTTGGCAAGCCCCGTCCTCCTTCCTCTACTCCTCCCCTCCTCCTGGGCGACCCCACTAGTTAAGGCCTTGCTAATTGGCCCAAGGTATCTTCTGCATTATCCTAGTCTATTTAAGCCCTGTACTTCCTAAATAAAGTGAGGCTGTGTTCACTGAAACAGGTTCCCGGAGTATGTACTCTGTCGTCCAAACCCTCCTCAGCTGTTCTGCTGGTCTCCTCAGGATGGAGACCCCCTACAATAATTTGATATTTTGTGATAAAATGAAGGTCTTTACAGCATTGCAAATCTTTGCTTTAACCATATATACAATGATTTCATGGACTATTGAGTTGAGTTATAACAGTGGTAGGGAACATCTGTCCTATAAAATCAGTTGGTCCAACCAAGGCAGCCTTCACATTAAGAGTGAGTTAATGATATGATAATTAAATGACTTATCAAATATAGAAGACCAATTTTTATGTTAATAATTTTGATCTGTGAATGATGTCATAAATATCCAAATGGCCCTGGACAGAAAAGATATCCCATCCATGAGTTATAATCAGTTGCATCTATTCATTCAATTATTCCTTCATGTGATAACCAAAGAACCAATTATAAGCCAGGCCACATGGTAGACATGGAAATACCATGGTGATCAGGGTAAGGTTCTGGTTCTCAAGGAGCTCACAGTATAGGAGAGAAGACTTCAACCAGAAGAAGTTCTGGAAAGTGCTTGCTAAGTGCAGTGTGCAATGAGGGAAGGGAATGGGGTTTGCAAGAAGAGAAAACAGCATACCAGGGTCCTAAAGAAGGAAAACATTTGTAACCTTAGGGGTTACAACTTAAGAGATGTTGGCAGAAAATGGATGTAAGGTGGTTATTTTGGTCTTAGTCTAAGTTCATCAAGAATCAAGGGGTGGTGAAATCAGAACTGTACTCAACAATTCACTGTGGCTGTGCCAAGAGAAGAATGGGAGCAAGTGGAGATGGGGAGTCAAGGAGTCTGCTGTGCCATTCCAGAAGAGGGAAGCGGGTAGATTGGACCAGGACAGTGACTCTATGTAAGATGTAGAACTGATGGGCAGGTGGGATTTGGCATGGGGGTGAAGACAGTGAGAGGTCAAGGTAGGTCTCTGACTTGGCACATGCCAGTCACTGGAATGAGCAACACTGAGAGTAACTGGCATCATGTGGGGGACACATTAGGAATTCCACTTGGATGTATTGGGTTTGGGGGTCTAGGCTTACCACTTGGAGATGCAGGGGTATTCTAGGGGATCAGTAAAAACTAGAAGTATGGCACTCGGAGTGTGGAAGTGGTGATTAAAAACACAACGCAAGGGAGGCAGCCCGTAGTAAGAATGTGAGGTGCAGAAGAGAAAAGTGTGAAAGATGGAAAGTGGAGTCCTTCTGAAGGGCAAGGTGACCTGGTGAGGAAGCAGAATGTGAGGCTGAAGCGTAAGGAAAAGATCTGGGCTAGAGCTATGGGAGGTGGGGTTTAGAGGGCAGTAGAAATTACGGGAAAAGGCTGGGTAGCCTCGAAAATGGAGAGTGCGGTTGTATCAGTAACATTACTTCTGGTAACAGATATTACTGGCAACATGCTTACTGGAGGTAGAAATAATCTGGAGAACAATGATTCCCGAAGAAGAAAAAGGCAGGCAAAAATGAAGGAATACATGAGTATATGAGACGATAAAAAAAAAAAAATCTGCCCAAGTGGACATGGGTTACCTTCTGATGGACCCTACCAAAGGGGCGATACGTGATGCCTCTGTGTCTTAGCCAGGCAAATAGCTAAAGTATGGCGATGTCAAAAAGTGAGCATTCAAGTACCATAAGGGAGCTCTCTCTCTCCCCATTCTTTCTCCTTCTCTCTCAACTGGGCCAACTCCTCCCCTCAGCCCTACCTGGGACCCTGGCCTACGTAGGGAAGGCCCATACCTGTGTGAACATTATGGTCAATGTTTCCTCAGCTGCCACAGCTGTCATCCTACTTTCTTTAAGCCTCTTACGCAGAAATTAAGATGGTGGAAGGATCTTTGCTCTTAGGACAAGGGAGCACTGTGGGCATATCCCCAGTGAGCCTCTGAATCAACAACTGTCACCCTTGTTCATACCAAAGTTCCCTCAGAGAAAGGATGTGGTCACGCAAGTTTGTCTGGCACTGTTTCAGCTACACATTAGATGCTTGCTGCAAGTTCTTCAGAGCTACTTAGTCCAGAAGGTGACGTGCTAGCCACAGAACTGAAGAGCAGTGTGGTAGCCAGGAGTGGATCCTGCCCCTTCTCTTTCCCCTTTCTTGTTTCTAAAGTACTATTTTTGGACTGCTATGTGGTATTCATCTTAAACAATGCACTGTAGCAGAAGATACCACTCTGAGTTTCTCACATAAATAATTTCCTGACTAGAGGTGACAAGCAATGACTCCATTAGCTTCAGTCGCAAGCTGTGGGGGAGGTGGGGGGGGTCAATATTTACTTCCACAGTGTCCCAAATTCATTTCTGTTTGCCTAAAGTAGTAGCCTGCCCTCAGCCTCACTCAGCTGTGATTAATTAAAAAGAAGTCAATCTCCTGCCACCTTTTCAGAATAGGCTGGAAATAAAGACTGAGTGCTCTTCACCGAGCAGGCTTCCACGTCATCCACCAAAGGCTGCCACAGACTTCCAGAGAGTGTGCTGTCCCCAGGATATTTTATTGTGTACTATGTTTATGAAAACAACACCAAGGTTGGCAAAATACTTCCTACCTCTTCCTTCAACTTGGCTGAGGGCTTTAGGTATTAAAAAACAACAGTTATGTTAAGGGATCTTTATTATTCAAAAAATAAATAACAAGATAATCACAAGTTCACTCTGGAAACAATGGATATGGCAGGGAGATACAATAAATTTCCATTAAATACAGTCATTTCGCCATGAGGGGAGAGCAGGCTTGGGCCACTTCCCCTGCTTCTCCTCTCCTCTATAGTGCTGCAGACGGGAACAGGCCAGAAGTAGACAGCTGGATAGCAACACCCCAGCTTGAGTGTGTGTGTGTGTGTGTGTGTGTGTGTGTGTGTGTGTGTGTGTGTGCGTGAGAGAGAGAGAGAGAGAGAGAGAGAGAGAGAGAGACAGAGATTGAAAGGAAAAGATTTAAGAGGATGGGCAGAGAGAGGAGGGAGTATGGGGGAGAGAGAGGGGGAACGAGGGAGAGAGAGAGAGAGAGAGAGAGAGAGAGAGAGAATTAAGTGTTAAGTGATGGTGGACACAGAGTTTCTCAGTTCCTCATGTGGCCAGCAGAACTGCAGAGCCTGGCCTCCCCCCTCAGAGCCATAGCGTCCCAGAGTCAGCCTCGACTGAGCGTAAGCTGAGGTTTCCTGTTTCCGTCCTGTGTCTTCACTGGTAAATCGAATGCCATGTCCATCCAAAGACACTGCACGTACTGAAGCAACTGAACGTGGCTAGTCATTGCTGTTTATTCAGCGTTCTATTGGTGTAGGACTCTGTCTGCCTCGGTGGGGTTGCTGCTTCCCCATACAAGCTCTTATGGAGCAGCCCTGCAATTTGCTATGCAGCCCTGCATGCCTTGGGGTGTGTAATAAATAGTTCTCCACGAGGAGAGTCCGAGGGTTATAAATAGGCAGTTCGACAGGGGATGGTCTTAACTGCTTTGCTGTGTTAGAAAGACTGCAGTGCCAGCCCAGCCTCAGCCAGGAGGCTGCAGTGCTCAGAGTTTGAGTAAGCCGAAAGACGTGAAGCCTGTCCCGTGGCTCACTTGGCTTGGATCTGTCACGTTGACAAACACCGAAGCACCTGCTTGCAATTCAAATACTCCTCCCAGGTGAATGGATTGTTGCCCACAAGGTTTGGAAGAGCTGTGGCTGTTTGCTGCTCTGAGCAGGATTCTCTCAGACCCACTGGTGGACCTCAGACAGAGGCTGGCGATAAATGCAGCTTGACTCGAAGGCTCCCGGTGAGAACAGAAGGTGACTTGAGTGTAGACAAAATAGAATCCTCGTCTTTTAATGGTCAGCTCCCTTCCATTTTTGAGGGTCACCAAGTTGTTGCTCATGGTGTAATATCCCTTTTCAGCCCACTGTAAAACTGTAACAAAGAGGGGATGTTCACGGTCAAGGGGAAGCAGAGCACAGTTTACGTTCTAATAGGACGTGGCTTAGTGCTGGAGGCTGCTGGTTTTGTGTAGGAACAGATTCTCAAGGCCCCTTCTGGCTCTCAAAATCACAGATAACAAATCAGAGCAGGCTTTAGAATCAGACAGAACCTGATTTCAACCTGGGCTCTTTTTTGTTTGTTTGTTTGTTTGTTACTAATCTGCAACAGGAGGCTAACATTTTAGAGCCTTGTGGATATCAAATGAAATAATAGATTACAGTGAGCTTCCTTTCCTCTTTACAATTTGCATTTGAATTTAAGAAAGTACAGATGATTTCAAATTCCACATCATACATTGTGCATATCAAGTTATCCAGCCCGATCTTTGCTAATATCAACATGAATACCTCGTTAATTTTGAATTTTACAAAACCAAGGTTGTCAGTCTGCTCAGCTCAGACTCAGCACAAAGAAAAGACCCCACTTCTTCCTACATGATCGTGCTGTTGAAACCTGACCTGCCTCCCACAGCAACGACTAAAATTAGGCAAGGAAGTATGAAAATAACCCGTGTGCATTTCACTGCGTGTTTTGATCTCCCCTTGTAGTGGGTGCTACCAACTTGAAAGTACCTGTACTCTTGTGGCTAAGCCCGAGTACCCACCAACAGTGTGCCATTTTCTCAGCTGAGATGTTGAGTGGGTTCAAAGTAGTGTGTACATCTGATTTCAAATCTCAGCTCCTGCAGAGTGTTAGATTGGCTAATGGGTTTGGGGGTTGGGGAGAAGTGAGAATATTGATGTATTTGTTTCCTTGATCTTTGTTTAAAAAAAAAAAAAGACCCTGTTTTATGGTCTTGGAACGATCAGAGTCCAAGATCCTACCTACCAAGATTCATCCTTTAGTAATAGGGAAGCATCACAAAATGCCTGACATTACCAAGTCTCCTCAACCACTCCACAGAGAATGCTTCCTTTATAATTTTTTTCACTTTTGTATTATTTGATCCAGAAACAAAGTACAGGATCTCTGTGTTTTAGTCCATTACGTTCACTTTATCAATTTTTGTCCTTGTTGTAGGATGAAGATCAAGTTTATGGCAGCATGATAGGTAGAAATGAGAGATTTGGGGCTAGGGTAGGGAGAATGTTGCTGTTTCCCCATCTGATCCCCAGTAGATCTACTGTGACACAGACTGAAATGTTGTAGGACCAGTACCAATATCAACCACAAGCCTTGTGGGGGAGTCTTAATTCTGTAAATTATAGCTAGATACAGGTGGCTAAAGACCAGTGGTAAGGTGAGTTTAGGAGGGGTTCCTGCTGCTGTCATCCAATCTAAAAGATAAGACTAGCCAGGAGTAGTGGTGCAGGCCTGTAATCCCAGCAAGCTAGGAAGCAGAAGCAGGAGTACTGAAATCAAACCCAGCCTAAGCAACTTAATAACTCAGTAAAACCTTGTCAGAAGATAATATAAGAAACGGCTGGGGATGTAGCTCAGTGAGAAAACTGAGTTGTTCAATTCCTAGTAATGAGCAAGAGTGAGATCGAAAAAGGGAGAGAGAGAGAGAGATTGGTTTCTGAGAAAGGTATATATGACAGAACTATTAAATGTTAAAGGAAAAACTGGCATTAATGGGGGGAATTATGTCACTCTTTTGGCATCTAAATTGTCGTGAAATATGCTAAGCAGTGTCACTTTACCTTGGTATAATATAACCTGACAGCATAACTTTTTCTTTTTTTACGCTCATTGATCTAATACTCAAAGCCACCTTGTGAAGTGGGTGAAGCAAGAACCTGTCGCATAGTTACAAGCTCTTATCTAAAGTCACTCAGCAAGTGGTGATCATGGTTCTTGAACCTCATTGTTCAAAATCTTCCTATCTGGCACTGATACTCTTACTTTCATACCAGGATCTGTGATAACCATGAACGTGATACCACTGAGAAGTGACGCAATGTTCCTTTCTTCTTTGTTCTCTCTGTCTGTCTGTCTCTCTCTCCCCTCTCTGTCTCAGTTTAGAACTCCATTCCAGAGCACTCTGCTGAATTTTGAAAGACTGCTCTGTTGTTCTGCCTTTATGTAGAGGGGGGATTTTATGCTTAGCACACACATTTCCATCCATTTATCAGATGCGACATATTCTCTGGCACCAGCTATCGCAAGGTACAGATTTGAGGAAAAAAATCTAAGGGCTAGAATGATGGCAGAATGTATACGGAAATAAAATCATTCAGAGTCGAAAAGATCACAGTGTGTCGTACGTTGTTAGTTCATTGGAAAATCTAACGTCTTGGCACCTATTGATCTTTACAGAATGATTTCACCTTTAATTTTCCTGGGGTTGGCCCCAGCGAGGCTGGGGTTAATCATACAAGGATTGATGGATGACAGCAAAGGCCCCCGAGGCCCATTTACACCCAGTGAAGAGGGGTTAGGAGAAGGGCCATTCCTAGACAAGAGGTCACTACCCACCATCGCCTGTATGCTGTCAGAATAATGGTCTCTCCACCTATTAATTTATCATTTAGAATCAGCCATTGAGCAAGAACATAATGAGAACATTGAGATTTCTTCCCAGCCCCTTTGTTCCTCAAAGTCCCATCTGTGCATTTGTGCTTACTTTAAGGACAAAGGACTGTAAATTGGACCTCCTGAGGAAGCTGCCCCGCTTCCATATCCCAGCCTCCTCCACCCTCCGTGGCTGACACTTCCACGCTATGGGACTTACCAGGTGCTGCTTTACTACTCGGTTCACTTATAACATGTGCAGCGATTTGAGGATTCTGATCACCTAAAACGAAACCAAGAGCAAACTGTCAGGTCCAATACACAACCGTCCACATAAATACAGAGAGATTTGAGGCTTTTGTAGGTAAATGGTGGCAACTCAAGACCACCATGCTTAGTGAAGTGAGTCAAACGCTGAAGGTTAAATATCTCATAGATTCTCTAAGATGAGAAACCCAGAAAACAGGCATTTTATAGAACCAAAGGTGTGTGATCGTGGGAGATAGGGCTGATGGAAAGGGGGCGGGAGGGCCAAAGTGGGGAAAGAGGAAGGGGTGTAATGTTGATGAGATACATATGTCACAATTGTGTATCACACACACAAACACATATACACAGAGATGGAACAAAACCCACCCACAGAAGTATTTGGTCCAATTTGATACAGTTTTATAACTGTGTTACAAGACTCTGCTGAAACAAGTTCTGTGAAAAGAAGGTTAAAATGGGCTGAAATCCTTCCCACTGAGGGAAAAGTTGGGTTGTAGTAGCTTCCTCATTGAGCTGGCTGTTTCCATTGATTCATTTCTCCTAATAGTTGAGCAGTACTCAACTCCAATTAACATAGATTGGCACAGGTAAAAAAAAAAATACCTGTCTTCATTAACCCTATTTTGAGTTTTGCTTTTAGGAACAACTCCCACACAATGGGAGCCAGAGGGCCCCAAGGTTGTATCTGCATGCTTAGCTAGTAAGTTGCTCACCATGTCTGATTCGTTTCAGCAGCTGGCCAAACTATTGTACCTATCTCTGTTCCTAATGTAGGAATGTGCGTCTTAATTAGGATTGATCTCCTACATGCAGAGTGTGTAATTACCTTTTTCCTTTTATTTCTTTTTTGTTTTGTTTTGTTGCATTGGGGATTGAACCTAGGGCCTTCACACTGAGCTTTATTTCCAGATTTTTGTTTGTTTGTTTGTTTCAACAGGATGTCAGTAAGCTGCTAAATTATGAATCTGGTTCTAGACAAGGCACTCATAAGTGCACTGTAAGTGATGAATCCAAATGTGTGACCTGAATGACCAGTTTGGATCAGTTTATGATTTTTCTGATGACTACTAGGGATCATTTACGTGGAACTGTTCCTTCAAATTTCAGTGGGAAGACAGACAACATGGTACCTCATTCTGAGTATAAAAACTTCATGGGAATCTGTTGACCCTTTAGTATCCAGACCAATGGTTGAGCGAATTCTGAATACTTTTTGTGCTTCAGAAAACATTAATTATATATCTGCTTGATACGTTTCTTTGTGTTAGATTTGTACAAGCCGTGACATTAAATTCACCGAATTTGTGATATATTAGTCTCCTCAAAATCTTCTTTTCCTCCTCGGCTATTCAAATCACTTTAAGTACTATTGGAATGATTTGGAAAGCTATATTCTAAGAGGGACAGGGGAAAGTTGGTGTGTCCAGAAAGGGAGATAACTAGAAGGGTGATGGAGGAAGACACTGGGCATGTGTAGCCTGGAGAAGAAAAACCTCAATCAAAGTTCAGGATTTGTGATTGTTGTCTTCAGTATATGAACAGCAGCTGTGCAGGACAGGGACAATTGACACTCTGGTTAGTATGGCCCCAAAAGGTAGAACTGGGCCTAGTGAGTGGAGATTACAGAAACGAATTTTGACTCAAGAGAGGAAATAATTTTTACAGACTGTCTTCAGTGATGGAGGATACCTCATGCCTAGATATAAGTGACTGGATACTAAATGGTCAGTGCTGTTTTAAAAGAGATTCATGTTCTGGGTATAATGGTGCTGAATCTGACACATCACGCTCCCTTTGTAACCCTAAAGTGTTCAGGAAGCTCTGACTTCAAGAACAAGGCAAGGATCAAAATGGTGTCACATAGTCTCTCCTTGATCCCAGAGGCTCCACCGGCCATTGGCCCTGATGAAACGCTATTATCACTGAGCAATGAATGCCACATTTGCCAAATGATGACTTTCCTGTCACCTTCTGAAGGTGGTACCAACTTGTGTGGTTGCGTGGATTAAGGTACTGAGTACAATGAGATTTCTTGGAACTTGGTATTGTCAGCATTAACAGAGCAGAGCCTTTCCCCATAAATACTACCATCGACAGTGTTTTCATATTTTAGGGTCGGAGAAGGCTGTGTTCCTGTTTTGTTTTCAGGACTAAAAGTTTCCTCATTTGATTTGGATTTTTCAATATGATCAGCCTAAGGCTTCCTTTTGGGTTTTAAACACTCGTAGAAATCGATAAGTTTGCAGCTTACCTTTTTGCATTTCAAAGCTGGTTTCTTTCTTTGTCTCCTTTTTATTTGGCATTATATCCTAAAAGAAGAATCAATATAAAAGGTCATTTTGATAGGAGCTCTGCAGTGGGGTTTTGGAGGTATCACTTATTTGCCATCTGTCATTACTCTGTTGTTTGCTTCTGGTGAGGATTATCACATGGACTAAGATGCTGTCATTAATTCTCTCCTGTCCCTTGGGAGCCCGTGACTCTGACACATGAGCTGACAGCCCAGAATTCCCCAGGGAGAGTCTGGAAACAAAATCCAGGCCTTATTATCTCCATTCCAACGCTCTTTCCAGACCAGACACTCTGATACTGACCCTACCTATGACCCCAGCCTCCCTGGGTTTGACAGGTATTGGCGAATAATGCTGGAAGAAGAGCTAATTCTACCCTGGAAACTGGTATATGGAATATTATTACATATAAGACATAATGTATATCTCTTAGAATAAAATGGGTCAGAGAATCTCACAGGAAAAAGAAATTGTAAGTTTAACTTTGGGAGAGAAATCCAAGGCTATGAAAAGACCGTCGACATTTTAAGTCTTCTTATCTTTGTCAATGGCTGATGATGTTCAGAGATGAATGCAGAGCGTCTTGAAAGATTCCTTTTTACTTATAAACTGAAAGGATGCTAGAGGTACTTGGTGAAGCTCACAGGGACTTTCATCAACATAGGTTGGAAGATGATAAATGCTGTTGCTGCCATATAACTTTGTTTCTTTATAATTATTATTTTTATTAATGTCCTTTTTTGATATGCTATATTTTTATTCAACTTGAAGAATTGGCACATGTACCTTTTGCAACTGCTGCCATTTTAAAGAAATGGACCGAAAAGCCTGCAGGGCCCACCTGGCCAGTATTAGGTCACCCAAAGGATATGAGGCTTAGGCCAACAGTAGAAACAAGGAGACAACAGTCAGGACTGGCCAAATTTGTTTCCTCAACAGGGGATGACAGTAGCATTTTCACAGCTTATGATAATCAACCCAGTCCTCGCTCTCATCCCTGGAATCAGCTGTCTATAGTCATTCCTTCACATTCCTTCCCTAGAAGGGATGTGTGTTAGTGCTGTTGACTCGCTGTAGGCTCAGCTCGGTTGCCAGATGTAAGGGCATCAGTCACAGAACCCTAAGGGGAACCTGAGCCTCAGAACACTCACATGGGCCACAGAGTTTCAACTTTCCATTTAAGCTGAAGTGAGGCGCTATGAAAATGCGGTGACAGGAAAATGTTTGTGAGATAACAAGTAAACAAATGACTGTTTAGTGTGTTTTCAAAAACTAGAATGTGATGATGGAGGCTGAGATACTTTTGGGCTATGTGGTTCATTGGCGGTAGGGTCTGGCCAAGATGAAAATGTGAAGTCAGCAAAGATTGTCTTTTATGCACTCAGTGCTGCCTTTTTTTGCAAACTTTCCCCCAGCTACTCTCCCCAGAGCCTTTTTTTCCCCTTGCTTCACTTTCTACCTCAATTGAATGACTTTTTAAAGTTGGATTTCAGAAAATCTGGTATTTGAGACTTCTCTCTTAGTGGGAACTCTATGTGGCAGGTACGAACAGATTGTCCTTTAACTTAAAAAATGAACACTTTCCCCGTGCCAAAAGCATCTATGGCTTTGGCAGGCAGATAATTAGAGAAATACCTGTTCTAGCAAGTAGAGGATGGGTTGTACATTTTAACGTAACATGTTACTACACAAAATGATACCTCCACTTATCCTAACATGAGCCCTGAATCCTATCTTCCCTCCAAAAGTTACAACTTGGTGCTACCTGTCTCAGAAGATGGTGAGTGCCTTGTGACTGGAAGTGTTTGAATAGATATGGGGTAACCACTTGGTAGGGAGACGTTTGAAGTTCTGAGAACTGGGAATTGATTTGATGATTTGTGTGTGTGTGTGTGTGTGTGTGTGTGTGTGTGTGTGTGTGTGTGTACATATGTTGGAGATACAACCTAGGGCCTTAGCATTCCCAGTGTATTTTTTGTTTTGTTTTGTTTTGATTTTGGGACAAGGTCTCAGTAAATTACTACTGAGTTACCCAGGCTGGGCTCAAACTTGCAATTCTCCTGTGTCGCCTTCTCAGAGTTCTGGGATTACTGAACACCACCAAGCCCAACAGGAGCTGAGTTTTTCTAAGACCTTGTCAAGCCCTATGACCCAAAGCCTTGAAATGCAAACTGAAGGTTGCTCTGGATCATCCAGGTTGTGGCCTAGAAGAACAGTCTACTAACATTGACTAAGAAAATACAAATTCAGTTTGGGTTATTTTAGAGTTGGTCTACTGTGTTATTAAAAAAATGTCCAAAATATTGTTTCTAAGTGTGAAAATTGGGAGAACAGTCATAAGGAAATCATTGGGCAAGGAGTGGGTATTTGGAAGACCTTTTCTCTAAACATTGTGCATATCTCTCGTACAAATGACAGTCATTTTTTTACCTGCCTCCAGTAGAGGCAAGAGAATGGCAGAGACCACTGACCGCGGCTCTGGTTGACATGGATGAAAAGGTCTGCTTTTTATGAAAACTGGAGATGTCCTTTTTTCATATAAGCATAAGGAGGGAGACTCAACTACCTCCTTTCTTTTCTCGTATCCTAGGTTGATAATTTGGGGAGCTTTACGCTGTTGACATGAAATGAGGACATGCAGAATTATAGGGTCAACTGTAAAACTCTTAGTAAGAATGAAGAAAAGCAGAGAAACCAGCAAGCCACTCTCACTGCCGCCTGAGGGAACTGAAGGTTGACCGTATTATTACAGAGTGGCAGTGCCCGTACCATCTCAGTCCTCTCAGGTTGTATCTGACAGAGCCGAAGTCCTTTGTTTAAGGTCGCACAGCCATACATATTCAGTATGTTTTTTAGACAATTAACCACTGAATGTGTCTTTATTTGTACTTAAATTTGCAACACCTCCTCATACTCTATACGACTGGCCAAACTTCTCTAAGAACTAAAGAAATGCAAATCATTTCCCAACCTGGCCAGTTTTGCAAATAAAGGGCTACAAATCTAAACTCTAGATTTTGCACAAAGTGCCCAAAAGCCAGTGGCAGACTTGAAGCACACTTGATCTTTGTGAGTGACTGAGGGATGAGTTTCTTGAGTCTTCACTACTGAATTACAGTAAATGTCAGTGACAGAACCGGAGACAGGACCAAGTTCAGAGCTAACATGGTAGGCTCCTCGCCCCTTATTAACTCACACAGTATCTGCATATGGGAAGGAATTTCTGCTGGTTTATCCAGTTGCCCACCCTTCTGGCACAGAGCTGCCCTTGACAGAAAGTGCTGCCTCCGAGACATGCCCAGTAAGCAAGCTGAGGGCCAAGGGGATTCAATTCAGTGTTCTGAGAGAAAATGGGCAGACAAGATAATTGCCCTTGACCTCATGGCTGTGATGACCAAATCATGGGGAAAAAATCCAGAAATTCTTCTCTTATGTACTCATTATGGGCACAGTCATGACTGATAGCGGGCTGCCTCATATACTAGAAGGCTTTGTCCCACCTCTGCTTCTGATCATGACTAGCTTTCAAGTGGACTTGGCTTCGCCAGTGAGTGATACCTATGTGAGGTGGCTTAAGCAGCACCGAGAATGTCCATCACCCACAATGAAAAGGAAAGATCTCGCTTTCATAGCACCTGAGATCTATCATCAGGCAAGCACTGGAGACTGTATCAGACTTGAGGAGTTCCCACTATCCCCAGGATAGACAATGTTGTCACTCGCCATCTGCCACCAGGACAGTGGCCACTGATTGCTGCTTCTTGGGAAATGGGGGTTAAACTTTGGCCCCACAGTGGCAAGACAGTGAGGTTTGGATGGGAAGACGGAGAAATGGGAAAAGCAAATTTGAGATTCTTCATAATTTGCTCAGTGGCAGCCGCATTTGTGAGTTCATGAGAATGTGTACACGTGCCCACGAGCGTGCGTATTGTCCTCAGAGACGGCCTGTTCTGTTATTTTCAAGCAGGACTGTGCACATTTCCACCTTTGCTTTCCTCTCCTTTCGTTTGTATCATAGAATTTTGAATTAAATTTTGCTTTTTGGGTTAGACACACACATAATCACACCCAGGTATGTATGTATGCACGTATAGATATGAGTACATACATACGTGCCTGTGTAAGTATAGCAAGTTTTTAGGATTTTACATTGTTGGATTTCAGTTTCTCAACCAAGCAAATGTACTGAAACTTTTCAGTGACTTTTATCAGTAGCTGAGCACCTTACCTTGATAAAGCCTTCAAACTGGCTTCTGATTTCCTCACAGTTCAAGAAGGATAAAGATCCTTCTCCTTTGTTGCATCTCTGTATTCTTTTCATGAATACAAAATCTTCATAAAGATTCTTTTCATCTTCTATCTATTAAAAAAACAAGGATATGAGAAATGTCATTCTGAAAAAGAATGCAGCTAATGATGTCTGTCTCCACATTCATTTCCACGGCACCAACAAGAAGAGGACTTTGAAAGTGTAAGTGGGGAATATTATGTTATTATACTGGATTATTGCCCTTTGGCATTTGCCATTTCATGAGCAACAAAGCGAGCAATGAAGACATCATATTATCTGAAACTCTAGGTAGAAATCACAGCTATCCTAATGAATTTTTATCACCAAGTATATATATTTGTCAATGTGCCAAAGCAGCAATAATCTATAGTTGTCATATTTTCCACCAGCCTATAAAATAATTTTCTGTCAAACTAATTTTCACACTTCATTTTAGTGTTCATGATTCAGTGCTTTAGAAAGAAGCTAATTCTCAATGAGGGTCCATTACCTTGAGTTCTAATTACATCTTTCTCCCTTTAACTTTAGTATTTGTGGAAAATATTGGCATTTTTAAAGACATCAGCTTTCGGGCCCAATGTTCATGAGATATTTTATTTTTCAATGCCCTAGTAGTTAAATGTATGGAATTCATTTGTTATATCTTAACTAATCCCATACCATTTTCTTATTTTAAGAGTAGATTTTTTTTAAAGATTCAAGACAAAGTTAGCCAGTGGCTTTTTCAGTCATCAGTGACACACCTGCATGCAATGGGAGTCTACTCAGGTCACTGTTTGCCCTCTGGAGGTCAGGCCTCCATACAGGCATTTGGTCGATAGAGACCACCAGACCAAACATTCACAAGCCTCCGGACCCATAACTTACTTCTTTTCTAGGGAGTGAAACTCAAATTTTGATTCTCCCACTCGGTTGCCTCAACACTTACTACCTCGCTTTGAACTGAGAGAAAACATCATGACTGTAATTCTAGGTCTGCATCTGGAGATAGGACAACCAATGACCCCTGAGAATATATAGCCACCGTGGTGCTGCCTGGCCACAATTCTCACATCCAGACTTTTAACAGTCAGATAATTGATCAATTTTTTGCTACTCATCTATGATTGTTTTTTTACCAACCTCAACGGAAATAGTCAAACACAAGGACATAAGATAAATCCTGGTGGTATTTTTTCCTAAGAATGCAAAACAGCCTGCTGAGCTATTCTTTTTTTCTTTTGTGAGTCCTATCATTTCAGAATGTAAAAGCATCTCACATGGACTTTGAGCAGCTTGTAATAACCATTGACATGTGAAGAACTGTGCAGAGAGCATTATTTTTTAAAATGAAAAACCCTATATATTGGGGAACTTATCTATGTGCATTATAAAGTTTCCTGTCAAATGGATACTCTCCTCCTTTAGGTAGAAATTTGAAAGGGAAACATTTTCTTCACCATAATAGTTTAACTTTTTAAGTAGAACTAGGAAACAATTATAGCTATTGCCGACCAAGCACTTATTTTGTGCCAGGCTCATAGAATAATTTAAACTATGAGATTAGCTATTCTTTTTCCCATTCCTTAGGTGTGGAAACTGAGGCATAAAAATATAAAGCAACTTCCTTAGGATCACAGAGCTGGTAGGGGCAGAACAATAATTTGAAGCCAGGCAGTGTGACTTCTGACTTCAAGTTCTTAACCAGAGGTGAGAATATGAGACTCTACTGGCCAGACAACAAAAGCTATACCACAAGATCATTAAGCTACTTGAGTTTCTATTATTGTCTATGACTTTGTCGAATTAAAATCAATATGACCCCCAATTCAGTTAGTACGGGCTTGAGGTTCATCTTACCTTGTCCAGCCTTCTATGAAGATACACAGCAAAAAGCGCCGATGCGATCATTTGGGCGATGAGAAAAACAGTGAGTAAATACATGAAAACTTTCATGCTGATGGGCAACCCGGTGGCCACAGATCGGGGAGAAGGTTGGCTGTATGTTTCGATCATGCTGGGGTACAGTTGCAGTGGTATCTTCTGACCAAAGAGGTGGCAAAGGCAGCATGAGACGACTGTCACAGTGGCCACCTTACTCAGGATTAGTTAAGAGCACACAATCGTCGCAGCCCACACTTCCTGGAAAATGTGCTTCGTAGTCTTCTCTCCCAGTAAAAAAGTTACGTAAAGGTTTTTTTTTTTTTAAATTATACCCATATCATTTGCTTCCAGACTTTCCCTTTTGTTGGTTTCTTCTTCCATACATTCATTTTTGCCTTGAAATGTCATAGACTTCTTAACAGACAATGGCAGTATTTTCCTATCGCTGTCTAACTTTCTGGGTTCACCAGTTTCAAGGAAAGTGACAAATTAATCCACCAGCAATAGATTTATTTCAATTTCAATCTTACTAATATGAAGTGGCACGAAAGGAAAGAAACCGATTTCAACAAAAGTGTGGATTGATTTCATGACTGGTTTGCTACTAGGTGATTGCTGCTCAGGAGTTCCTTTCTTTAACCTTGGGACTCAAAAAAATCACGATGCCTTTGCAAGTCAACACTACATGCCATAAAACAAAACAACAGAAGAAGGCTAACGATTATTAGATAAGTTTTAGCTGGAAAGATAATGCAAAAAGAATTTTCATTCAGCAGAGCTAAGTAGGATCTTCAGGGAAATCAGGCCAAACTCTGGAATTGAAGTTAAACTAGCTTAATTTACACATATTGCCTATCTACACTGTTGCGTTCTGTCGATAACTGCTGCGGTGACTGTAGTGGTTCAAGATAAAGAAAATAGGTTGCAGATGAGAGACCTGTATTTTACTGCAGTCCTTGCTCTACCAACAAGTTGCTATGGGCAAATCGCTTGACCCCACCAGGTCTCAGTTTCTTCATACCCAAAGGGACACCTGCCTTGCCGATCCCATAATGTGCATGAAAGAGATTTGAAGCATGTGAAACAATAGGCAATTCCCATCCTGAATTTTTTTAGAATACGTTTAACTTAAGGTGATTTTTCCAATTAATCGCCAACTCTTTACACACTGGTAAAAATCAGCTGAACAATGACAATACCAAAAACACCTTAGCTTGTGACAATGGGTTGAATCGTTGAAGTGTGTAGAATCACACATTTCTGAATAGCTTTTGCATCATCTTTTCAGATTGTCTTTAAGCTAAACTCAATTGTGGAAATCCCTACCCTACATCCCAATCTAGTCTAGAAACTGTGATAAGATTGCTTTGGTGATTCCTCTAAAAATGTTTTGAAAGACAAATAGGAAATGTAAAAAATGCTCTGATAGGCATGCTGTATACGTAGTTAGCACCTGCTTTCTTCCCCTCCCACGCATCAGCATCCTGCCCTGGGCCGGATCTCTGTAGCTTTTCACTACATCTGCCAAGTAGGTGGCCTCAGTGCATGTGATGAACTTTGATCAGAGAAGTCAGAGGCTTCAGCTCTTGGATAAATGACCTTGGTTCTGCTGAAAGAAAATAACCCTGGGAGCCAAAATATGCTCAAGGTCATCTCCAAGGCCAGCTCCGTACAACTGCAGGAGGGCAGATTGGCAAGGGCACCACGAAGATGAGCTCAGCCCCAAAGGGAGTAGACACTGAAAGTGCCACAAGCGCCACACAGGTGCAGGCAACATCAAGATTTGTTCATCTAGCTAACTTCAAGAAAGTTCTTGTCCATCCTTCTTGGGTCCCATCCTTGATCTCTGTCCTCTTGCAATCAGGATTCTGTTCTCAAAATACCTCTGATTTCACTCCTACCATTATTAACTCAGTGATAATTTTGACGGGATACTTTTTGGATTTCATTTTTAGATATCTCTCTATTTTTCTGTTAACTTATTATTCTGTTGGCATCTTTCTGAGGACTCTACACCCTTGACTTCTATGCCACGTTCCTGCTTTGTTTTCTATTTTATTGAAATATAATTGACCAACACAAATTGACAAATGCACAATGGCATGATCTATTTATACATCACAAACTAATTAGTCTTGCTGGCACAAGTTCTCCATGACACGTCCTGCTCAGTTTAGCTTTCTAATTTAAGGTTGTCTCTTTATGGACGCTCAAGCATAAATTTACTTCTTACTTCTACATTGTGGGTTTATATAGCCCAATTCATAATACATATTTCCTTTCCTTTACTCAGAGGCCATTTAGGGATCTTAAGGGTTTCTTTTTTTTTTTTGGCCTCTCAGAAAGAAACCTTCACATGACCCCTTTTTTTGTACCCCTTAAAATTTTAGTTTCCCTACCTTCACTTTTTGTCTCTTTTCCTCTTCTTTCTCCTCCTCTCCTCCCCTTTCTTCTTTCTTTTTCTGTTTGTCCTTTTCCTGTCCCCTCCCATTTCCTCCTGTTCTCTTCTAGTTCTTTGTGTTTGCTTTGAGTGATTCTCACCCACATTCATTGTGATAAATTCCAACATCTCATTGTAGCTCTAAAGTTCAGATTTGCAAGTGCAGCTACCTCTGACTATCTTCACTTGGACATCGCTACCCCATCTCACATATAGAAGAACCCAAACTTAACTATCCACTCACTTCATTTCTCACTCAGACTCACTCTCTCTTGAGGCTCTCCCTCTCTCTGTCAGTGGCCGTTCTGCCTAATTGCCTAAGTCACAGAGCTGAGAGTCAGCCCTGACTCGTTCCTCTCGCCTACCCTAGACCACTCCCCAATCCCCGTGGATTCTCCCTCCCAAAACTTTTGGATTGATGCTACTTCTTTGCTCGCTCCCTGCCATATCCTAGTCTAGGCTCACATATCCTTTGTAGTTTGCTGAACAATCCTACTTTAATCCCTCATTTCCTTTCCTCACTCATCCCACTCGTATTTCACATGGCTAGTATAATGTTAATTACAAATCTTTTAAATGGTCATTTTATCAAATCTGAAATGATCCCCTGAGAGTCTGTCTCAGACCCAAGGAAGTATATTGACATAGTGCTCTGGCATACTCAATATAAAAGGCAGTAGGCAGTTCGGCTTGTACTTAAATCTTTGGAGCCTTCTCTTTCTCCTGTCCTTCTTCTGCCTGGTCCTCTAGCTTGACGCAATAAATGGCCAACTTTCCAACTTCCAAGACTAAGCTCAGATAGCTGAGTTTGTACTAGAATCCCTGACAGGACCAACTGCCTCTATTGTTCTCCAGTGAGAAGTAGGCTGGCCATTATCATGGGTCCCATTTAAAATCTTCAGTTGGGGGCTTGAGGAATGGCTCAGCAGTTAAAGCACTTGCCTAGTAAGTGCTAAGTCAAGCGTTAAGTACAGTGTGGTGGCACAAGCCTGTAATCCCAGCACTCGGGAGGCTGAGGCAGAAGGATTGCTGTGAGTCCATGGCCAGCCTGGGCTCCATAGTGAGTTCAGGACCAGCTTGGGTTACAGAGTGAGACCCTGTCTCAAAAACAAGACAATAAAATATAATCTTCAGTTGTCTAACAAATTCAAAAATGCTTTTCAACGATGTCAGCAAGAAATCTGAAGATCTATGGGATGCATGAGAGTTCCCGTAGACAAGATCAAATATGGACCTTTTCCCTTGGTTTACAGAAATAAATTAATGATATGAATTGTCTCATAATTTACTCACACACAGAATTTTCTTAAATTCCTGTCATCCTTTTCTACTACTGCTTTTTCTGCTACTTAGCAAATGATTTGTACCAAACAAGTAGCAAGGGAAATATTTTTCAATGTATTATATTCCAGCAACTTGTTTTTGGTATGAATATGCTTTGTGGTTTTGATTTTATGTTGATGGCCTAGAACGTAGTCATAGTTTCTGCAAGGAAAATTATTTCCAGTATGTATGAAAGAGTTAAATGTATCAATATTTTGTTGGTTCTACGAAGAGCTTCAAAAAGGCTATTTTCCCTGAATACATTTGGAAGTCTTGCCTAGAGGTGCAGGTCTCCATTCTCAGCACAGCAGATGAGCTAAGCCCCGCCCACTTCTCCCTGCTCACCTTCTACTACCTGCGCATGCTCATCCATGGACAGCAAGCACTTTGAATGAGTTTTGCTTCCCTACAGGGGCTGTGCTACCCTCTCATTCAGCAGTGTTGAAGTGAAATAGTCCCTCACAGCAGACAAGATGCCTTTTTTGTGCCTAACGTATCAGAATACTTGCCACATTGCATCATAATTGACTTGTCTGACATCTGTCCTAGGGGAAAGAGACAAAGAAATTACCTCAGAAGGCTTAGCTCCTGACCAGGCGTAAGGAATTAGAAGATATTTGCCAAATTATTAATTCTTCTTTTAAGGGGATAAAAGGAGAAGTTGTAAAACATTCTGAGCTGGAAGAATAGCGCTGGCAATGGTGATACAAATCAGAATATATTTGCTTTATACTTTTCGTCAAGCCAGTTATAGTGGCACATGCCTGTACTGCTAACACTCTGGGAGGCTGAGGCAGAAGGATTTCAAGTGTCAGCTTACCCTGAGGGATTTAGCAATTTAGAGAGACCCTGTCTCAAAAAATACACATTGGGAATTTAGCCTAGTGTGGCAGATTTGGGTTCAATTCCAGTACTGAAATAAGCAAAAAAAACCAAAACAAAACAAACAAACAAAAAAAAACCCCACCAAATAAATGGTCTTTCATTCTTTTATTTATCTCTTTTTCTTCTAGGGTCAGTTCCATTTTTAAAAAATTTTTGGTCATTGTCTTCCATGTCAACCATTTTCCCAAAATGTTTGATGATCTTTAGTTGTCTAGTCACGTTCATGAGTGAAAAACTGTGTTGGTTCTTATGGGCAGATAGCAGGGGTGTCCCCTGTAATGGTGTTCATTTGTTTCCTGTACAAACCTTTCTCTGAAATGGGAGGACTGACTGTGGATTCTGTCTAAGTGGGTAGGGCCTGTCAATAGGCAGGCTTCCCCTTGGTTACATGGGTGGTGAGGCAGGAAGCCCAGGACCCCCACAGCTGATAAGGCAGCGAGGGCTTTTCTCTGAGGGTGGAGCCCTTCACAGGGTTTCTCTCTTGACTGACGTTGGTTTTCCTTTTGGTTTATTCCTCTCATCTACTGTGGAGGTCTCAGCAACCTCCCTAGAGGTTGTCCTGAGACACCGTTAGCCTGTGGGCAAAGCTCACATGCTGCTCCCAATAAGGCCTATAAGGGAAAAGGAGAGGGGACAAGGGTCCATCTGTACCAGATGTTCAGATGTAACCCTTTAAAACAATTGCTTCTAAGCCTACACTCTGCTCTGGACATTTATTGACCCTGAGTTCAGTGCTTCTTTGGGCAAACATAGTCTCTAACTTCTGGTTTCTTTCTGCTTTGATATCTTTTTTGGTCCAAATTCATTGCCTTTCTTGCTTCCTATTATCTCTCAAAATGTAGGCCACGTTGATGTCATATTTTCTTGTTGTGGGTTTTTTTTTTTTTTACAATTTTTTGACAAAAGTATTGCAATGTATTTATATAAGTAAACATTTGCAATATACGAAATAATATGCACTGTCATGTTGTCACACCATCCTCCCATTGTCACCTGGTCTTGTCAGTTTCTCCTGTGTCTTCCAGAGGTGTCTTTGTGTCCATTTAAGCAAATACATAGACATTCTTTTTTATTCTTTCACACATAGGGATATACAACAGGGTCCCCAACCTTTTTGATACCAGAAACTGGTTCTGTTGAAGACCACTCTCCCAAGGGAGCAAGGTGGGGGTTACTTGCTCTGCAGTAGTTTGTTGGAGGACAGTAGGAGGGGAGCGGGGAGTAAGGCTCCGACTCCTACCAATTAGCACCGGCATTAATCTGTCCCAGAGGCCTGTCCATGACACAGAGGTTGGGGACAATATGCTACTCTGCTTCTTTGGTTTTTCATTTAACAATATATGTTGGAGATTGCTCCAGGTCAACAAATAATACCTTTTTCACAACTGCACAGCACAGTGCGCTTCTCCATCCTTCACTTTATTTCCCACAGTTTAGGTTACCCCTAGTCAACCATGGTCCAAATATAATAATTGGAAAATGCCAGAAAAATCACACAGATTGAGATATATTGTTACAATTGATCCATTTTGTTATTAATCATGGTTGCTAGTCTCTTAGTGTGCCGAATTTATTATTTACCCATTATCATGAGTATGGATGTGAAAATACTCCTCACAGTTCATGTGCTGAAAATTTGATTCTTCAGTGCACTGGTGCTGAGAGCTGGGACACAGTGGGGGTGGTTATGGAGTCCTCACTGGACTATATTAGCTGCCACATGAGTGGCTTGTCATAAAGCAAGGCCAAGCTTCAGTTCTCTTTCTTCCCACTTGACCTTGCACTCCGAGATGAGTTGAAGCAGCATGAAGCTCTCACCAGAGACAGCCAGCCATCTTGGACTTATTAACCTGAGACAGAATAAACTTTTTTTTTCTTATAAACTGCTCAGTGTCAGGTATTGTATTTCAGCAAAAGAAAACAGATGAATATAAGTATATAAGTTCTATCCACAGTTTGAGGCACCTATTAGGGGTGCCAAAAACTACCTACTGTGGACAATGAGGACTACTGGATTCCACTGCATGAATGACGCACCGTAATTATTTAACTAGCCCTTTATTGATGAACATTTAGTTTGTTTCTAGTCATGATATTTTGAAATCCTGCTACAGATAACTGTGCTTACTTCTTAGTTGCTTTTCAGATAGCTTTATGGATTCTAGAAATCTGAAATACACATTTTTCACTCTGCAGTCCAGACTGCTCCCCCCTGAACTCAGTGTAGCCCAGGCTGGCCTCAAACTCATAGCAGTTCTTCTGCCTCAGCCTCTTGAGTGCTGAAATTATGGTGTTCCCCACCATACGTAGTTTATCACATGCATTTAACAATCAAAAACATGCTACTCTAAACATATTACATTCAAAAGAACACAATTTAAAAGTTATTATTTTCCATCAGTCAGAACAATGCACAGTGAGTGATTTTGTTATGCACTGTCTTTAAAGCTAGGCATCACATTTTTAAATCTTTCAACACAAAAGTCCTATCTAGCCTTATGAATTTTGCTCACACTATGTGAGATTTCCCGTGTGTGTCTGTAGAAGAAAGCCATAGATGCTGTAATCTTCGATATTCCATCAAGATGCTGCATTTGTTGATTATATTAGTGAAAAGTAACTTCAGGAGCAACTTTTTAAAATCAATTCATTCATTCAAATCACACTCACTGAGTGCCTACTATTGCACAGGTACTGAGCAGGACCTTAGGGGAAAAGGAAACACAAATAAATAAACAACAAAAATGATCCTCTGTGCCTTGCCAGGTTCTCCCAGGTTAGAGAAGCTGACCAATGTGGGAGCAGACAACCACATCCAATGTAAAAACGCCTCAGTATTTGTGAACACAAGAGTTTTGTGGAAAGTGAAAAAGAAGGAATATCAGAGAAGACTCCCTTGAAGGAGAAACACCTGTCACAATTTTACACCTCGACATGCAGCTTTCCACAGCCATTCCCAGCATTCGGTGTTCATCTGCTGCCCTTGCTTTTTAAAATCTGGAACATCTAATTTGTTTCATTTTGCAGAAAAGTTCTAATTAGCTACATTTACTGACATTCCAAAAGCTCCAGAGGACTGTGGTAGGAAGAATTTCCGTTAGCCATCTCCAGCAGAGATGAACACATTTGGGAGCAGGGATGTTTGGAGTGCTGGTTTGGTTCCAGATATTAGGTTCAATAATGCGACCAGAATCCTCAATCTCCGTTTCTACCAGCTGTCTACTACTTCCATCCCACGTATGCATGGTAGCCTTTCTTGGCAAATGCCCACTCTTTGTTTCTGATTAGTGGGTACTTTGATCTCACTCTCAACTTGTACAAAAATGCTGCATTTATTGCTGTGCTTATAGACAAGAAATGTAGGTAGCAGCGAATACACCTGGGAAACAGAAATGGGGCATGGGGAGAATAAATATGTCACTTTTTGCTCGGTGCCTTCTGTGATTTTGGCATTATTTTTGCAATGAGCATATTTTATCTTTATAATAGGTTATTTCTGATATATAGAAAAAAATACACAAGGCATAATCTTAATGAATTTTCCTAGACACACTCATTGTAATTGTCATCCAGACTGTTGACTTTTTTTAGTTTTTCTAAGTCCTTCATCTTATCTCTTTCCAAGTACCTCCACTTGTCACAAACACAACCACTATTATGCTTCTGTTCTTAGAGATTAGTTTTGATTGAGCCTTCCAGTTGCTTCTTATCCTACAACCACTTGGTGTCATCTTTATTATTTATCTTGGTCCTTCTAATATGTCTGTAGTATCATTTCATTGTAGTTTTAATTTGCATTCCCCAGTTGTTTAGTGGTAGTAGCATTTTGCACATGCTCATTTGTCATCCATATGTCGTCCTTGGTATGAAGATCTTCTATAATTATGGAACATATTAATTCTTTTAAAAATTGGGTGAAAGTAACAACACCAACCTGATTATGGACTATTCCTTGAATGTAATACTTCTTTGTAGAGACAGATTGCAGTGGTAGAAATAGAGTTTGTTAGCAGGAGTTCTGGACTATTTTATCAGGTATGAGATCTTAGGTAATCATTGAATCTATTTGTGCCCCAGTTAGTTTGCCTATGAAGCAGAGTTAGTAGTAGCTTCTTCTTTATAGGGTTATCCTGAGTTTTAGATGAGAAAAATTATGTGACACTCTACTCTGTGCCTGGCATGAGGCATGGATACCTGTGTTCTCTGCCTTTCTGTGACAGCTTGGAAAGGTGAGGGAAAGAAGGCATACCGAAGCAGTTAATGGCTTGGTATCAGAGAGAATGAGACTTCTCTTTCCTGGTTTTAAGGAAAAACTTCAGAATTGTGTCTTAGAGGCAAGATTCTAGTCCTTTGTGCTTACCACTCCTACTGCCCCAGACACAGCAGGAAGATCCTGTTTCGAAGGGAATTCTAGAGGAAATTTCTACTCATAACCTGGCTCTCCAATGCCATTACACGCCATGAGTGACTAATAAGACAGACACTGTCCCTGTGATGTCTTTATATATAATTATAAAAAAATGCTCCCATGATATTTCCTTTGGCAAGACTACCTAAGGAACTTTATGGCTGACACCCAGTGGTCATTATTCTTTCAGCAAATATTTGACCAGCACTTAGTGAGCGTCAGGCTCCCTGATAAGTCTGGGGATCCAGAATGACCAAAAAATGACTGATTGTTAAGGAGATTAAAAAGAGATTTGTTGACCAAATTGCACTGAGTGAGCATCACAGTAGAAAACTGCAGAGGGCTGGGGAGCGTGGAGGAACTGGAGTGTGAGATCAGGGAAGGCTTCCTTGAAAAAGTAACATCAGAACTCTGAGGGGATTTTCTGCCATCAGCTTGCTATTGGGCATGAGGAGGCATTCCAAGCACAGGAAATAGCATGGTGAAGAATTTGAAGGTCGAAGGCCAGAGGATGTTTCCTTGCGTAGCATCCCAAAAGACCTTTCACGTGGAACACAGTGTCAGGCCTAAGCAGAAAAATATCATTTTATTCCAGGGTCAAGGGTCTCAGGAATGGAGTGCCCTGGAGGTAGGTATATTATTGTCACCTATTTTTCTTTTTCCTTTAAAATTCACTCTGTCACGATTGAATGTTTAAGAACTGTCTTTGCTGTTCCAGCTCCTTTAAAATCTCCCTTGCTCTGATTTCAGCCTGTTCTCGGTGGCATCTTCAGTGCTCCAGAGCTCCGGTAGGCTAGCCTCCAGTTTCAATGCCCAGAAATCTTCCATTCTAAACCTGATATTTCTTCTTGACTTAATCTCTCTCTCTCTCTCTCTCCTTTCCTCCATCCCTTCCCCAACCTCTGCTCTCCTGAAGGCTCCTTTCTTCAGATTTTCCTCCAGCCCCCAACAGCCCCCCTTTAATCTCTCCTGTGTTCTCTTCCTGAAAAACTCAGCATCTGGGAGAGGGCAGCTGTTTTGAAAGAAGCCCTCTGCTCCTGACTTACCCGAGGTGTCCTTACAGGAGACTGTGTTCTTAGTGGGCACTGGACTCAGGAGACCTCTGGTCCTCTCACAGTGTTGCCTAGGGCCAGCCTTCTTGTATCATCTGTGGAAAAATTCAGGTTCAGCGAAAGGGAATGACTTACCTAGGTCATGTAGCAAATCAGTGGCAGAGTTGAGTCAAGTCCTGTCTCCTGCATTCTAGCTCCACTCTCTTTTCCAGAAAGCATGCTGCCTCTCACAAGGCTTGTGTCTTCTAGGCAGTATTGGCTCCTACCCACTGACTGCAATGTGCACTCATCTCTTTTAGCACTTCCTTCCTGAGACACTTCATTAAAATCGAAGTTGGCCGGTCCAGTCTTCTGACTCAGCAGCCTCGTAAACAACATCCAGCCATGTCTGCATATGATTAAGGAAACATAAGGGGCAGGAAGCATTTATTTTCTGGTTGCGTGTGGGGTGATGGGGCAAAAGAGGTGGAGAGAGTGAATTAAATGTAAGATTTGAGGGGACAGTAATCTCTCAGTATAAGATATATCACGGGGACTGTGGGGGTGGAGTGGGTAATGAAAGGCTTATAGCCAAAAACTTAGGATTGCCAGTTAAATATAGTTGGGCACAGAAGTATGTTTACTGGATTACAAGGATCCCTATAATACATTGTTACGGCAAATATTATGTTAAAAAAGTAGTATGCTCCCATAGTTTCACTTTTGGCATAACGAACGTGTCCCCAGGATACCTATGAGTGGTACTTAGATGTTTTGTGTCTGTTCCCCTTCATTCTCTGCATCTCTGTTAATTTTCGCCCACATGTTGATAATTGCATAATGGTTGCTATGACCCTTCAGAGTTGTTGTGGCCCAGAGATGTTTCTCTGTGAGTATATAGAGTTGAGAACGTTCCTTCTTCACAGTGTCCCACAATGAACCACGCCATCTCAGTGTCATTTTGGAACATCTCTCACTAGAGCACATCGAGCAACCCTTGATGTTGACATCAAATGATTTTCTGACTGAAGAGCAGGAAGTGCTGGTGCCCCTTATGTTACAGGGTGGCTGATGTTTTGGACACCTCTCTCTTGACAGGGGGGACTGACCACCTCTGAAGTACATTCAAGCAAGCAATACAAGTGGCACCTTTACAGGACTGACTAGTGTCAACTCAAATCCACGTACAGCTAACAAATGTGATCTTATTTGAAAATAGAGTTCTTTCAGATGTGACCAGTCAAAATGAAATGGAGTTTTACTGGAGTAGGGTGGGCCCTAGTTCAATGGCCAGTATCCTTATAAAAAGAAGCAAACTTGGGACACAGACATTGACATGGAAGATGGCCTTGTAAAGAGATGGAGGTGGAGATTTGAGAGATGCAGCCACAAGCCAAGGAACATCAGGATTGCTGGCAAGGACCAGAAGCCAGAAAGGATCTTTCCTTACCTTCAGAGACACCCTGGGTTCAGACCTCTGGATCCCAGAACTGAGAGAATCCATTTCTGTTGGTTTAAGCCCTTCCTCCCAATTTGTGGCAGCTTGTTACACCAGCCCCTGGAAACTTCTCCCAGACTTCTATGGATAAAATTGACCACATTTTCTGAAATGCACCCCAATGGCGACATGAGGAGAAAAATGCTCAATAGAAAACACACACAAGCAGATGGACTTTGTGGCCCCTTTGGTTGTACTCTGTACTGGCCAGAGAGAGCATGAAAACAAGCCGGGAAGGTACCAAAATGTTTATTTTGGGGTTAGGTTCTGGGATATTTTTTGCCCGTTTGCTTTAATGTACCTGTATTTTCAAAGTTTCCCATAGCAAATATGTATTAGTTGTGTAAAATTCATATCTATAACTATATCTACCCATTATCTACTTAACCATCGACTTTTCATAATTACTCATAATCTCATGCACTTGTAGACCCTGGGCACCTTTGCTTTTTTGTAGGCCTAAAATTAGGAACTACTGGGGCTGGAGGAATGGCTCAGCGGTTAAAGCACTATGTCAAGCACTGAGTACTTGAGTTCAATTCCCCAGCACCACATAAGCCAGGCGTGGTGGCGCACACCTGTAATTCCAGCACTTGGGAAGACGAGGCAGGAGGATTGCTGTGAGTTCAAGGCCAGCTTGGGCTCCATAGTGAGTTCAGGACCAGCCTGGACTGTAGAGCGAGGCCTTGTCCAAAAAAAAAAAAAAATGTTAGGAACTACTTTCCAAAATCTGTGTTGGGAAGGAGGATAGATAATAATAAAAGCATATTCTTATCTAGCATTTGATACTCTTGAAAGGTCATACCTCCAACAGGCAGTCAGAGGCAGTCGCATAGGAAATTTCCCTTAGTGGCAACATAGGGACTCAGCAAAAAGGCTGGGATACAGTAAAGAAAACACCTAAATGGCTCAGCTTAGGAAAGAGGAGGGGCTCCAGGAACTGAAAGGAGGCCCGCGGGAAGGTTGGAAAGCTCGTGGAGGCTGTTGAGACTAGAAAAATGGTGGTGACATGAACAGCCGGACAGGAGACTATCTGAGGTGTTGGGCCACAGTGAGAAGGTAGGCTTGGAGGGCTGAGAGGCTCAGAGGTAATTTGCAGCCAGCCCCTGGGAGAAGCGTTTGGCCATAGGATGTAGAATGTGGGAGGAGGTGAAGGGGTATGCTGCTAGAAGGGTGTCCTAGATGGTGCTTGAGAGGCAATCAGACAGCACCACATGAGGGAGCCATTAAAGAAAGCCACCTGTTTTGAACAGTTCTTGCGGACAGGCCAGGGATAGGACACACCCCAGGAACTTTGAGGACTTTCTTGGTTGGAGATTGGGAAGGAGCCGTCAGAAGAGACAATTTCAGAGAAGGGAAAACAGCAGGCTACAGACCTCCTGGAAGATTTGGGCCCAGTGGAGACAGGTTGTGGAGAGCAGAGACCCATGCTGCCTGCGAGCAAGAGAAGCCAGGTCAGCTGGGGGTGGTTTGCCCAAGGGGCTGGGTATGAACGTGCTTGATGGAGGCCTTTGGATTGCTGGGCCCCTCTTTCTCCCTGCTACTCGCCTGCTCCCAGCACAGAACTCAGTTGACCTTTGGTTCCCCTCAACATCATGTATTACAAGCTTGGAGAGGCAGCTGAGCTTAGAGGGAGGGCCTGCAAATACGAAGCACATCACTGTGGAATGGGACACAGGCAGAGCAGGGACCAGTCTCATCAGGGAACATGGTGTAAGGACCGAGTAGGTATTCACAGCAGGACACAGTTCAATCACTGCTTTCCCACTCACTCATATTTGGTGAACAGTGCACATCAAAGCCACAGGACCTGGAAGGAGACCACTTATCCAAATAGCGCAGGAAATTCGTTTGGACTTTGGACTCACCTCAATCGTATAGTTTGGACTCTTGGTTTTTTTCTTCCTTTCTTTCATTCTTTCTTTCTTTTGCTTTTTGTTTTGGTTCGTTAGTTTCAACATTTTTAAATTTTGAGTTGTTATTTTTGCCTTTTTTGAATAGCCTTTTTTGACTGTGGTGTTACACGAAAAAATGTTCATCATCTTTAGTCATCAGGGAAGTGTATTATCAAAACAAAAATGGATATTATCTACAACTGAGAGAACAAAAGATGCTAGTGAGTTTGTGAGGAAAAAGAAATGCTTCTGTGTTGTTGGTGGGACTCTGCACTGGTGTACCCACTATGGCAATCAGTATGAAGATCCCTCAGTAAACTGGAAATAAAATTCCTCTGACCCAGTGAAGCTCTTCTGGGTATCTTCCCAAAAGAATTAAGAAGCGCCATATAACAGAGACACATGCATACCCATGTTTATAACAACACAGTTAATATAGAGAAAATGTGATACATATGCACAATGAAGTACTTCTCTGCCATATGTAAAAGTCAACTTGAGTCATTTGTAGGAAAATGGATGCACCCTGAGATCATTATGCTTAGGGAAATGAATCAGACCCAGAAGATTAAATATCACATGGTTTTTCTACAATGAGAAGCTGAAAGTATAAATAAGAAAAAGAACCAAATGAGAGAGATGGGAGAAAACAGGAAAATAGTTTTTATTTTATTTTTTAAAAATTTATGCATCACATCACTTTCCCCTCCCCACCCTCTCCCCTCCCGCTCCCCACTTTCCCTTTCCCTCTCCACAAAGTCCATCTTCTCACTTTCTAGAAAGAGGAAAATAGTGTGGAAAGGGAATGTGGAAGGAAGGGTTGGAAGAGGAAGGGACATGAAAGTGATATGTGCGTGTACCAATTCCTCAGGGAGAATGTAATTATTGTGTATCACAAATCATACTAACAGATTAATTGGGGGAAATAATATATATGTTTAAAATTTGAAAAAGAGGATCTCACCTCCATATCTTTTGGCCCATTCCTCTTAATACCCCTCTGACATGTAAGGATGCTGAGGCTTCGCTGCTAAATAACTCCTCCAGGATCTCAGACGCCATCATGGTCCTAGTGCCTGCTCCAGCACTAGTTTCTATAATGCATTATGCATAAAGGAAGGACTTTTCATGTGTCTTGCTCACTGGTGTATCTCCAGCACGTAGAATAGTACTTGGAATATAATAGTTGGTCAGCCAATTTTTGTGAATTCATGTATAATTACAGTACAACGAAGCTTACTGAAAAACTTTTTTTTATTTTTTTGCCCCTGGGAATATTTTTGGTCCAAGCCAGGCTGTTGTGCCCTTCAGAAGGCAAGTGTGGCTGTGAGGGAGCCCCGCTAGCTCTCTTCCTAATTTTCTATTGTTCCAAGTCCTGGCGCATACTCCTAGGCAAGCCCTAGCTCGTTCCTTGGACTGGCCTGTCACATCACCTGCAAGGAGACTTCTATGTGGTATGATTCAAGGTGAGGCTGGCAAGGGCTCCTTGCCCTGAAATGGTGCCATCCAGCAAAAGGTCCAGTGGCAGTGGGAGGACAAAATCTCCGGGTATTTGGTCTTGGTCCCCACAGAATGATTTGGCTCTGGGCCAAAGAATGGGACACCTCAAGAAATACTCAAAGAGATAGAGGGCTGCAGAGACAAGGAGGCGAGAATGGTGGTTGCTTCTGCTCGGAAACCAAAGAAGACTGCACTGTGCATGCAAAATTCAATTCAGGAATGAAGACATTGGTGAAACAAATGGCCCCTTAAAAATGAAACAAGTGGGAGAAAGAAAGGTGAGTGTGGTACACAGAAGAGCTCTGGCCCTGCCCCTTCCTCCTGCTGCCATCCTTGCTCAGCCCTCAGTTTTCACATTTTCTCCTAAGGATAATCCTCCACAGCGCCCATAAAAGGTTGGACCTTCCCCCAAACCTGCATCCAGATCTTTCAGAGGATAGGTATTTGTGCAGAGAGATGGGTTTCTTTGTTATATCTCCTGTTCAAGTTCTGCTTTCTTTGGAGTAGTTTTCCAGGAAGTATTGACACTACCCCTCCCATGCCTGACAAGGTTCAGGCTACTCTCAGTGGTGACAAGGACTGAGTAAGGAGGCGCTGGGGAATCCTACATGGCAAAGCAGGAGCCCTCTGAGGAGTGAGTCAGGGAGCTGAGTTCCAGGGACCCTTAGGATTTCATAGTTCTCTTCTCCCTCGGCCTTTTCCACACATCCCAGGAAGAGAAAGTTTCAGGAAGATTATTGATCAACTAACTGTAAGTAAGAAAGTTACTTTAACAAAAAACCAACTATCTTAATGGGGATTGTTTCTGGCTAATCTGCTAGACAAGAGTTTTGATGGCAAAGAATTTTGGGAGACCAGACATTTCTATATCCAAGTAATTATATGTGTTCCACAAAGGAAGTCATCCAGGACCTTTGAGTGATACGGGAGGGAGTCACAAGGGTGTTTTTCTTCCTTTCCAACACTGCATGCTTGTGCTTACAGCCTTTTAGCCTTCAAGGACTCGTAGACACGAGTTACAAAATGTCAGTTGAGGGTTTCAGTCATTATAAATGCTCCTGTATCAAATTGTTAATAAAAACCTACCTCAAATCCACTCCCACTGGGAGCGCAATGTTCATTTTTAGAGTAGTACACGTAAGAATTTTTCTTCAGTGGGATGGGATTTGGCAATCTCCCTCACAGAGTTGGTGAGCTATGAAAATGGTTGCATTTTAAGAGTCAGTTCCTATGAAACCGGAAATGTGAACAGAGCTGACTTAGTGCTAATACTTTCTCTTACTCCTATAAGAAAGAGGAAAGACTGTGTTCAAGTAAGCAGTGATGTGCGAAAACCACAGTAGAGGTTTTGTGAAGAACAGTTGTGGCTTTTGCACAAGTTATTCCTAAGCTGAGGCCGGGGACTGCATATGACATGTTTCAAAGTAGCTTCTGGATTGGTATTTCACTGAAATGAAGATCTTTGAGTGAGACCGGAAAGACAAAATCTACATTTCATGACCTCTGCAGGAAAGAAATAGTTGCATTATGGAACATTCTAGAATGACGGGCTTAGATCAGGGCCCCGGAAGAACAGTAGGCCTTTATGGGTGGGAGGGGGCAAGACAGGGAAAATCTAATTCCTAATAAAATCTTGTGTTGATTTTCTTCTCCCTCTCTTCCCCTCACCGAGTTCTGTGGCCCAATCTGTCTCCTCAAGCACAAGGAATGTGATTCAGGAGCTGGGAAAAAGGAAGTAAAGGAATCAGGAAAATGAATGCCACTATCAAGAAGTCTTGAACATTTTAACTCAAAACTTGCCTGGGTTTGCAATGAATCTGCCTCGGGTACCTGGTCCCCCTGAGAATGCCCATAAGTATCTTATCTGCACATACACAGGGCCTAGAGACAGTCAGTGATATATTAGAAACAATCTTGATTTGGATGAGAAAGAAAAAACCTATGTTGGGCTCAGAACACAAAACCTCAAAGCAAGACTCTTTGGCATGCAGACCACTCTGAATCAAAGGAACATGGAAGGCCTCACTTAGAAGCTGTCTCAGAGCCAAGGTCCCTCTTACTTTCCTTTTCCTCGCTGCCTCAGCCCCTCACGGGCACAGAGAGGCCTGTCTCTGAATTTCCCTTACCTGCCTCAAGATAGGCTCTCACGCAAAAGAACACGACTCCCTTTCTGGAAATTTCATTAACCAATGAATATTCAATTTATATTGCAGGAAGGAAGACTGAAGAACATTACCACATCTAAACAGACTTTTTGACAAATTGTTGCTTATTCTTCGATCCTGTTCATTCACTACCCCCCAAAATCACCCTACCAAGAGGAAGTTTAACCTCTCAGCAGAGGCTGGCCAGGTATTACCCCTTAACATTATGTAAGAGTTGGTATCTTTCAGATCAGCCACAAGATCAGCCCTAGGGGGTTAAGCTTTCATTGTCTGGCCTTTCCGTGAGTTTTATCCTTTGAGTAAACATGGATGCTTTTGCTTCTGTTAATCTATTTTCAGTTTAGTTCAGCAAACCTTGGGGAAGGAGGGGGAAATTCTTTCTTCACCCATACAGTTCTCACTAGTGAGTAAGTAAGAGAATGAGAAGAGCAAAACCAGCCTGGCAGAGAAGGAAGGCCTCGGTCCTTCAGTAGGTTCCTTGAGCTGGTTTATTTCTTTAATTATTTTTGAGACTGGGTGTCACCTGTGGTCCAGGCTGGTCCTAAACTCACTATTATAGCCTAGATTGGCTTTGAATTTAGGGCAATCCTCCTGCCTCAGCCTCCTGAGTGCTGGGATTACAGGCAGACACCACCACACCTAGCTTATACGTTGCTGAGGAATTGAACCCAGGGCCTCGGACTTGCGAGGCAAGCACTTTAACTGCTGACCTCTTCCCCAAGCCCCCTTAAATTGATATAAACCACCATGGATAACCTAGGAATTTTTCTTAATGTAGCTGGTTCTACTGAACAGCATCTAGACAATTTCTTAATTGAGTTATTTTAAGCTTTCAATGAAGAGGTAAATTTGATAATTTTAAATGTTCTATAATAGAAAAAATAAGAAAATGACCTCCCCTTTTAAATCAACCCAGGATGATATTGATATCAAAATCTGATGACATGAAAAATGATACTGCTTATTAGTTTCACACATATAGTGCAAATATTTTGTGTACTGGGCAAGGTGGTACAGGCCTGTAATGTCACCATTCAGGAAGCTGAGGCAGGGGGATCATGAGTTCAAGGCCAGTCGGGCAATGTAGCAAGTTAAAGCATACAAACCTACAATAGATAGCAAGACTGTCTCAAAAAAAAAAAAAAGAAAGAGAAAAATAGAAAGAGAAAGAAAGAAAATAAGCCGTATAAAAATTAGTACTCACTTTTCTGGGTGATTCTATTAGGCAGCTAGAATTACAAAGGGATTGACTCCAAGTTGCAAAAGCTTTCCTAGCTACTATGGTTTGAATGACTACACCAAAATTCATGTTGAAATTTAAGCCTAAGTGTGAGATGTTAAAGAAGTGGAAGTTTGATCCAACCATGGCATTTAGAGAGGCAATTAACATTAAATGAGGCCATGGAGGTGATGCTCTAATTTATGGGGATTGGCATTATAAGAGCGGAAGGAGAGACCAAGGCTAGAATGTTCTGCCTCAGCGTGTGATGCTTTGCATTGCCTTGGAGCTCTGAAGAGGTCCCCACCAACAAGAGGGCTCTTACCAGTTACAGCTGCCAGATCTTCAGCTTTTTTATTTTCATAACCATTTACCAAATATTCTTTATTAATTAGTCTGTGGCATTCAGTTATAACAATGTAAAATGAGATTAGATAGTAGCTCTATCCAAACTGATGTGTGTCACTTGATTCTGAAATCAGCTTAGAGTCATTACTAAAAATTACCTGAATGACTCTGTAATGTACTAAAAGACCATTCATTAGAGTCAATGTATACTTGGAAAAACAGCTCAAGGAAAATGGCAAAGGAAAAGGAACCAGCCATCAGGGAATCTGACAATTAGACCAAAGTGAAAAAACCCACACAAGTCAAAAGAACGAAGACTGGGAAGTACCATAAAAACCAAAGAGGGAAAAAGATGCCAAGCTCAACTTTTTAGTTTCCCCTTAAGAACCCCTGCCTCAACCCAACCACCCAGAAAGGGAGGCTTTTGGGGTGCTGGCCAGTTGTAGCCTGAACCCCCAAACCAAAACCATGCTCTCTGGCTTCAAATTTAAACTCTACCAATATTCAATAACACATCACAGAAGTCACTGACCCGACCTTGCCTTCATCTGGTCACCTATAAAGCAGAGGGAAGTTCTTCCTGGGGCTATTGTGAGGTCTCAGCAAGGCCAAGCATCACGGGAACTTAGTAAGATGCTGTCTCAAAATGAAAAAGAAAAAAAAAAATGACTGGGATGCAGCTCAGTATGAAGACCCTGGGCTTGATCGCTGGTACCACACGCATACAGAACAAGAGTAGCACCTGGAAACAGTATATGGTATTAAAGCACTAGATAGTGTTATCTTAAACCCTCCTCATGGTGGACCTTCATGGTGCCGTGCATTTCTCTTCTGTGACATTTGTCCCAGTTGCTGTCTTTTAATTGTTTTTGGTGGCTGAGTTAGCCAGGATAACCTCCCTTTTGAATGTCATAAGGCCAACTGGTTGGGAACCTTACTTACACCGGGAAAATTCTTTATTCTTTGCCATATGATGTTGCCTAACCACACAAACAATGTTCTATCATTCACAGATTCTGCCCAAGGGCAAGGACAGAAAATTGCACAAGGCCTGTACACCCAGGGCAGGGGAGAGTTAGGGATCTTGCGGAATCTTAGAGCTCTGCCTATCAGAGTGATTACTTGACTAACTCCTCTTCCCCACAAGATCACAAACTTCACAAGCGCAGAGACTATGGCTGTTTTGTAGAATAAATAAAATGTGAAAGAACTAAGGAACAATATCTGTGGATGTGTCTGTTTTTCCATCTCTCTTTTTTTTTTTTTTTTTTTTTTTTGATATAGGGTTTCACTATGTAGCCTAAGGCTGGGCTCAAATTTGCAACCTGCCTAGTTCAGCCTCCTGAGTGTTGGGATTATAGGCATGTGCCAACACATACCCAGCTGACACACCTGTGCAGACTCACCGAAAGTTTACTATTATTTATGAAAAGCTGAGGGAGTCTTCAAAGAAAGCCGTGTGTAGCTGAAAACTTATTCTCTGGAGACCAACCACACCAAACCTTCCTTTGGTGTTGTGTTTGCTAAGTTACCCAGAGGCAATGAAGCTGCTGCCTGGGCCCTCCCTAGGCTCCTGCAGTTCCCCATAATAGGGTCTCTACACACCCAGTTCTAGCACCCACAACCTAACACCTGGCACTCCAAACACAGGGGCACCATCATGTGATCTCAACTGTTTATGAAGAGATCAAGGGCATCCTGAGTGAGGGGAGGGGGCGGGACAAATGGCATGTAGGAGCAAACCTAAGAACCACGGATAGAGAATTCAAACTAACTTGCCTCCACGTTGCCTGGGTTTTCTCTGTTCTGGTAGTCTAGTCTTGTATTGTCTATCCCCCCTTCTCTCTCTCTCTTTTTCTCCTTGGGATGTATAAAGTATTCTGTATTCTAGTTGCTGTATTGTCTGAATTATAAGCTACTTTATCATTTTTCCATTTGCCAGCCCAGTGAATGATTTCATGTTCTGGCCTAGAATGGTTCACTTAGTATCTTTTATAACACCTCTGTCGAGGAATAATTTTTGTATTGTACAATTCATCCACTTAAAGCGTGTGACTTCGATTATTTTTAGTATATTCACAGAGTCATGTAATCATTGTCACTATGAAATTCCAGAACATTTTATCACTCCCAAATAAACTTTGTCCCCTTTACTAATCATGTCCCATGCCCTACCCAACCCCTCAAATCGGTTTTGATTAAAGCAGAATTCTTGTCTGCAGTTAAGTGTCACATTGCTGGGCTGGGGTGGGAGGGGTGTGAATCACAAGACCAAGGCTGGGGCTGGAGGCATAGCTCAGTGGGTGAAGTGGCTGAGTATCACCCACAAGGCCCTGGGTTTGATTTTCCAGCATCACACGACCCAGATGAGGTGGTGCACATCTGTAATCCTAGCACCCAGGAGGCTGAGGCAGGAAGACTGCTATGAGTTTGAGGCCAGCCTACGCTACACTGTGAGTTCAGGACCAGGCTGGATAACAAAGTGAGACCCTGTCTTCATAGCAACAACCCACCTACCAACTCAAGAAGATGAAGGTTGAAGTCCTGGCTGTCCTCCTGTACGGTTGTACGGTGGGGTGACCTTCCCTTTCTGGATATCGATTTTCTTAGATATAAAATGAGAAGAGGGTGGTTGGAATATAAAAAGAGACTTTGCTGTTTTTATATTCCATTACAAGCTACTGCGTTTAAAAGGGATTACTTTAGTCTAACAGTCCAGCATTATTACATCCACTATAACTTGCCTTTCATTCACGTCACCCCTACCCAGCTGTACCTCCTCCAGGAAGTCCCATGTGGCTTCTTCATTTACCTAAGCTTCCATGGCAACTCAACTGTATACCACACAACTGGAATCTCCCTTATACATAGGAAGTTTGTGTTTCTTATGGATGGCTAGAAAATTGTACCCCCCAATGCCATCCTTTTTTCCCATCCAATTCTTTGTCTTAGTGTTTTTGTAATTCTTTCTTGTTTGACATCTGACAAAATATTGCAGTACTTCCAGACACAGATTAGGGTGAGAGGGAAACAAGAGGAAAGTAACACATTTTAGGGACCTATGATATGCTCAGTCCAGACAGAGTTTGAGATGCTTTATTTCATTGGAGGCTCCTTGCAGCAACTGGTGAGATGAAACCAAAGCTCAGAAGGAGCAAGTTACTTGGCTACGCTGGTAAGCAGCACAAGGAAGATGAAAATTCAGATGTGTCTGACTCCTGTGTTGGTGCTTTTAAGCTCTGTACTGTGATAGTTCCCACTATGGTTGGGAGATACTGGAGGGCATGTAGTCAGATCAAGTCCAAATTGTCCTGCCATTAGTAAATATCGGGTCCACGATGGAGCCCCACAGAAACATCCAAAGCCCTATCCCACCGATGTCATATAGGACATTGGGTAGGTCCTAGTTTCCGGTCATTCAGGCTTTGGGTGTTCTGTTAAGATACTTTGGTAGGAGAGTAGGTTTGTGGGAGAGTATTGCTTCTCCTTGAGTCTCCATGGGAAAAAGTCTACCTCAAAGAGGCCAACCTTCCATTAAGATTTCATTTTCCATTAACCATCTATTTCTTTCAAATTATTCTTAAACCTATTTTTATTATTCTCACAGAGAGCTCTACATTTCAGAATGCTTCACCAACCAATGCCTGATGGAGCTCTGGTTTTCTGATGAGAAAAGTGATAAGTGTTCATTGTGGGAAACTTTAAAATGCAGAAAAATATAAAGAAGGAAACAAAAAGCACCACAACCCAAAGATAATCACTGATAACATTTTGGAGTATTTCCTTCGAGGCTCCCCAGCTTGCACGCTCTCTGTCAATAAAAAGTAAATGTCTACATTTTGCACCACTGGAATCACACTACGTATGGACCTTTATATCTTCTTTTGTTTTGAGACAGGGTCTTACTCTGTAGTCCAGGCTGGTCCTGAATATATCTTCTTTATTGCAAATGTATTACCTGCTTTGTCTATGAGCATTTTTCTATTTCCAAATTTGTCTCTATTAGGAATTGATTTTGTAAATGAATAAGTTGATTTTAGCATAAGCTCTCCGAAGCACTTTCCATAACCACTGAATATCATATTTGAATAAAAAGGGCTCCAAAGCCCAGAGGTACTGTGCTACAGCACTTTTCAGGGGAGGTTCTGGTAGCCTAGGGACTCTGTTCCATTCATGAGACACTTATTTTTCTAACACCAGGCATTCACTTGTTTCTTTTTTTTCTACCACTAGACCATGAGCTGCAGAACAAGCGAGAAGTATGAAGCTTTCATGGTGCCTTATACAGCAATTTTGGATAAACAATTACGGAATTGTTCCAGATGGATGATTGAGAATTTTTTTTTTTTTTGGTCAATGTAGTAAGTCAGTTTCCATAAAAATGTTTTAGTGAATCTGGTGATTCACTTGATCTGTGGGGACCTGGGAAAACTCTTCGTGTCAAAATTTAGGCATGAAAGTCATTTTCTTTCCTCTGAAGTGGTGGTGCCATTTTGCACCCAATGCGCTCTTTCCCTCTTTTCCCTACCTCAGCCTCATCCACAAAGAGCTAAAAGTTGGTATTGTTCTTTCTTTCCCCTTGAGGCTCAGCTCTCTGGAAGGCACCCTGTAAACGCGGATTACACTGGGGCTTCAAATGAAGAGAAGGGAATGAGGCAGAGGGCTTTTCTTGTAAAGTGACTCAGAGTTTCTGTGGGCTTAGTCACTGAGAGGGAAGAGCTCAGGCAAGCCCCTCTCCTAGGCGACCATTTTAGGATGGAGACTCGCTCACCCCACTGAGATTCTTAGCTTCTGGGAGATTGGCTTAGGCAGAGGAAAAATCAAGTCATGATTTCTACCTGGGAATTTAGTTTTATGATAACTGCCGAGAAACCCCATTTTTACATAAAGTCCCAAAAAAGTATAGAAGAAAGAAAAAAGGAACACAATTACTTAAAACCCTTTCTAATATAACCATTGTTGTCATATTTTCTTCTAGTCTTCTCTTTATATAATTTTGTTCATGGCTGTGACTACACAATCTATGTACTGTTGGTATTTTTGCTATCTTCATTTAGCTTTTCCTATTAAGCACTTTTCTATGTTGCTCCACATTTTAATAACCACCATGTTTTAAAGGTAGCATAATGAAATGTGTCTTTTTCGTGATGTCACGTAACTGAAATTGTGGTTTTTGTCCTATTTCTCTGCAATAAGTACAAGGGTAATAGGCTAAGACATAGCTGCTCTGTCAAAGAGAGTTTCCTTTCTCTAATGGAGATAGTGATATTTTCAAATGTCCTGAAATTGTGTCCTCAACAGCTTCATGTCCAGGACAGCCTGAACAGCCCATGAGCAAGGGAGTATACACGGGTACAAGAGATTGAGACATCTGCAGTGACCCAAGTCAACTACTCTAAATTTGAGATCTTGTCTTGTCATTTGTATGACCTACTCTTAGCCGAAGAGGTATTTCAGTGGCCTTGATGCGGCCATGGGGGCTTTAAATGTGGACTCTTCCCCCTGCCACCCCTTTAATCTGATTAGTTGGTTTACTGCAGGGTGCACTCTGGTGAGTTTACACTTATCTCCATAGTAATTGAGTTGAGAAGATTCTGGCCTCTTAAAGGGCACCAGATCATGGGGGGAGAAGCTGAATCTTTCTGGTACTCAGTGGCTTAGCTGATGGAAATGTCACTCAGACTCCAAAGTCCTAGTAAAGTTCACTGTGTTTTATTGTACTCCTGAAAATCTCCCATCTTGTTTTATGTACTGGCCAGTAAATGATTAGGAATTGTTTTCTTTTTTCCCCCCATTTTATTGATATGTATATTGCAAAATCTAAGGTTTACATTGGAGTTGAGCATTTTGTGCACATATGTATCTTGTCAAGGTGACAAGGGCTTTCCCACTCTCCTTCGAATCCAAACCATTTTCATTATTTTATTGGCACGGTCCTTCTTTAGTATACCAGGTTCCATGAAGAAAGCGTGTTCCTAATACAAGGAATTCTTTATAAGTAGCTGCCAAAGCTTGAGAAATAAAACAACTAACACCAGTGTGTTCTGAAGTGAAAAGAGCCGTTTGGGCATTTGTTAGCTTTAGGCCTGCTGATAGCTCTTCTAATTTATGTGTGCATGTGTGGTGCTGAGGATTGAACCAGGACCTTAGCACTGAGCTACAACTCCAGTCCATTTTTTTACTTATTTATTTATTTTTTGTTTTGACATAGTGTCTCCACAAGTCACTAAGTTCCCAAGGCTAAGCTTGTATTTATAATCTTCCTGCCTCAACCTCCCCTAATACCGGAATTGCAGACATGCTCCACCAGGCCAGGCTAGCTATTTTGATTTTGAAGCACAGCATCTCTTGGATTCTTACTTAGCTTTGCTTAACGTGAATTTTCTAGTGAACTCTATAGTTTTGTTTCATTTTGGAACTGAGGGTTGAACTCTGGGTCTTTAAGCTGAGATGATGCTTAGTCCTTTTTAAAGACTTTTCCTTTTGAGACAGGATCTCACCAAATCGCTAGATTCCTCAAGCTGGTCTTGAGTTGATGATTCCCTTACCTCAGCACCACAGAGTGCTGGGATTTCAGACATGCACCAAAACCACTGTGCTTGGCTTTATAGTACTTTTATTTTTACACTAAGACCAAGAACCTACGAGGTCATGAACTTATGGCCAACTTTGGTCAATAGTGTCCCAGATTGATTGAAAGAAGAAGCTTTTCCTGAGGTACCAACCCAGGCACTACGTGGGCACTACCATATCATTTGAAAATCAAAATGTATAATTTGAGTTACAGAAAGATTGTAAACAAACAGACATTATGGAAGGGCTTTGGGAAGTCCCACCCACTTCCTATAGCTTGTGAGGGGGAGTCTTCAGTAATCATGTTTTCTCTTCTCTACGAACATGTTCTGAGTAGTTCCCTGCTAATGGGGGAGGGCAGATTATCCTCCATCACTGCAAAAATATCTTCCCATTTGAATTACTTATATGGCTTCCTCAAGAAAATATTTCAGTCGTTTGTCCACAGCCATTAGTCTTCCTCTAATTGGTCTGACTCAAATGGAGACTGAGTTTGTGGTTGGAAATTTTGTGACATTACCCAGAAAGCTCAGTCAGTGCTAGGACTCTTCTCAAACTCCTGTTTGCAAACCCAAGGAAAGACCTTTAGCAGGAAAGGCCAAAATACTGATATGCAAAGCAATTATGCGATGTTTGGTAGGACTCAAATGATTAGTGAACCTCCCCTTCTCTCTGTTTTTTTTTTTTTTTTCGGTCAAAGGAACTAGTTCAAGGAAATTTTTAGTGAAGCTACCTACCGATCACTTGGGTTCATGAGGGACAAACAGGTTCTGGAAAATTAAAGCCAGGCAATATCAAAAGTTTATGTTAAGCTAGTAGTTTCAAAATTATTCCCCACCAAGCCTTTATTTGTGATTTTCTCCTTGTTGGGGGTCATCCTTTGCTGGAAGTGCAAATATGGCTGTTATAGCTAGAAAGCATTTGAGTGCATCGTGAGCTGTACTAGCATCAAACTGGAAGCTCAGAATAGCAAGAGGCCCAGGCAAGACAGTAATTTCACTTAAAAACAGATGACGAGGATTGAGTAGATTGGATAATAGAACACCAACTCATGAAATGTTAAGCTGAAAAAGATCTTAGAGCAATGGAACACCTTAAAATACAAATTCTGGCTCAGCCTGGTGGTGCAGACCTGTAATCTCAGTACTCTGAGTCGCTGCGGCAGGAGGGTTACAAGTTAGAGCCTGGCCTTGGCAATTTAGCAACTTAGTGAGACCCTGTCTCAAAATCAGAACTGAAAAACGGGCTGGAGATGTAGCTCAGTGCAAAGGCCCTGGGTTCAATCCCAAGTAGCACAAAGAAAAATAAATAAATAAATTGTGTGTTCGGAGACTTCCAAAACCAGAGATTTTGCCCTGGTGAATCTGGGCTGGGAACATTTAAGCCAGATGATTGTTTTGCAGATGGTTCATGCTGAGCTACCTGAAGAAACTTCCCCAAAGAAGGAAGGAGATGCAACGTATTCATTTTAAATATAAGGAAAATACAGTCCCTAAGAGGTTAGATCATTTGTTCAAAGTCCTCAAGAGTAAGATTCAGAAACTAGGGCTCTCTGACCAGGGCCTTTTATTTCCACAGTGGTCTGAGAGTAAGTTCTTTTTCCTTCCTCCAGTCTCTCCATCTGAATCTACATTAATTGGCTGGTGCTGTTGCAGCCTTCTGGGGCCACTTTGTGTGCCACAGTGAGCCTCGGACTGGATTACTATGCTAAAAAAGGGAAGAACACCCACAAATGGGTCTGGCCCTCTTCAGCGTCATTGTTCCCTGTGAACTGACTGAACTGTATCGTAGATTTCTCTGGGACCCAAGTGAGAGGCTGAAAAGATACGGTGGCATTACTGTTGGCTAAACCAGGCAGTGAGTCCATATCCAATGACACAACTGGATTCCTAGGCTCTAGAATCTAGCTGTCCTATCGAACACTTGCTCAAAGAAAATTGACTCCTTGAAATGTCTGTGTCATTCAAGACATGGTTCTCTGATCACCCATTTGCCCATATAGATAGAGTATCAATTTGCTAGGGCTGCCACAAGAAAGTGCCGTGAAGTCCATGGCTCAAACAACAGCAATTTATTATTTCATAGTTATTTCAGCACCTTGGCTCCTTTTGGAGGTGCTGATGGAGGAGCCATTCCTTGTCTCTCTCCTGACTTCTGGTGGCTTGTTGGACAACTTTGGCGTTTCTCAGCTTATCAATACAGCTCCCAATTTCTGTCTTCATCTTTCCACAATAGTGTGTGTGTGTGTGTGTGTGTGTGTGTGTGTGTGTGTGTGTGTGTGAAGAGTTAAGGCTCACTGTATTCCAGTGTGACCTCATCTATTTCCACACAAGGTCACATTCTCAAGTACTGTGGGTTAGGACTTCAGTGTGTGAATTTGGGAGGGATCACTATTTAACCCACTACGTGTAGTCTTTGTTTATTTCTATGAAAAATTCAGGTAAGCGCCTGCTGGTGGAGGCGAGATGGGTGGGCAGTGGAGGGAGGAGCAGAGGAGTGAGAAGAAACCGGAGCCCAGGGCTGGCTAGGGAAGTGAGAAGGGTTTGCTAAGTGAGATATCGCAGGTGGTATAGAGGAGATTACATCAATTTTACACTAAAATCATGTGCTATATATTTTTATTTGCACTAAATCCAACATTTTATGAGAATGGGTGAACTTTCCGTGAAAATGCTCCACGTGCATGAATTCATGTTATATGTTTCTGATAAAATGTGCTCTACTAAATCAAGAGAAAAAGGCCATTAGGCCTTCTTAGTTTCTGGAAAGTTTCTAATAAGGTTCTCTAAAGCTCTTAGCTTTAAGGGAAAAAATAACAGATTATTTTAGAAAATATATCTACAGACGTCAAACATTTCCTCAGTGAAACTATAGGAGAAATGCCACAGATTTCTTATTCAGATTCTCCTAAGGAAGATATGTTTTTCTATGGCTCCTTTTGAGAAAACAGAGGACATAGGTTGAGCATCTTCTGGTGAGGGAAAGGAGGACAGCAAGAGGTGGTTGGAAAAAGTCAATGAGGTGGTGACAAAATTGTCCCTCTTTTGTTGTACTGGGGTTTGAATCCGGGGCTTTCATACTGAGTTACAGCCCCAACCCACTTTTTTTTTTATTTGTGGATAAGGTCTCACTAAATCATTAAGTTGTGCAGATTGGGCATTAACTTGGAGTCCTCTTGACTCAGCCTCGCAGAGTGCTGAGATTACAAGCATGCACTCTTGACTGACAAAAAATATCTTGACTCAGTTCCACAGGTCACTAACAAAGATCAGGAAGCTATTTTTATCTAGGAGCTTACTTGTTTTGTGAATGTGAGGGTAGGCTGTTTGAGTAGTGTTTGCTCAATCACAACTTCACCAGGGAGGGTCTGGACTCTGGGTGACAGTCTGAGGGACACCTCTTTGCCAGACACTCTGTATATCCATAGCCATTATAGGGGCACTGAGTATGCAGACGAATTGGAGGAGGAAGAAGACGAAGAAAGAGATGAGAAGGACCACCCAGTAGACACTGGCAATGTCACACAGTGTTGTGGTTCAGGCTAGCCTCAGTTTTAGGGTATAACAGGGGAATATTGAAAGTGAATGCTGAGTCACCTACTACTTGGTGTTTCTAGAAGGCAGAGGTGGGTAATCCTGGGTTTTGGTGGTCACAGCGTGGGGCTTCTGGTGGGCCACAGTCTGCCTCTGCTGGAGTTCAACAACAAACAATGGAAAGAAAAAAGAGAACTATTCAGTGCACAGAAGTTTTTACTTGCAGGTTTAACTTTCAACTTGCTGCTTTTATTTGGTCGATTTGGTGGCCTACCTGTGGGCCAGATTTTTATGATGGAGGGTCATGTCTTACTTGAAGGTACATAGAAACTTACATGGTGTTTACTACATGGTTCTGGTTTAGGTACATGCAAATAATAACTCAATCCATTCAAAAGGAGGAAATGAAGGTACCCCAAAATAAGGCAACTGCTCAGGGTTATACATAGTGTTGGCAAATAGAAGAACCAAAAGGAGAACCCCAGAATTCTGATTTTGAATCCATCCGCATCTTCAGTGTAACTGAATACTGCCTGGTCACTGCACGCAAAGGCAAATGAGCCCACTCTCCAGGGCCACCAGGGAAAATACTCTTCCAGAAAAGCTAATTTTCTGTGTGGTTGGAAGACAGCCTTTTATAAGGGGGAGCTTACATGTCATAGCTCTTGTTGGCTTGAAGTCTTCCTAAAATGTTACTTCACAACAGAAGACTTTAAACGTGCAATCATGTTTCCTTGAACATTAAGTGGCTCATGATGAATATCATTCAGTCCACATGGATTGAATGCTTAAGTTGTTAATATAGCTATAGATGCCAATGGTGATCATGTGGGACTCAAGCTGCATAAGCCTCCTGGTTTGTTCGGGCAACAGCACCCAGTGCTCTTTCTGGATGCTATGGTATACCAGATGTCCTAGGTAGTTCATGTGTGTGGCTATTAATGATGTTTTGTCAACTTGAATAGAGAAGAAAATGTCTAGCATCTGTTGGACAGTTTTGGGAGCATCTGTGAATGAATGGCACAGACTCTAGAAAGCGGAGGTAAGAAAACCCACCCCACTAGATGTAGCTGGATGGCACTAACCAAGAGACTTGTAGCCTGGAGAGAATAAAAAAGGAAAGAGGAAGTGTCCGCTTCTAGAGCAGCTCTGCTGTTCACCATCACCTCTGGACACTGGTCAACAGTGCGAACTTGTACCCGTTGTTCTACAGTGCGTCTCTAGACCTTTGACCCTGGGTCGGTGTTGCGTCCTGATTGTCTTATTATGCAGCTTGTTCCTTCTTGTCTGAGCAGCCACTGCGTCCCCCAGCTCTCCCACGTGCAGTGGCCATTTTGGGCTCTGCCTTTTGATCTCACAGATGGCTATTGTGAACTCTCCCCCTCTGTGAGCCCTTTACATATAGATGAGCTCGCGCGCGCGCTTTTGTGTAGTCTATTCATTCTGTTTTCCCAAAAAGCCCTGACTAATACAACATGCAAATGTCCATTCACTTACTAGCTTTGTGACCCCAGGCAAGTCAGGGAGCTTTAGTCTAGTCATCTGTCAAAGTGGGATGAAGATATTTCCTACCTCAATGGTTGTGGAGACCAAATGAGCTAATATGGGTGGGGGGAGGAACTTGGCTCCTAATGAAGCTATCTGAAGATTCTTTTCATTCTATACAGGAAACCTGCCACTCTGAAGAACTGGGTGTCAGTCAACTCAAAGGCTCTGGTCTTCCCAGCTTTGCTTATTTGTGGCAACATACTCAAATGCAGCCTCTGGGGATCAGGAAAGCCTCTCTCAGTTCTGAACCAATCCACCACAGGCCTCTCTGAATGGGAAGATAGCATGGACTATGGATTGGCAAGGCTTAAGCATCTTATTATTAAGTAGAATTAAAAGTAGGCACTCAGTGCGGCTTGAAAGGAGTACAGAGCCAGGTTGTTGATTCATCTCCCCACGGCTCGCCTGTGCTTCACTTTCTCCACCTGTGCTTGCACCTAATAATACTTACCACCTACACACCTTAGTGCTGTCGTGAGGGTAACTGTGGGCTCTGGGAGTGGAGGATCATTAGAAGATGTACATCTAACAAGGTGGAAACCTTTGAACTTTCAGAGCGGTAGGGTTCTCGTATGGAGACCTCTTATCTTCATCTCTTAAACTCCTCTTCAGCATTTCAGTTATGTTAGAAGTGAGTTGCTCTCTTCCGGCGCCAGGCCAGTACGTACGTACCCAGGAGAGCCCTGCGACTTCTTAGCAGCCTGAGCTTCAGCCTATCACTCACAGACAGTTGAATGACAGGGTCGACATAACCCACGTTCCCCATCACTGACAAAGCCCCATGAGGTGGTTTCGCTTAGCCTGCACAAAATTTGTGGAATGTGAACCATCAAAAACTATTGACAGAGGACTGATTTGTTTTCAGAACTTATTTAAACATCATTTCAGTTCATTTTCTTTTCAGTCACCCTGCGGATATTTATTGAGCCCTTATTATGTGATAGACACTGTTCTGGTGACCAAGCCAGGTGAGGTTCTTGTCCTCATATCCATTACTCTCTCTAGAGTAGGCGAACAGTAGTCAAATAAATAAATAAGGGACGATTTCAGATGGTAATAAGGGTTATGGAGAAAATGAAATGGGGTGATTGATTAAAGAATCAACAGGGCGGGGAAGATGGCTTAGTGGGGAAAATTAAGGAAGATCTAAGATCCTGTCCGTAATATCCCATCCTCATCCTGTGGTGTGGGAACGTGTGGGCACGGGGCTTGGATGCCACCATTAGAGATACATTGGCCCATCTGGGATTCTTTTTAAATTGCAAGTATGACCTAGTGGAATCGTACACAAATTGTTCATGCTTCAATGTGAATCCATGTCAAATTCTTTGGATCCCATTCAAAGGAATGAAGCAAAATGTGGGTCAATGGACCCAATCAGGCAAAGGACGCAGTCTCTGTGTCATTGTTTCCACCTTGACAGCAAGATGCTTTACCCCCCTCAGGAGCAGTCTTTCGATGACAAGTGACTAGAAATTGGTTTGAGAGGTTTCCAATGCCATAGACCTTGTGATCACTGTTGCCATACCCGCGCTCTTCCCTTCCTATCAACAAACACTGGAAAAGCTCCAGTTCATGGCTACAGGCGTGCCACACGAGCCTCTTGTTCTGAGTCAGAGTGGAAGAGTTTGGAGGCCTCTGGTTGGTAGGGCTCAGTAATGAGGAAGGAAACGGTTACTAGGAAATGAAGAGCTACACTCATCAAAGTAATCAGTCACCAAAGAACGGTGACTTGGTTCTTTGTTACATGGTGGAATAGAAAAGAGTAGGTGTGTGACAGAACCAGACCGAGATGACCCCGCACTGCTCAAAGGGCCAGTGCCAACTTCCTATGAAGACGCCTAGGAAGTAGGTGGGGACGGCCCCAGTTGCACCTCCATATTGTTTATTTTTGCTTTCCCGAAATAAGCAATCTTGATCTTTAATTTCCATGTGGAAACACTCCCCACTCTCTCCTGCCCTCAAAATGTGGGTGTGTAGAAGAACAAGAACATAAAACAACCTCAACAATAGCCTTTGCAGGCAGCCATCGCTGATCTGAATTGGCAAGTTTTACTCACGGCCGTTCTCCTCTCACATGCCTTTGATTTATCCATTAAGCGAGCGTAGCAGCGAAACTGGATTGAATATTCTAGAAACATCCAGAACCCAGAAACAGTCATACGACATTGAGTACGCGCATAGTCCTGTTTGAGTCACTTTGTGTGTAATAACAGGCTTCATCCTACAAATCTTACGGTAGTTTTGTCAGCTAGCGAGCCTACTATTATCATCATTTAACAGATTAGGAAACTGAGTTCCAAGAAAGTTTGCTTGACCATAGAATGGCATAGCAGGATCTAAGTCTGTCTACTTTCAAAACCTCTTTTCTTTTTTTGTGCTACTGGGGATTGAACTTATTCTCCTGCCTCAACCTCTCCAGAGTGCTGCCATGACAGGCACGTGTCACCATGCCCAGCTCCAAGCTTGTCCCTAAACCGTGATAATATTCCTGCTTCTCACTGTGACACCTTGCCATGGTCTTGTGTGTTTGCTTAAGCTCCGCTGCTGTGGCTCATTTCAAATATTATATGTATCTCCTTCCCACCTATTTCCAGGAAAGGTTGGAGGTGGTGACTTTGCCTTAAGGGTCCAGCCAATCTAGAGAAAAAGTTCACCAAATGTTTACCAGCTGGCTTACAGTTGTTACCCATCCACCCACTTTCCCCCAGTCTTTTTCATACCTGCTCTTTCCTCAGCTAATCAAGACAGTGAACATCTGCACCTCAAATGAGTGCCTAGTATTTCTGGAAAGTATTAGTATGAATTGGGTGGGCACCCTTCCCAGAGATGGCCCTGGCAGACACCCCACTTTTAGGTAACCAATTTCCTTTTCAGAAAGTTGGAGCCAAAGCAAAATCTTACTAAATACTAGGATGAGAGCCCAGAGTTTAGTTATTACATGTATCAAGAAATTGCGCCCCAGGCTCATAGGAAGAGCAGTCATGTCAATGAACGGGTTGGCTTATTTGGGCCTGTTTAGCTGGTTGAAGCAGTGTGCGTATAGTAACAGGGTCATGAATTTGCCACTAGGAACAAATTTTGTAGCATAATGTGATTAAAACATCTCAGGAAATCAAGTGCCAATTTTTTTTTATTTGTCAACCATAAGCCACAACCAATTCCAAGATGCCCCTAATAAAAGAAAATGCAGTAACAAGGGAACCTCAAATTCTGTTTTCTCTTCCTTCTCGGACCTTGACCACTAAGATCACCCGCAAGCATTTCTCTCCCATCTTCACACCTGTCCTTTCACCCATCTTTGAAGCCTACTGGTTCTATGATAAAAGCCCATCAGAAGAGTTTTCATCTAAGCTGGGCACTGTGATACACACACCTATGATCCTAGCACCGGGGAGGCAGAGGCAAGAGGATCGGGAGTTCAAGCCCATCCTGGGCTTGTCTCAAACATAGAAACGATCAAGAAAAGAAATTTGTCCTTCATTTTTCACTGATCCAGAGGAAGATTAAAAGCTTGTCACTTTGGCACTTCTTTTCCGTTACATACTTGGCAAGAAGCCTTCGGTTGCTTCCACATGGCGCTGCCTGGTTTTTGTTTGTGATGTATTTTGGGGTTTCTCACAAACCTGTATCAGGTTTGAAGTATTTGAATACAGCTGGATGGTGGGAAACAAAAACTGAGAGGAGCTGTTTTTGAGCCTAAGTGGCCAAATGCCACACATTCTTACCTGGGAGGAGTTTGTGCCCAGTATGTGGAGCGAGCATTCTCCAGGTGAGTGGTGGCTTTTTCCAGGACTCCTTTGGGAACTCCCCCTTGTGCACCTAAAGCACCCTGAGAAATCTGTAAAGCTGAGATGAATGGCAGGTGCCACTCTCTAAAGACAGTAGTCCTTGTTTGGGTCACGTTGGCTCTTTTGTCAAACACTGGTGGGAGGATCCACACCTGAGCACTCCAGGAATTTGCAAGAAAGATGAAAATGCTTTCCATGAGTGAGCACGGGCTGTGTTCAAGGCATGGTATGAGGAAGGGATAGCTCTTATTCTGACAGCAGCGCCATGAGGTAGGAAATGTTTGAATCATTTTCATCTTCGAGGCAACTGAGGACTACAGAAATTGAAAAACTCACCCAAGCTTGGTCAGCTTACAGTGGTGCAGCAGGGACTCAAGAGCCACTAATGCATTTTGCCACTCTTCAGTACTGCCTCTCTGAGGCCCCCAGCGCAGGGAGGAGAGGCTGGGATGGGACTGGAAGGGATCATTTAGCCACTCCTCCTATTTCTTTTATTCTAAGATACTATCAGAAATATTTTCTCCCATATTTGTTCTTTTTTATGACTATGTGCTTTTGTGATAGCTAATAATTATATTCATGTTGGGGGAATTGATACACATACACATTATAGCTTAAACTTTTGTACTTTCCTTTTGCCTCTGAGCCTTCCTGTTCGCCCAATCCCATATCTGCTTTTCATCTTTGCACAACCTGCTTCCCTGTTTTCTGGCACCTTCATTTTGTTTTGCTTTTAATTATTTATATTTTGGGTCACTCACATAAGAGAAACCATGTAACGTTTAACATTCTATGTCTGATTTATTTCACTTGGCATAATGGTCTCAAGGTACATCCATTTTTCTACAAAGGAATCATATTTATCTTTCCTTATGGCAGGGTATGGTATACACTGTGTGCATATTTTCCTTATCTGCTCATCTTTTGATGGCTGTAGAGACTGTTTTCAAGATTTAGTTATTATTAGTAGTGCTGTTACAAACATTGGTACATATATATATCAGTGTAACATAATGTCTTTTCAAAAAATCTTAACCACCGACTTCCAGTCAAGATGGCAACTAACTAGCAGAGCTGCACAATGTCTCCTCACAGACCAACTTAAAAATTGACAGAATATAGTAAAAGAAAACCCCTGCTTGTTCAATGTAGGTAGGACAGGGAGGAACACCCCAACATTGAAAGGAGGCCACAGGCAAGCCAGAAGCCTCAAAAACATATCAGAAGTGGAGGTAAACTGCAGCCCAGGAAGCATCTTAAGGCTGACTGTGACCGGCTGGGAGCTACTGGCATTCACAGATGGAGGAAAGCTCACCCAGAACCTCTGACCTAAGTAAGCATGGGTCTGGGAGAAGCAAGAATTGACAGCGGCTGGTAGCCCCAGTCTCCAGAAATGAGCCTGCAGGTAGTGAATACTAAAAAGACACTGATAGTTTCCCCTATAAAAGGCCTCCTGAAGCCTAGATCAGAAGCAGTGCTTGGCAGCCATAATAGGCAATATAACAAGCAGGATCCATTTTGGGAAAAAAAAGAGCCTAAGACTGAATTGATTAGAGTAAAAGGAAGCTCAGAAGAGCACATCAGGGCTTTGGGGTCACTCTTAAATAGTGCCTAGGAAGAAACTGGCACAAGAGATGGCTGTGGAGAGGAAAGGCTGCCAACCCCCTGAATGGATTGGGTGTAGTGGGAGCACCTCTGAGGGTGGAATGCCCCACTCTCTGGGGAGGCAAGCCAGGACAGGTGAGAGAGCTTTCTTTGATGAGGGGTCTGGGTGTGATAATGACACCTCAGAGGCCATCAGTCTTTTAGGTCGTCCCTCACTGCCTACTCCCAGCACAGAACTCAGAGCAATTTTGCCTCCTTGTCATCCCCTCCCCCATCGTAGCTGTTCAAAGAATCCTCTCAGCTAAGCCTTCCAAGTCCCTCAACAGGAGAAACATGGGAAGAAAAAAAGGCAACAGGACATCCACAGAAATGCCTCAGACCCCAGAAACTAATGCTATGAGCCCTGAAATAGTGGAACTCACAGGGAACGAAATTAAAAAGCAAATAAATGAGTCAAATATCCAGTTCAAACAAGATATCCTCAAAGAAATGCAAGCAATGATCAGTGGGATTAAAGAGAAATTTACTAAATAGTGGTCCTCATGGACACAAAGCTCACTGAGCATATAGAAGCCACAAATAAAAAGTTGGCTGAGGTAAATAAGGAAATGCAAAACATAAAGGAACATTTTGATGGAGAAGCAAAAACTTTGAGAAGAAATCTAGCTGAAATTCAGGATGCTCTGGTTTAGAAGTTTAGAAACAGTTTTTAGGGAAAAAATATTTTTATGGTATGATTAAATCATGTGACAGTGTAGTGCCTACGGTTACTAACTCTGCCAACCTCTGCCACTTCATAAAGGGGTGTGTGTGTGTGTGTGTGTGTGTGTGTGTGTGTGTGTGTGACCTAGGAGGATTTACTTAGCCTTCTTATGCCTCAACTTCCTCAAATTTCAGGAAGAGGATAGCTGTAGCTTACTTGTGGGATTGTAAATGAATTAATACAAATAACTTATGAATACAAATCGAGCTCGCGGCAAAAATCAAGTTGAATATGTGCTAGCTATTATTATCTTTATCATCACTGATATTATGTTTATGTTTCTGATTCAGAAAATGTAAAGTGTTAAAATGTGCTTTGTACAATGGAAAGAACAGAGTAAAGATACTGATTTGACTTGTTGACTGATAGCCTAGCTTTTTTTCTTTTAACATCATATTCTATGGGACTTAAATGTTACCTACTTATTCCACCCCAGAGTCACATTTCTCCCTAAAATCCTGGTGAAGGAGGTTATTTTCTCCTCTCGGTCTTCAGTCAGATGTTTAGTGGGAAACAGCTTCTTTGGGTTTAGATCCTTCCTAGCTATTCTCAGCGATTCTTCCCAGGCCGAAACTTACCACTGAGCTTGTCACCATATGCAGCTGCTGCAGTGGCCGGTCCTGTCACGTTGCTGCTCTTCGGCCTCTGTCTGAATGTGGACCAGGCCTCCCCACCTCCTTACTCACCCCTGCAGTCTCTGCAGGGCCATCACACGGAGCTCTAGGGAAATGGCAGGCTCTATTGGAGGAGCAGGAGCAGGAGTAGGAGTAGCGATCCAAGGGCAGGAGGGTGTGCCCTTGTGATGTGCCACAGAAAACATGAGAGAATTAACCTCTACACCCAGATCCTTTTGGGGCAATCAACAGTTCCTAACTTTGCTGTCCCCATTGCAGGTTGTGAGCTTCTTCTATACTTCCATTTTCAGGATAAAAATTACTGCCTTCCTTTAAGAAAGTCCCATTCTCATGAGAACAAATTTTGACCACTTACTGTGTGCTTAACACTACCATATGTGCCTAAACAGTATTAAATACTGCATCTCATGGACTTTTAAATACACCTGCATTTCACATTTTACATATCTGAAACTAGGATGTGTCTTAAAATTAGTGGCATATAGAGTTTGAGAGATAACTTATTTTTTCTTTCTGATGGATTACAAAATAACATTTATATTACAAACAGTGTCATGTTAGATTCATTGAGCCATGACAATTTAATCCTCCCAATGACTTCTTCACATGAGAAGTATTTTTAGTGACACTTTACACATGATGGAGCTGAGATCCAGAGAAGTTTCACAGCTGGTAACCTCAAGGCTGCTCGAGGTTATACACCTTGCAAACGAGAGATGAATCTAGCTAGCCTTGACTTAGATGACCTGCTTGTTTCAGTATGCTTACCTTGGTTTTATTTCTCTATTGAAAAACTCAGTAACAAGTGCTAAATCAGCTTATGAGTCACATTTTGGTACTTTTTTGAGGGATCACTAATTCTAAAAACCACTTTGTGTTTCTGCTCTTTACATGTACTATCTGTAGTCCCTATGGATGCCCTAGCAATACAGTGTAAGTTTTAGAGTACATAATGCTTAAGTACATTTGAAAACATCTAATAGAAATATCGAACTTTAAAATCAAGAACTGAAATATCCACTAGCCAGCACAACTAAATGTCCAGCAATACATGAATGGAGAAGAAAGTGGTACATATACACAATGAAATAGTATTCTGCCAGAAAAGAATAAAATTCTATCATTTGCAGCAAAGTATACGGAATTGGAGGGCATTATGTTAAATGAAATCAGTTGGATGTGCAAGGACCAATACCTCATATTTTCATATGTGTGCTAGTCAGATTTTTATCACTGTGGTAAAATACTGAATAAAGTCAACTTAAACAAGAAAAATTTAGTTTGGCTCACAGTTTCAGAGGTATCAGTTCTTGATTGGCTGATTTTATTGCTACGGGCCTGAGGTAAGGCAGAATGTCATGGCAGCATTGCATGGTGGAAGAGAGCTGGTCACTTCACGGCTGCCAGAAAGCAGAGACAGAAAAAAGATGTAGAAAAGGATGGTGTTGGGGACAAGAAACATCCTCAAATTCACACTTTCATGGTGCAGTTCCTTCAACTAGGCCCCTCCCCCTCCTGCTTCTATGACTGCCAAATAATGCCATCAAATTATGATCTTAATATTTCTATGCCTCAGTTTCTTCAACTTTCAGAGAGAAGATAACCATAGCTTGCTTATAGGATTATAAAAGAATTAATACAAATAAAGCACTTAGAGTGGCTTATGGTGAATGCCAAGTTGAGTATGTGTTAACTATTATTATCATCTTCATCATCACCAATATTATGATTATATTTTTGATCTAGAAAAGATAAAATGCGAAACAAGAGCTTTTAAAATTGAAAGAAGGATTAAAAATGTTGACATAATTACTCATCCACCTTTGAAATTAGTGCCCTCATTTTTCATTCACTTTCCAAAAGCCTATCAGAAAACAAGACGTCAACACAATGAGACTCTGGGAGATATACTGCATCCTAACCATAACATATATGGAAGCTAAGGTACTTGATATCGTAGAAGTAGAGAGTAGTTGTTAGAGGCAAGGAAGGGGATGACAAAGAAAAACAGGGGTACTGGACGAGGGGTTCCAAAACACTGCTAGAGGAGTAAGTCCTAGTGCTCCACAACACAGTGAAGTGCCGAATAGTTCACAACAAAATAATTTTAATGAAGAATAAGAAAAAAAGGAGCTTGAAAGTTCCTAACCCAAAGAAATGATATTTTAGGAGATGGAAAAGCAAATTACCTTGATCTGGACATTGCACATTATACATACATGTAGTAGTTTACTAAACTGCACACCATAAATATGTACCATCACTACATGTCAATTAAAATAAAAATGTTAAAATAACAACTAAAAACTGAGAGGTGAGTAACGCGAATTAACTTCTACAAAGTTCTGACTTTAAGAAGTTTTGCCCTCCAGTTGGTTTTTGCTCTTGCATGATAAACCCTCTTTTTAATTTTTTTGTGTATGAACTATGGATTCAATAACACATAGGAAATGTGGCTTGGGGAGAGGATGGCCACCTACAACCTTTTTTGTGTGCTTCTTTTTCTTGTGTTCCTTTTATGTTATTAGTTTTAGAAACACAGCACCGTGCTAACTTTAAAGAACATTTTGAAATTCTACCCTGTCCTTTAGTTTCATATATGTGGCTGTGACAAAGATCACTTATTGGTCAGTAAAACAGGTTGAGTTACTTACCATTTGCCAAAATAAGTTGTGCTCTCACCCCTCGCTACCTCCTGCCCCATTTACTGCCCTGACCTTGACCTGACACTTCCTACTGGCAAAAAAACCATACTTCTCTTAAGCTTTAACAGCTCCTCGCCAAAGATTGATGCCACAATCCATACATGCACCCCCTCACATGTTCATTTCTGAAAGTAGTCTGGCACGGAATCTCTCTATACAGCACAACCACATTTTGCTGGGATTTGTCACTCTGCATTTCATGACTCACGTCGTGATGACGCACAGTACATTTCCCTTCACTTGAACAATTTCTCACTAGTCCAAGAAAAAGTCTTTTTGCAGTTCTGCCTCTTTGAATTTTTGAGGGATGTAAATTTTATTATATTCACAGATATGTGCAACTATACCCATAATTAATTTCAGAGTATTTTCCTGAAACTTTCGTGCCTGTTAGCTTTCATCCCCTAACTCCCAACACCCCAGCTTAAGCACCCACTAATTTCTCTATTCTGCAATGCAATATGGGTGGAATCACACACTGAATTATATTTTTATTTCTGGCTGCTTTCCTTTAGCTGTGTTTTCAGGGTTTGTTCATGTTCTAATATGTATTAATTTCATTCTTTTTATGAGTGAATAATATTCCGTTGCATTGATATACCTCAAAGGGGCTTAAGTAGAAGCCATGGTATTAGCAGGCTTACAGAGCTTAGGAGCTGCTAGTTCTAGGATCTCTGACAATAGATGGGACATGAGAATATTATGTAGGACTATCAATGCCTTATAGGTCCATTAAACTCTTCTGTCAGGTTTTCATCAGATTAGTTTCCAGACCTCTTGTACTAGAGATGGTGATGGTTTGCTTGTAAACCCATAATAGGCAATCTGCTCTGCCCTTTGCTCCTGGGCCCTTACATACCACTAGGGCCTCCCACTCCCTCTCCTTCTTGCCTGGTAGCAGGACCGGTAAGCATTTGAGCCCATGATGGCCCCTTCTTAGACCAGATAGTGTGCCACGTGGACCTCCCATGGCCTGGCTCAAAATGATGAGCTGGGGCAATCAGATCTCTCCCTCTTGGGGGTATGGGTTTGGGAAGCCAAGAGACCGAGCCTCCATATGAGTTGGGACCAAAAGGCTCCGAGACACACTCGCAGCAGGTCGGTGCGGGGCCCGCTGCGAATGAAAGTTCCGAGGGAGTCAGTCAGCAGAAAAGGAAAATGGAGCAGATACACAAAGAGAGGAACAGACAGTAAGGGAGAGATCACGGGCCTCTCAGGGGAAAGACAGAAAGCGCAGCTACCTAACTTCCTGTTCTAGGTGTCACTGTGGTGCTTGCCTTTGGAGTGCCATGAGGCCGGGTTGCACTGCAGGTACTTGCCCCATCCCCCACTCCCCAGAACGTGCACACCGTGTTGAACTCACCGCACCTTGTGAATGGGGACTTGCAGCTTGCATCCCAGAGGAATCTTGCCTAGAGTATGTGCAGAATGGGTACAGGTAGGAGTCTGGGGTGGAGGAGGGGAGCGGTGTGCATTGGCTGGGCAGCACCCAGACAAACCAGCATCATAGGATCAGGGGCGGGGAAGGAGAGGTGGCCGGCAACTGGATCAAGTACAGAGGAGGGTCCAGGCGTCTTGTGAGCAGAGCCAGACATACGTGAACATAAATTTGTGCATGCACACATGGGCATGTCTCTTTGTAGCAGGTGTATGTGGGGAGAGGAGGATCATATAGCCACATCTTAACCTTCCAGGATAAGTTGACCTTTGTGTCCATCATGTAGAACTTCATCTTTCATTTAGCTATTGCTTTATATTGGCAGGAATGAACCCATTCTGCTCCAACATACCTCTCATTACAATACCTATTATAAAGCTGAAAAAAAAGCTTGAGATGACGGGTAAGAGAAAAGCATCTAATGAATAGATTTTTTTTTGCTTCTTCAAATACATATACATAGAGATATGCACAGATTGTAGTCATGAAGCTAGTAAGACTTCAAAATAATAATCCACACTCCTCACCACTATCTGGGAAATTGTTAGTGAACTGAAGCAGCAGTGATTCCATAACCCACTGACATGGTAAGTTTGAATATCAGGCAGTATTATCCCAAAGGTAGGCGGAGGCATTTCCTCAGGAGTCTCTTGGGCACTGTGGGCCCTGAGCAGCATCCTATCTCGGGGAGGATTGAACATTTTTGAAATGTTGCAGTGATATTCTGAGTATATGTCTAAACATATCGAGATGAATATTCAATATGGGCAATTTTGTCATATTAATTATGCTTCGATACTGCTTTGAAAAGGATGAAATGCTTTTCTCTTTCTTGTTCCTCATTACATGTTTATTATGAGGAAAAATCAAAGTATACAGAAAAGCACAAATAACCTTTGAAAATCCATGGTGATCCCTCCCTCAGCAGTGGCCGCTCTTCCCAAGATGCTGCTTGCAAATTCCAACTTTCTTTTGTCTTATGGCACATTAGTCTTCCTGGCTTTCTGCCAGCCCCAGGCCACCACACCTGTTGGCTCTGCTTCACGCCAGCCTGGCAGAGAGAAACAGAAGCTGAAACAATCCTGCCACCTGGTGCCCAAGCTGCTTTGCTAAGCAGCCTTTTGGCTCTTTGAAGCTCTTTTTCTTCTAAAAATCTCTATTGTCGGTGTTTTTCTAATTACTAAGGCAATACATGCCCGATGCAAAAAGCACCAACAAGAGAGAAGGAATTGGAGTAAAAGATGAAAGTTTCCCTTCTATAACCCCATCTCCAGGGATGCCCTGTGTGACCAATTTAATGGGTATTCTTACAGATCTTCCATGTGTATGCATAAGTGAAGATGATCCATTCACTGATTCAAAGCCATTCCTTTAGGACCAGTCTAGACATGAGGGTCTATAGCTATGAACCGAACACCATTTCTTCCTTTTGCAAGTTGACATTTTAGCGCGAGGAGACAGACATCTAAACAAATGAGCAGAGAACCAGTAATAAGCCGGCTCGTACGAAGGAGAGCATAAGCCCATGGTACGACAGCTCAGAGTTCTCAGCAACAGGAGGTGAGTTGTGACTTTATAGAGAGTAAGAAAGGAAATATTCTCTGATAAGGTGACCTTAGAGCAGGCCTCTTAAAGGAAGTGAGTGAGTAAAAACGGTGCCTCTCTGGGGCAAGAGCAAAGGCCTGGAACAGACACGTGTTTGAGAAACTTCAAGAGACTTGTGTGGCTGAAGTAGGGTGACTGGAGACAGAGCCACAGAAGGCAAGCTCATGGAGTTAATGAGTGTCGGGCTCTAGTTTGACATGATTACAGCCATCTTGTAGCCACCATGTTGGCTGCCATTGTCTGCTGCATACACTCCAAAAACTATAGAACTAAAAATCCATTAAGATGGTCACCTAGCATGTTGCGTTGGCCATCACCATCTATGCTCTTTTTAACTGACATCAGACATATTAGTGGTTTTTGAGAAAGGCCAAGCATACTCTGGGTGGCCATGGCCCACTGTTGTGTGCAGTAGCATCTGTTCTTCTTCCTCCTGCCTTGGGGTTTGGGGATTCTCCTGTTTTGTTGTTGCTTCTATCCACAAGGCCCCAATAACTTGCATTTTGTGCAATCATGGAGCTGTCTCTTTCTTTGCTCATGTGGCAACTTCCAACTTTGATGGCTGTTTCTCATCCACTGGGATTGGGTCTTTTTCCCAAAATATAGGGATAGGGTGGGGTCACATAAGTCCAGTATTGATGGGACAAAGAGGGAAGACTGCTTTCCCTGAGCCCAGTAAGAGCTGGAGTAGGAAGGAAGGACGCTGTGACAGCAGCCACTAGAGTGTGTTAGTTAGAAGAGAGGAAAGGCATGATCTCACTTCACATTTCAAAGGGTCGCTTTGTCTGCTGTGTTATGAGTACATTGTAGGGTGAAGTAGAGGCAGGGAAATGAATGGAGATGGAATTCAGATTGGTGGCCTGGGGACACTCCCACGTTTAAAGGTCAGGAAGGCAAGGAGGAGTGACTTACAATGGTCAAGTCACGGTCAAGGGGAAGGGGAAAAGACCAAGGGGATGCTGACTTGTAAGGTAAGGAAGAGACAATGGCAAGGAGGAAGGAGTGTCCATCGTGTCAAATACTGATGGAGGCCAAATCAAAAAAGTTCTGAAAATGGCCCTTAACCTTGGAAATGTGAAGGTCATTGGGTGAAAACGGGAAGCGAAATCTGGATATGGGGAGTTCAAGAGACAATAGCAGTAGGAACTTAGACGTGCTACAAACACCACGGGATGAGAAAAAGAATAGATTGAAGGAGAGCAAAGTGCAGAAAGAACTCCAGCCACCGAGCAATTCTTCCTGAAGAATGACCTGCAAAGGCAGGGGTGCAGAAGGGCGTGGCAACTGGGTGTAACATGCGTTTCTCAGTTGGATAATGAGTACACACATTTATCAAAAGTATGGTGAGGCAATTTTGGAAATCCAAATTTTGGCTATTAAGTTAATGTATCCGTGTTAATTGTTTCTGGGTATGATAATGGCATTGTGCTTTTGCACAAGAGTGTCCTCGTACTTAGGAGACATGTGCTGAAGTCTTTAAGGGGCCAGGACTGCTAAAAGTGCCAAAATCTAGGCATGGCTGTGAACATGCCCTTAATCCCTGCCCTTTGTGAGGCTAAAGCAAAAGGATGACAAATTCAAGGCAAACCTGGGCCACTTAATGGAATCCCCATCTCAAAATAAACACAAAAGGGCTGGAGATATAGTTCAGTGCAAAGGCTCTGGAGTATATCACTAGTATGGCAAAAGAGAAATCTGCAACTTACTTTCAAGTGTTCCAAAATTCAAGTGCATGCATACACACACACACACACACACACACACACACACACACACACACCTGCTTACATGAAGGGGAAGCAAGAGCTCACAAATTTGACTAAAGGCTAGAAATTTCAAGTGATATGTAAATTTAAAATACATATCTGGTACTTGCAACACCTGCAGCAGGATTACCTAGGAAACTTCTTTAAAATACAAATTTCTGGGCCACTTCTACTCTCTTTCTCTCTTTTCCACTTGTATATTGCAACAAATGCATATTTTACTATTAACTATTAAAAGGACACCAAGATTTATAAAAGTAAAATCTGGTCATTGCAAAAAGAAGTACAAAATAGCTTCTGGTGTATTTCTTTCACAGACTATATTTGTTCTAAAATACATATTTTTGGTAGTCTTTTCTCCTGTAAAAATAATATATATATATATGCATTATCCCACATTTTGTAAGAAAAAGCTTTTTGAAGCTACATTGTCCTTATACAGAAAATGAAAGAAAAATATTGCCCAAGGTTAGAAGGGTCATAAAAGCAGAGATGTTTATAGTTTATGTCCCATAAAAAGGGATGGGATGAGCCACGCCCCTCCACTGACTGCCATCATCACATGTGTGATGGTGCCTGCATTTCGAGGGACACTGGAAGTCAATCTGAGGGAGGTTTGACACTTAACTGCTGGGGGAGAACTGCCCAGGTAGGTGTACAGTGGAGGAACAGGATAGTCAGATTTTTCATAACAAAAGAAATCTACTCGTTCAATGAAATAACTATAAATCATGAACAACGTGCAGATTTTATAAAGGCCTTCTTGTCTCTGACTGACATTTTTACAACTCTGGCTCCAATAATTTGTCTGATGATAGGGATAAAATGGATTGAAAATAATCTGGCAGTGTAAATCTTACTGGTAAATTCTTTTCTTGTTTGGCCCCAGGGGAAGTGAAGTGATTTGTCTGATTAGGAAATTTGGGCAGGACAAAATGGACAAGCTTACTTTCTAAGATTCCTGAAAAACAATAGAATTTTCCTCTTCACCAGATCCTGGGCATACCTAAGGGTCTCAACAGTCACTTTAGTGTCACTCAGTCATCTCCCCAAGGTTCTTCACTCAAAAGGCTTTTCTTGGTGTTGTGAAGCAAACAAATGAAACAAAAAGGAAATATAATCTTGAACAGATAAAGAGAAAGTTCTCTGGTCATTGAAGGGGCTCAAACTTTCATCATGATATAGTTTTGATTTCTCATTACCTGTTCTTCGCCTAAGTAAATGACCTTTGATGTAGTCCTCAAATGAAAAACTCAGTGTTGTTTGTGCTGTGCACGTATGTGTTTGTGGTTTACATTTCCACTTCAAAGATGGAATCAATGGCTTTGGTTGTCTTTTTCAACTCTGCAGTTGGAAAAGCTTCCCTGTGAATGAGATTCTGCCATTCCCCCAGCAGGTCTCTCCATCTGGCCTGAGGGAATTTTGGGGAGTCACGGGGTGGTGATCTGGTTGATATCTGCACAATTCATAGTGGTTCCCACCAGCAGCCTTGAGACAAGATGGACATAAATTCTACTTGAGTTTTGTAATGTTTGCCTTGTCTTTGCCCATGTTGATGAGATCTGCTGTATTTTCCTTCAGATTACAATGATTACCTGGATGATGTTCCTAGAAGCTGGTTAATATGTTAATATAGGTCTCGGCAGGGCTGAGGGTGGATCTCAGTGGTAGAGCACTTGCTTGGCACGCACAAGGCCATGGGTTCCAACACCAGCATCACACAAGTGTCTCTGTGTGTAGACACACACACTCACACTCTCTCTCTCTCTCTCTCACACACACACACACACACACAGAGAGAGAGAGAGAGAGAGAGAGAGAGAGAGAGAGACAGACAGAGAGAGAGAGAGAGAGAGAGAGAGAGAGAGAGAGAGAGAACATGGTGTGGTAGAGAGGCAAGGAGGGTGACCTCTTGAGAGAGAACTAGTTGTCCAAAAGAATTTCAATTGTTAGGACTACTAATCAGAATGTCTGAACAAATTCAAAAAATTCCATTCTTAGGTGTTTTCAAAGAAACAGAGCTTATAAATAGAAACCAGAAGCAAACCATTTGGATTATGGTATTGCACACATTCCCCTTGAAATGAGAATTTGGTTTTTGGTTGTTGTGTTCCAAAAGGAGAATTTAGAGGAGAATCTAAGCATCCTATCAAACACCTACCTTGTGGCACCATAATTTATGTTGGTGCCACATCTTAGTATGAGATGTACTGGGTTTGAATAGTGTCCCCACAAAATGAATGCCCTCTCACGAGCCCAGAATGGGATCTTATTTGGTAACAGGATCATTGCAGATATAAGTAGTTAGGTCAAGATGACATCATACGGGAATATAGTGGGCCCTAAGTTCAATGACAGATGTCTTTGTAAAAAGATCATATGAAAGTACAGAGACATACAAAGATTATCCTTCAGCATCTCCAAAGGACTTAACTCTACCAGCACCTTGATTTTAGACTGCAACCTCCAGAATTAGACCAAAATTAATTTCTGCTTCAAGTCCCGCAGTTAGATAACTTGAGAAGGGCAGCCCCAGGAAACAAATGCTTAAGGTGAGACCTCTTACCAATGTCTGATGAGGCTACCATTTCAATGTTACCCTGATTCCATCCCTGTATTTCTCCACACCACCAACATTCATTTCCCACTGAGGGTCTTCCATTCAGGCAACTTGATTTTGCAATGTTTATTGATACTGGATTTTGTTTTCCAGGAATCCAAGTAGAGACTCCTACTCCCTTGACGTTCCAATCGTCACATGTACACAGGACAAGTGTCAAGAAACCTTCTGTTTTTTTTTGCACATGTTTTAGAATAAAGGCCTCTATGAAGCTGGAATTTGAGTGTCTTCTGCTCTGCTCTTTCATTTATACTGAAAAAGAGCATCATAAAGACCAGAATCAGGGCCAAAAACTGTGACAAGGATTGAACTTAAGAAATAAAGGGGATGTGCTTCTGGATTTAACAGGGGAATTGGAGATCACACTATTAGATTTTGTTGACTAAATGGTTAGTGGAGATTGTCAAATAATGAAGAGGATACAGTTAAACAAAAGGCTTTGAACTTCCTTAGCCAGGGTATGTGAGGCCACAGTGATAATTATTATTGTCAAAACAAAGGGGAACAAGGTGTTGGGAAAGACCACAGATGCAACCAGAATTTCCTGATTTTAGATTTAGCTCATGTTTTTAAAATAGACTTTGCTTTCATCCTTTTGTTTCCAAACACAAAAATGAGATTGCTTTCGAAGTAACTTGAAATCTATAAAGAAATTTCACAGGGATTGAGACTTCAAATTTAAAATGCACGCGGTCTGATATAAAAGTAAGGTAAATGCCTAAATTCAAGTTTTTGTTACAGTAAAAGATACATTGCTGTTAGTCCCTCTCGAAATACTCTCCCTCACTTTGAACACACATCTCGTCATTCTTGCAGTTTTCTAAAGCAGTTCTGGAGGTGCCCTTGTGAGTATCTTTAGTTGTGTTGTCAAGGCTTCCTTGACCTCCTCATTAGATTCAAAATGTTGACCTTTCATGGGCATCTTGACTTTGGAGAAGTATCAGAAGCCACATGGTGCTGGACCCAGTGAATAAGGTGGTTGAGGATGCATTGCCATGTTTCCACAAGCCTTCATTTTTGTTAGGTGGCGCTCGGCAGAGCATTCACTATGTTTTTATAATCACACCTCATAAGGACAGACTCAGAGAAGAGGACATTCAGATCTGCTTAGGAGGCAGCAGCATACCAAGGCAAGAAGCTCTGGCCATGGTTGTGAGCTGATTCAAGTCCTGAACCTGTGTCCAATGAATCTGTTAACCTCTTTCAGTCTCACTTATCTCGTACGACAATTAGCGATGATGTGTGATCAACCTTATAGTGAGGTAGACTCTGTGGAGATAGGAAGGAATTCTGGGAATGAGAGAAGACAGGAAGTTGGGGAGGGGAAGAGGAAGTAAAAATGATTAGGACTTTGTATATATACAAATATCCCAAGTTAAATTTAATTATTTTGTATCACAAACACATATGAATAAAAAAGTAATTATTGGAAAAATAAACATTTACCGTATTTTTCAAAAAAGCATTATGAGAATTTAATGTGGTGATAAACACTCCGAAGTCCTTGTTTCCAAGTGTATATAAAAACCAACCAAGTCTCAGCAACGTTTAAGGTTCAACCAACACACTTGAAGCACAGTTTACTTAATACAAGTGAGCAGAGATTATTCAAGAGTTACAGGTTCCAATGCCAGCTCCAAGGACCAGTTGTGTGACTTTGATTATTACAGTCTTCATAATCCCAGGAATTTTGTCTATCTATTGAGGATATTTAAACAGCCTGGAAACCCTTTTGTGCTTTCTTTGTTTACACCAGAGGATTAATTTCCTTTTCCCCCAACACAAGGTGTATTACCCTTAGTGAGGGCAGGAATCTTGACTTGTTCATTGCTGCTTCCTTAGTGCTGAGTACAGCAGGTGTCTGATGTGTAGAAAGGGCACAATTAGCCCTTGGGAGTACATAACTAAATAAGGGATAAGTCAAGCCCTTTACTTTTCCTCCCTGTGGGACTGTTGAGATCAAGTTGAAGTTCATCTCTACATTAAAGGTTCTAGTGAGTACTGACTGGACTCACACACCTGTTTCCTCTTTGCCTCATTCATTCCTGAAAAGATGCCCACAGTTACTATTTTCACAAACAAAGTTAGTTCCTCACCTTTTTAAAAAAAATTCAGTAAGTATTTAAAGAAAAAAAGTTGAGATACTAAGGAAATCACTGGTTGGAGAGGTAAAGAGTCTTACCACAGGTTTTAGAAACTTCTGCAGAAAAAAAAAGACCATCTTCTATAAAGTTAGGAAAATAAACATTGTATATAAAAAAATAGTGATATTAAGAATCTCAGTTACACTTAAAAACACTTTTAATGCCATTTTTTTTTTACAGTACCACAATTTCAGAAAGGTTTTAAAATATTTTGACATGCACTCAGTTTCCATACTTCTTTGGGGTGAGTGACTGATGATACAATATTGAATCCAAAATAAGAAATGAGAATTCTTGCTATGGTAAAGATCCTCAAATCCTCAATTGTTGTGCTCAAAGTCATTAAACTGTTACAGGATTAAACATGTCAACTGCGTTTACACTTGATCTTAGCCAAAAGGCCGAGAAGCAACAACTGCATTTAACATAAGACTACTCTTGGTTTGCTTTAGCATAATATAAAATGTGGTGGAAAGCTTTGTGATTGTGATAGATTTGAGGTCAAATATAATCTTCTTAGAAATCAAACAGAAGACAAATCAGTTCTGTATCGACTGTAGCAGCAGGCTACAATTTTCAATGTATCTTCCTTCCTTCCTTCCTTCCTTCCTTCCTTCCTTCCTTCCTTCCTTCCTTCCTTCCTTCCTTCCTGTGTTTTTGAGACAAGACTGTTAAGTACTTCAGACTGATCCTGAACTCACTGTGTAGCCTAGGCTGGCCTGGAATTCAAGGCAGTTTCTGCCTTAACCTTTCAAGTGTTGAGATTACAGGCATGTGCCCCCACGGCCTTACTCACTTAGGAAAGCATTCTAACTACTAAGATATGCCCCCAGCCATTTATCTTATTACTTTATATGGATAACATGATATAGGACAATATCTCAAATCTAGATTTTTAAAATCTTTTATTTTTTTGAGAAAGGGTCTCTCTCTGTAGTCCAGGCTGGCCCTGGACTCACTATGGAGCCCAGGCTGGCCTTAAACTCACAGCAATTATCCTGTCTAAGCCTCCCAAGTACTGGGATTATAGGTGTGCATCACCACATCCATCTTATGTGGTGCCAGGGAATTGAACCCAGGGCCTTGTCCTTTCTAGGAATGCCCTTTAACCACTAGGCTATTCCTCTACCTCAAATCCAGATTTACTGAGTTCAGGTGATACAATGGTTAGGAGAAGAAAACAAGGTTGGTAGAAGACATGACCACGGAAGAAGCCAGGACCCTGCCAAACCACAATCTGCAAGCAGTAGTTTAAAAGGAATATATATCTAAAGCAGTTTTTTTGTTTGCTTAGTGATATAATTTTATTTCATTTTAAAATTTATTTTTAAATTGACATATACTTCTTGTAATTATAGGGTGTAATATTATAATTCAATGCCAGTATGAAATAAGTAGTGATAAAATCAGGATAATTAACATCTCCGTCTATTCAAATATTATTTCTGTGCGTTGGGAACCACAAATTCTTTTCTAGTTATTTTGAATTGTGTAGTTAACTATCCTAGATTAGTCTTGTCTTATTGTGCTACGTTTTGGTACTCTTACTCTTGCCTCTCCCTCCTCACGTCTAGTGACCTCCATTCTACTCTCTACGATAGTGTGGTAAACTACCTGGGAAACTTTCTAAATTTCCACGTATGACTGAAAGCACACAGAAGTGGTCTTGCCGTGACTGGCTTATTTCACTTAAAATAATGTCCCCCAGTTCCATCCATGTTGCCAAAAATGGCAGGATTTCGCTTTTATGACTGAGTAGTATTCCATTGTGCACATGTACCACATTTTTAAAAACCTATTCATGCACGGATGATCACCTTGGTCGATTCCATATCTTGGCTATGGGGAACAGTGCTACAATAAACATGGGAATGCTGGTATCTCCTTGACATACGAATTATAGATACATTTTAGACGGATAGAGTAGTGGGATTGCTGGATTGTATGTTAGTTCTAGTTCTAGTTTCTTGAGAAACCATCATACGTTTTTACATAATGGCTATATTAACTTACATTCTACCAAAAATGATGCACAAGGGTTCCTTTCCACCATTTTCTTGCTAGTTCCTTTAAAAATCTGCTTGCTAAAAGCTACTCTTACTGAAATTAGACGTTTTGCAGTGTCTTGTTGATTAATGATGTCTTTATACTTATTGGCCATTTTTATGTTTTCTTTTGAGAAATGACTATTTGAGTCATTTGCATTTTTAATTGGAGTTTATTTTGTTATTGGGATGAGTCTCTTATATCTTCTGGATATTAACTCTTACTAGGTAAATAATTTACAAATACTTTTTTCTAATTCTATAGTTTGACTCTTAATTATTTTCTTTGCTGTATGGGAGATTCATAGTTAGATAGAATCTCATTGGTCTAGTTTTGTTCTTCTTGTGCTTTTGGAGTGTAACCTAAAATAATCTTTGCCAAAAAAATTTTGTCTTGAGGTGCTTCCCTTATGGTTTTTCTGTGGTTGTTTTACAGTTTTGAATCCCATATTTATGTCTCTAATCAGTTTTGAATTGCTTTGCATAAATATACCAATAATGAGCTGGCTGAGTCAACAATGCTCTGTGAAATGGACCAAATACACAAAATAGCTGACTATAAACGGGTACCCCTCTTATGAAATTCACAAACATAATGGCATAAAAAGGCCCAACATGAGTGACAGGGTAGAAAGAGGGCAACGGTCAGCCAGGAAAGGGGTGAATTTCTGAAAAGACGGGCATAGTCATTGATTCCATAAACACCATGACTCTAATGTGTTACAGAATTTGGAACTTATATTTATATAAATTTTAAAAATAAATAAAATGGTAGGATATCAGTCACCTATAAGTAAGTAAGTAAGTAAATAAATAAATAAATAAAGGAGTGGGGGTGGCAACAAGGAGAAGAGAAAGGATTGTAATGTTAACATGATATATATGTGCACAAAATACCCAAGTTCAGGGTAAGCTTTGTGCTTTTCATATATATACTAATAAAATGAAGAAAAAAAAGAAGAATAGACAACTTCTTCAAATGATCAAATGAGAAGATAAAAATTCACTGGGGAACCTTATAGGAAAATTTTTCTTCTATGACCAAAGAGAGAGGTATATAGAGAGAAAGTTTCTTCTCTACACCCACGTCCCGCTTTTTGGAAGTTGTCAGGCAAGATGTGATGCTAGACCACAAGGGAGATGCTGTCTGCCCAAGGAAGGTGGCAGAGGACAATGACACAAATGGTGGCTTACACCACAGGCCCTTCCTTGGAACTATGTATTTCTAAACTTTTTGATTACATGAGGAAATTTCATGTATGCATATTTAAACTTGCTAGTTACTAGTTTAAACAAGTTAGTTACTTTGTTGCTTGCAACATGATATAAAACACAGACAAGCTGAATGCCCCTTCCTTAAGTACTTGAGTTGTCTGTGGTGGAAGGACAGAATTTGAAGTGAATGTGGAGTTTGAAGTTACATGACCCATGTTTATTTCATCATCTCTGGGCCATTCTAGTCTGTAGATTGAGAACACAAGTAACCCTGAATCTTCTGCTTTGAATGCTATTTCAGACAAAGGCCGGTCCAAGTAGAGTGGCTCAGTTCTTCCTTATGGGATTATTGTCCACCTTAAGTGAGATCATATAACGTGGATCATACAACTCTCGTTTGTTTCCTTCCTGTCTCTGCTTCCTGTGCAGGCGTTTTAATGCAAAAAGATACATTCTCTTTTCAGAAACTTAAAACTTTACCTAAAATATTTAATAGAGCAGCATTTTATTAGTATTACATTTTACAAAATGCATTTAAACCAGTAAAATATTTTAACCATGCCATTTCTTTCCTTTAGAACTATATCAACAGTTCTATGTTGGTGGTGACATATTGTCATCTAATTACATACAGTCTCAGACTACTGGAGGATTTTTGAAATTTCAATGTAAGCAATCACATATTTCTGAAGTGACTTTCCTCTAAAAGTCCCCCTAAACAGAGTGCTTGGTACATGAAGAACCATCAGAGCAACCGCTGAAGCCCTATGATTCTCTTGATCTGAAAAGCAGTGAGAGGACTTCCCATAATTTGATGTGTCATCTTGAAAATCTTTCCGTACTTCTCAAAAGTAATTCTGGATCCTCTGCTTTTGATGCTGTTTCAGACAGAAGCAGATATAAGTAGAGTGGCTCACTTTTTCCTACCTGCGGACATTGTTTTGTTAACAGTATGTTTTGTTAACAGTAATTTATAAAGAGGACATAGTGTTTCTAGAACACAGATACTGACAACTTCACAGGTGAGCAAAAACTGGCTTGTGCCAGACCTGGTGCTAGGTCTTTCCAGTCAGAATCTTATTACAGCATGCAAACAATCCGATGTGGTAGAATGTCATCCCCATTTGAGAGATACGAAGATTGAGACCTGAGAAGTTCAGTAATCTACCCAAGGTCACCAATGACTTGAAGTGATACAACTGTGATTTGGACTTGGGAGTTCATGTATTTCAGGCAATTTCTCATCCCTGGGACACAATACCCAACACCCACAACCTAAAGGAGGAGAGGTTTATTTTGGCTCATATTTCAGAGGTCTCAGTTCACTCATGGTCAGCCAGAAATGGCAGAAAGTGAGGGCTCAAGGCCTCGCCAGAGAAAAGCTGTTCATGGCACAGCAGGACAGGGACCAGGGAGACAGGAGCAAAGCTGAAAGCAAGAATATACCCTTCCAGGCCACATTTCCACTGTCCCGTTCTCCAGCCAGGCTCTACCTCCTGAAAGTGTGAAATCATCCGTGGATTAATCCACTTGACCCAATTAACCCGCATGATTCAAACACCTTCCAAACACATGAGAATTTGTGTGACAATTCCAGATCTAAACGATAACACCAATTCCTACACTGTACTGCTGCCTAAAAGACCCGATACACCTTCCAAAGTCACCACACTCTCTGGAGCAAATATGCCTCAGTGTCTGTCAGTCATTCATCATAATACGACTTAGCATTTATTGAGTACCTACTGAATGCCAGATGATAGCATTCAATAATCATAACAATGCTGCAAGTTAGATATTATTGCTATTACTATTCCAACTTCCAAGGCGAAGAGAGTAGTGGGATATTGTGGGCTGGAATTTGTCTGGGTTTGCCCAATTAGTAGTGGCCATTGAAAGCCATGATGGCCTCCTTCCAAAGCTCACATCCTTTCCAGTCTACTATGCTGCTTCCCATTATAACAAAAGTACAAGTAAAGGACCAGGGAAGCTGCTGTCAATCGAAAATGAAAAGTATGTCTATATTTATATATTTTGGTGTTTCTGAGGCATTGCATTCCTTTTTCTTCTCAAAGAACTATTATAGAATTATGCTGGATATTTACTTGGTTCTCAATGACTGATTGATTCATTGACTTACTGATATCAAGAAATAATATCTTAGTTGCGCACATTTTCTCCAGAAGAAATATTCAAGGGCCTGACAATGACATGAGTCCAATCTTGATTTCCAAAACACACCACACACACACACACACACACACACACACACACACACACACACACACAATGTTTGCAGGAAAATGTCACAACAAGGATAATTTTACGAATTTGTGGAAATCTTCAGGTTACGGTTGTCAAAGATTGTCAAGAAGTTGGTCATATCATATTTTAAAAAGCCAAATCTAGCAATGATTTTGTAAGAGGAAAAACAAAAAATCTGGAGATCTGATTTTTCTTCAGAATTGCATGCCAAAGTCAGGAGTTGTATATAAATTTGAATAGTTTGTAGAACTAAAATTATAAGTGTCACAGCCATGATAATAGTTCAGTAGATATATGTCCTGAAGTTCTTGACATTTGTTTTTGAGACAGGGTCTTGTTCTATAGTCCAGGTTGGTTCCAAACTTACTGTGTAGACCAGGCTGGTCTCAAACTCATGGCAATCTTCTTACCTCTGCCTCCCAAGTGCTAGGGCACCACTGTACCCAGCTAATTTATTGTGGTGCTGGGGAATCGAACCCAGGGTTAAGTGCTTTAACCACTGAAGTATAGCCCCAGCCCAGTTCTTGACATTTTTACATGTTCGTAATCTTGAAAGGACAAAATGAATGAAGAGTGGAGGCTGTTACGTGTTTCATGAGGAAAATAAAGTGCAGTGCTTAAAAATGCACTGCAACTTTAATTTATATAACTTCAGAATGTGACCTTATGGAAAGTTAGTGAGTTAGAAGAAACCAGTAGAGCTGGAACCTAGTTCTATGTTGCTAACTTACTCTGTGTGCATGCATGCATGAGTGCGCGAGTGCGTGCGTGCGTGCGTGTGTGTGTGTGTGTGTGTGTGTGTGTGTGTGTGTGTGTGTCTTTGAGAGCATATTATCTATCCTTCTTTTCCCTGGGATTCCATTTCTCTATCTGTAAAAGGAAGGTTTTGCTAAATAATCTGTAAAGGTCTTCTCGTGTCCAAGTACTAGAGAAGGTCAACACATTCCCTTTCCTCTTCTTTACTGGTCATTGCTATGGGTGGACATGGATGTTCTTAAGAAAAATCCCTTTGATAGAAAAACATTGCGTGTGAGCTGAAAATACTAAGAGATTATAAGATCCTGCATTTATTTCTGAAGCTAATAATACATCCCATGTGCGTGCTAGTTAGGATTCTTGTCCTTAGCAGAGACTGAAACTGAGCGGGACTTTGCTTAAGCCAAGAAAAAAGAGAATCACTGGTTCATGTAATCGAATCACGGAAGGGACAAGGACAAGTGTAACTACTAGTGTTTGCATTAATTTTAATTTTGTATCTCTTTTGTCATTGCTCTCTCTCTTTCTCTCTCTCCTTCCCTTCCTCATTTTCTGTTTCTCTCTCCAGTGTCTGCCTCTCTGAAGGTCAGCTTCCTTCTCATGGACTTTTTCCACACAACTGGGTTCAAGGCAGCTGGCCAATACTCATATGTCCCAGAGTTGCTGCCAAAGAAAATTTCTCCTTACCTTTCCAATCCCAAGTATCCCAAGTCCCTGGAAAGATTTTGATTCTAGCTTGGATCAGGTGCCCAAGGGGGTTCACCAATCGCTGTGTCCAGGCACTGGAGTTCTGTGAGAACATAGCAATCTTCCTTCAAACACATACTTGGAGCAGATAAACAATCACTTCCCAGTAGGAGAGTTCTTCTCTGAGTAGACAAAGCATTACACTAGATGAGACAGTACCATGGGCTTTACAATGGCAGCATTTTTGTCATCAGGAGTGTCTTGGAAACACAAATGCTTTTATGTTGAAACCAAAGAACTGATGGGTCGAATATGTTACACCAGTCTCTTTTCTACAACGCAGATATGGCCTGTGGTTTGGCAAGAGATATCCATTTTCTATAATATCACTCAAGGAGTAAGTAACAGAAACTTCATCCCTTTTTTATTATTCATACCAAAACTCGATACTTACATACTGTGGCATTTTCTTCAAAGGATCTCAGAATATACAATTAACAAGTATTAGTCAGTTTTCAAATGGGAAGTCAGAGATGCTGAGAAGACAAAGCCAGGAACTGTGGGTCTGCCTGGGATGGTAAACTTCTGGAAAGTACCTTTTTTAACCCTGGCCTAGCCAGTGGGAGTTCAATGTGAAATACCTTCCAGTCAAAAAGTGTGATTCCAGTCAGAAGGAAACAAAAGAGGGACATTGAGTTACACTGGAAATCGAGATGCTCTGACTTGAAAGAGACCATGCTAGACTCTGTTCAACTGCCCATTAGTGTAGCATCTTCCTATAGTATCGCCTAGCATGGAGAGCCACGTATTTCCCAGAGGCCGGACACTACTTAGCTCCCTAAGATATTTTCAATTTTGGAATTGAGTTATTTTTAATTTGGATTCTGTGTTTCCTAGCTACTTGATTTTTTTTCACTCGCTCTTGAAGCTCTGTTCTGTGACACTCATTGTCTTAGTTACTTGCTCATTGCTGTGACTCAACATCCACAAATTTAGGGGAGGAATGGTTTATTTTAGCTCACAGTTTCAGAGGTCACAGTTCGTTCAGGGGCGGCTGGCAGCAGTGGAAGTACATGGCAGAGACAGAGGTGGAGGCAGCTTCTCGGGACATCACAAACAGGAAGACAAGTTGAGACTAGTCGAGACCAGTCCAAGTCCCAGTCCTAGCCCAAGGAAGGCAGGAAGCAGCTTCTATATCCTTCCAGGTCTCCTCCCAGCTATTAGCCCCTCCTGGATCCAGGCGTGGAAGGTGTGGCCACTACATGCCATTAATCCCAATTTATGCGCTGTTAATCCATCCCTCCAGACTAGGCCCAATCTACCAATAGCACATGGTTCCATAGACAATCTGTAACATTTAAATACATGAGACTTTTGGGGAACACTCCAGAGCCAAACCACAATACCCATCCTGTGGGATTCAGAGATGAGTAAGAGTTGCTTCCTGTCTTCCCGGACCTCAGTATCCATTGGAGGAAACAGACCTATTTGTCTGCGGCAGGTGCACTGGTGGAGATCTGACATAGATGCTGAGAGCTAGAAATCCTGTCTCTCTGAGATATCAGAGAAAAATGCCAGGATTTTAGTTTTGAAATATAAAATATAAATAGGATTTGCCAGATTTGAAAGTGAATCTTGGGACTGGGAGCATAGCTCAGCAATTATAGTGCTTGCCTAGCAAATGCAAGGCCCTGAGATTGACTCCCTATCACCACAAAAGCCAAGTATGTTGGTATGTGCCTGTAATCCCAGCACTCAGGAGGCTGAGGCAGGAGGATTGCCATGAGTTTAAGGCCAGCCTCGTCTCCATAGTGAATTCAAGACCAGCCTAGACTACAGAATGAGACTCTGTCTCAAAAAAAAAGTGGATCTTGAACTAGACAGAGGCAGTATTAACATATGCGTATGCAAAGGCTCAGAGGTGGGTAAGAATGGCTCATGAGAGGAACAAGTTCAGGTGGATTGCATGAGCTGGAGGTTTATTATTATTATTATTATTTTTTTTTTTTGGAGCTGGAGTTTTTGTTTGTTCATTTGCTTGTTTGTTTTTGTACTTGGGGATTGAACCCAGGGCCTTCACACCCACACTGAGTTATATCCCCAGGCCATTTTTATTATTGTTATTATTATTTATTTTGGACAGGGTCTTCTCAAGGCACTAATTTGCCTGGATTGTACTTAAACTTGTGGTCCTCCTTCCTCAGAGTATTGTGATTCCAGGCGTGTGTCCCCTGCCCAGCTTAGGGAGCCTAATTTAACAGATGTGATCACAAAAGACTATCTCAGAAAACACCATAAAGGATGAGCAGAAGCAAAGCTACCACAAGGGCAGTGGGGTAGGAAGTTTGATGTAAGAGGACATAGTATCCATGGGAAAAATTCAGGGGAGACATCTATACCTCAGGAATTGAAAAAAAGTCACCACGGCCAATCCTAATGTGGAAATGGGAGAAAGACCAGAGAAGGGAAAGAAGAGTTGGAGTCAGCTCTTGGAGAGTCTTTTCAACCAAGTTAAGGAGTTTGTGTGATGTCATAAGAATCGTGGGAAGCCACTGAAATGTTTAAAGTAGGGGAATCGGATTATGTTCATACTTTAGGAAGCTAAATATGGCTACAAGGTAGAGAGTGGATTTGAAAGCACCCAGAGCAGAAGTGGAGAAACCAATTGGGAGGTGTTAGTGTTGTGTGATGAGACATGGTAATGGCCGGGACAGAGATGCACGTGGTAAGGACAGAGACAACTTTGTCAATTCGGGATATAAGTTTGTGACAAAGACAATAGGACTTATTGATGGATGAACTTTGGGCAATGTGAGAGAGAAGGGTGAAGGGAGGAAGACATAGTCGGCTTTGGGGTTTCTAAGCTGAATGAGTAGTGTACATGAGCAGGAAAAAAAGAGAAGCAGATTTGATGACAGCGCAGCTCTGTCCTATAGACACCAAATGAAGAACGTCTATTGCAAGTATTGGAGGAAGTAGAAACACACAAAAATTATGCAGACTGGATGAGGTGAATATATTATTGGGTTTAAAAGATTGCTCCAGAGGTAGAATAAAAGGTGGGCCCAAAATGAGAAATTCATGGCCAGGAGCCACGTGTAGGAAGCTGTTGTGTACAATTGAAAACCAGTCACATGAAAGAGAGTGGTATCAATGGGAATGGAGAGGAATGGGTACAACATTGATAGCTTTTGAGGAAGTAAAAATGACAGAATCAAGTGATAGCTTAGAAGGAAGGGTGACAGAGGGAGGAGTCTACTATGATTGTCACACTTTTTCTTAAACACATGGACAGAATCTATTGACCTATACAATTTAGGAAGAGAATCAGTTCTTGCAGGTGGAGAGATAATAAATTGCCCGGGACATATTATAAGGGTAGCAACACCTCCATGTGGAGCCATCTTGGTAGGTTGTCAGAAATGTCTGTAGAGATTCCCTGTCTTGCCCTCAACCCTCGGTTTCTCTTTTCTACTATATCAAGACCATCCACAAACAAATATGCTGTAATGATTTCTACCTTAAAACGCATGCTGTTTGATCTCATGTGACTCTCCAGTGATTGCCTCTAGAAACAGAATGTTTGCCCTCAGCCCTCTGGAAGGCTGAGGCAGGAAGACTGCAAGTTTGAGGCCAGCCTGGGCAATTTAGTGATTTCTAAAGACTCTGTCTAAAAAATTAAGCAATAAGTATTGTATGGTATCTCTTATGTGAGATTGCCAAAAGATAAATATCTAAAAGAACATAATGTGAGAGAGGAGGTAGGAAACAGGGAGAGAGACTGCTTGGAGATGGGAAGAGATCTCGGTGGTGGGGTGGGGAGAAACAGGGTCAGAGAGGGAAAGGTGGAGGAAAAGACAGGTAGAAAAACTGATGCAGAACCACCAATTCCCCAAGTTGTATGAAGTCAACATGTAAATGACTTTGTGGTGCAAATGTATTCTAATAGGAGTGCCAAAAATAACAATTTTACAAACGCTGAGGACACATCTCTGTGCAAAGGCCCTGGGTTCAATCATCAGAATCACAAAAGGGTGGAACGTTTGCAAAGAATTGTGTGTACTTTATTTATGCTTTCACTTACCATGCACTATATTTTCAAGCGATGGCTTCCTTGAGATACAATTCACATATCAAGTATTTCAACCACTTAAAGTATCCAATTCTCAGATTTGTGCAGTCCCATCAGTGTTGGCACATCTTCTTCCCAGAGATTCTGTGCCCTTTTTCCCTTACTCCCTATTCCTCAGCTCTCCAAGCCATATGCATCAATAACTTACCTCTATCTCTGGAGAATTGCCCTGTCTATTCATCTTACATATATAGAATTATAGAATGTGTGGCCATTTGTAACTGGCCTCTCTCTTCAAGGGTTGCCTGCATTTTCCTACACATCACTGCTTTATTCTTTTTTATGTTGAAATAACATTTCATTGTATGGTGATGCCACACTTTGCTTATTCATTTATTCATCACGTGGACACATTTATTCTTTTACCTTTTCTAACTGGGCTTTCAGCTGCACCACCCCGCTGGTAACACACTTCTCAAAGGGATCAATGACTGTCATATTGCTCAAGATAATAGTCAGCGTTCTCTTATTGGTCAACTTCTTAAGCATTTGATATGATTGATCCCTCCCTCTTTCTTGAAATGCTTTTCTCTCCGGATTTCAGTGACATGATATTTTCCTACACGACCTTATCACAACCTTATTTCAATCACACTGCTGGATTTTATTTCATCCCTTTCATCCAAACCCCGAGACACCCCTATAGGGTACAAGGGGTGACTGAAGCACATGGTGAAAGTTTAAGTCCTTCAAAAAACTTAATTACAATAAAAGGCACATTGCCGAAAGTGATAGGATGAGTATGGTTGAAGTGAGGGGGAGTATCTTGGTATTTTCAGGGGGATTAAGGCAATTTGTCTTTTACTGTGGATTGTAAATATGCAATTTTAGATATTTAAAAATTAGCCATAGGCTTGTTTCCTGTTTCCACCCCATTTATCATAATTTTATAGCAATTTCTATCAAATAAATCACATTGTGTCTTCATCCACCTTATTCACAGAAACTGGCACCATGTGACTTCTGGCTGTTCCGAAGGTCAAAATGACCATGAAAGGAGAACACTTTGACTAGATTCAAGACATGGAAGCAGCCATGACAGTATAAGTAAAGACACCTGTGAAAGAGGACTAACAGAACTGCTCCAGAAAACAGCAAGAATGACAGACAAGCATGAGCAAAGCACGGGACAGTGTGTTCAGGGGGGTTACTGGCAATGTGTCTTTTACCGTGACACTTTTAAAAAATGAAATATTTGCCATATTTTATATAACACAGAATATATTTTTAAAAGCATATCAAAATTTGGTCACCACCTCCACTATTACCCTCTAGTTAAACATGGTCCAGAGAAACTAGTGACCCTTCACTTGGGTCAGTTCCACGTCACCCGCATTCTCTCCCCAATTCTTCTCCTTGCCCCATTCCAGTCCATTCTATGCATCTCAGCCTGAGTTGTCTTTCTGAAGTGAAAATCAGATCATGACTTTCGAAATCCTTCTAAAACCCCTAAGGACTTACTACTTATATAGGGACCCCTAGAATAAATTCCAACATTCTGAATGTGACCAGCAATTCACACAGGCCCAACTTCTGCCGCTATCTCTGACGGCATCTCTTTCTCCTTGCTACCCTGATCACGCTGCTACGGACCCTCTGATTTCCTTATTGCTCCTCAAGCATGCTCAGAAGGCTCTTGTCTCAGAGACTTTGCAACTCTATTCCCCTGGCCTTGGACGCTGTTTCCCAGATGCTGTATAGCTGAGATCTCATTGTATCATCTCAGTACAGATACTATGTTCTTTTGAGATAATCTTCCTTGACTACCTTATTCAAAATTGTATCCATCATTTTGCTTATGATGGTGAGTCAACAGTTTTATTTAAATGAGATTAATATGGAAAAGTAGTTTGTTGGAAAGATTAGCCTCTAAATACTTAATTAGAGTTACATGGGTTTGTTTAAGTAAATATTTCAGCCTGGCACAATGGCACACACTTGTAACCCTGGGTTTGAGGCAGGAGGATTGCAAGTTTCATTCCCACTTGTGCAATTTGGCACGATTTTGCCTCAGAATAAAAAATAAAAAGCACCAGGAATGTAGCTCAGTGAATTATCCCTGGGTTTCATCCCCAATTACTACAGAACAAACAAACAAATATGCAAAATAGGGACTGGAGGAATGGCTCAGTGGCTAAAGCAGTTTCATAGCAAGTGCTTAGGTACTTCTAAGTCCCTCGGTTCGGTTCCCCAGCAACACATAAGCCGTGTGTGGTGGTATACACCTATACACTTGCAATCCTAGCACTCAGGAGGCTGAGGCAGGAGAATTTCTGTGAGTCTAAGGCCAGCCTGGTCTCGATAGTGAGTTTAGGATCAGCGTGGACTACAGAGCGAGACCATGTCTCATAAATAAATAAATAAATAAATATTCCAGAAGAACTAGCATTATACATGAAATAGGCAGAATAGATCTTTTTTCCTGGAGCTAAGAAAAAAAATTTTGTACAAGAAAATATGTTATTAAAGATGTGCAAAGCATGGTGGTATATGACTGTATTTTAAGTACACAGGGACTAAGACAGGAGAATCACAGGTTTGTGAACAGCCTAAGCAATATAGTGCGATCTCATCTAAAAAAATTACATAAGAAAGGAAAGAAAAGAGGAGAAAAGATGGGAAATGAAAGGCAAGAAGGAAAGGAATGGAGAAAGAAGGGAAGGAAAGAGAAGGAAAATAAAAGAAAGAAAAAGAAAAGGGACAGTATGCAACCTATTTAGGGAGGGATACTTTGCAACATAGACAAAATGTAAGTAGAAAAGATAAAAAAAGTCACCATCAACCATTGCAAGGATTTTTTTAGGCAACTATTTATCAAAATACACCTGTGGTGGCGAAATATTGACTTTGAGTTACATCTATCAGTATATGGTCTTGGAAAAGTCTAGTCCAATTGAAACACCTGGCTCAGCTTCCTCTAGTGGTTTCTAAATTTTTCCAAGATAACCTAAGCTCAGAGTGATGCTGATAAGACAAAGGATTTCTTGGGTTAATACATTTTCATTGGTTTTAAAGCTTTTACATGTAGGTCAGAACATACAAACTAAACCTCAGCAGGGCGACTACCTGCTAAAATAGGAGATTTAAATCAAGTCAAGATTCTTCTACTAGAAATCAAAATTACAAGATATAATTAAAAAACATCTGTCATATCAAAAACTGAAAAAAATCACAATTTGAATGAAAAAGAAAACGATTAACTTGCACCAATTTTGAGATGAGGCACATGTTGGATTTGTCTGCCAAGAATTTTAAAGCAGAAACATTTCAATGATGTTTTACAAATTGTTTTGATCTTGCGAGTGCTCTTAACAGAAGGCTTCACATTGTAAGAGTACCAAAAGAGAGGAAAAACGGAGAGAGTGGGACCTGGAAAACATTTGAAAAAGAGATGAACATAAACCTACAAATTCAGGAAGCCAATCAATCCTAAAGAATTCTCCACACCCAGACGAAGTGCGTCTAAATTTCTCACATCTAAAGACAAAGAAGAAAACCTTGAAAGCAGCCAGGGAGAGCAATGCTTTATCTGCAGTGGACTGACCAATCGACCAACAGTGTGTTTCTCCTATGACATCGTAGATGCCAAAAGCAACTGGCATAACATTTTTAAGTAATGAGAGAAAAGTTTTGTCAATTACAGATTCATAAAAAACTGTCCTTCACTAATTAAGGGGCAAATCAAGGCATTCTCCGATAAAGGCAAAGTAAAAGAACTTGTCACTGACAAGCCTATCTTAATGCTTTATTACTATGATGGCTAAAGAATATTCTCTAAAGATAAAGAAAATTACAGAAGAAGGCATGGACATTCAGGAAATAAAGAGCAGTGGAATGGGTTAAAAAAAGTAAACACAATAGATGATCCCTCATCTCATGAGTTTAATTATATTTTATGATTGAAGCAAATGTCATAACACTATCACACATGGAGCTCAATTATTGTAGAAAAAGCAATTAAGATAATTGTATTTTAAACATGCGGATGGCAAAGGGACCTTTAGAAATTAAATGTCATCGTTCAAAGTGCTGAAATGTTAACACAGTAGGCTAATTTATTATGTGTGTGGTAATACCTACAGCAACCAGTAGGAGAACTATACAAAGCCATATGCACAAAAACATTATAAATAAATAAATAAAATGGAATGGTAGAAATTGTTCAAATAGCCCTTAGGAAGGTGAGAAATAACAAAGTGAGGAACAAGAAACAGGCAATTAACACAATTATATGAAAACAAAGGTCTTAAAACTTGAAATTCAATAACCACTTCAAATATAAATGGTCTAAATTTACCCATTAAAATTGGAATTGGCAGAGTAAGGTTTAAAAACATGAGTCAACTAGGTGCCATTTATAAGCAATGTACTTCAGAAATAACAAGACATCTTGAAAGTAAGCAGATGGAAAAAGTAAACGTGCAAACATTAATCAAAAGGAAACAGAAATGACAATACTAATATGATATAAAGCAGACTTCAGATTAAAGAAAATTACTAAAGACAAACAGGGATTTACATAATCACAAAAGGGTCAATTCATTGAGAATATTACTAAATGCAGATCTGCAAAATATGTAAGCAAAACTGATAGAGCTGAAAGAATCATCAATAATAGTTGGAAACTTCAACTCTGTTCTTAGCAATTGATAGAGGTTTTAGACATGAAGTTAATAAGAATAGGGAAGACCTTGACACAATTAATCAGCAGGATCTAATTGACCAAAAGAGAGCACTGCAAACACCAGCACAATAGAGAGTTCACCAAGATTAACAAGTTGTACAGCGGACATGGGGGAAAGGAAGCCTTAGGTACTGCTGTTGGGAAGGTAAATTAGTGCAGCCACTATGGAAATCAATATAGAGGTTCCTCAAAACAAACAAACCAACAAAAAACCCCCTAAAAACAGAGTTACTATTTGATCCACATATACCTTCCATGGTATATACCTGAAGAAATTAAAGTCAGCATACCATGGAATACCTGCGTGGCATCATTTACTGTAGCACAATACCCAATAGCCAAGATTTGGAACCAGCCTAGAGACTCATCGACAGTTGAATGGATAAAGAAAATTTGATACACATACACTCTGTGAGAAAAAAAAAAGAGGAAGAAAAGGTAATTATATCCTGGGTTTCAAAAGAAACCTCAACAAATTGAAAAAAAATGAAATCATGTAGAGTGCCTTTTTTGATGAAGATAGAATCAAACTAAAAGCCAATATACAGAAAAATAAAAAGTAAATCTATAAACATTGAAAACTAAAACAAAATAAAAAACCCATAGCCCTTGGGGATGGGGCAATAGCTCAGGGATTACAGCACTTGCCTAAGAAGCATGAGGCCCTGGAGTTCAATTCCCCAGCACCACATGATGGCTGGGCATGGTAGCACATGCTTTTAATCTCAGCACTCGAGAGGCCGAGGCAGGAGGACTGACTTAAGTTTGAGTTCAGCCTGGACTCCATAATGAGTTCAAGACCAGCCAGCACTACAGAGTAAGATCCTGTCTCAAAACAAATGAACAAACAAACAAACAAACCAATAAGGGAACCATGAATTAAAGAAGTGGTCTCAAAGAAAACTGAAAAATACACAGAACTAAATGAGAATTCAAGGCATGAAATATATGGGAATCCCCTAACACAGTGCAAGAGAGGGAAATTTACAGCACGGCACTAAATATCCACGTTAGAAAGGAGACAAGTCTCAAATCGACAGTGTAAGTTCAGGCCTGTAGAACGCAGGATAGGAAGAACAAGGTAAAGCCAATGGCCAATGAGAGCAGAAGGAAGGAAACAATGAAAGTAAAAACATGTGCCAACGACAGTGAAGACAGAATCAACGTAAAATAAAAATCTGGTTCTTTGAAAAAACTCTGTAAGATTTGTAAGTCTGTAGATACTCTGCTGAAGACAAAAATAAGATATAAATCACCAAGGTAAGATTTGAAATAAGGATATCCCAGCAGATCTGCAGTCATTAAAAAAGATAACAAAGAAATACCACAAACAACTTCATGGTCATAAATCAGCCTTCAGGAATTTGTGGACAAATGTTGAAAATAAGTTCATTTGAAACATCTCCAAACTGGAAAGGATACAAGTGTCCCTTAGTAGATAAATGATAAAACAAACCGTGGTACATTCACACCACGGAATACTACTCAACAATACAAATGAATGAACCACTGATCTCCACAACAAGTAGAGTAAGTTAATATCAAACGGATACAAACTACATGAGTAACAGTCTCAGACTTGCAAAAGTAAAACAATGAACAAATAGTGGTAGCCAGTGACAGGATTTTGATTTCACAGCGATGATTACATACATCTTCACACATAAGAAAACTGCACAGAGCTACACATGCACACAGACACATGTATAATTAACAATTTGAATAAGCATCATTCTCTCATCTGTCAAATGAGGTCATCTCACACCTATTGCAGTTTTTTAATGAAACGTTGAGATAAAAAATGTTTAGCAGGGTATATACATGCAGGCATGGAGCAAAAGCTTGATACAAGTGTTAGCAGTTATTACTATTATTAATCACCACCTTGAATGGTAGATTTTACTCTTTATGATAAATTTGAGTTGTGATTGGCTTGTTCAATCTGCACCATCATAAAAGCATCTGAGAAAAATCTTCAGGATTTAAATAAACCTTTCTTTCTTTGGGGTCTACACTGTGGTTTAGACTTAGTTTCATGGGTTTTTTGGGTTCAGCCAAAAATAGAGTTCAAAGTGAATTTTTAAAAAGAAGGCTCTTATATGCAACTACAAAGGAAGGCTTGCAAAATGAAGATTGCTGAGGTTTACATAAATCCTGGGTCGGTTTGCTTTCTGAAGCCAGATTGTCTACACTAGTGGGGCCAGAAAGTCAAATGAAAGAAAAAGGATTTGGGAAGAAAAGAGATGCCTTCCTGTACCTGGTAGCTATCCTGTCTGCAAAGAAGGGATGGTTATAAGAAAGGTACAATCAGACCCCTGTCCAGGAGTTGCGTCTATCAAATGTATCAAGTCATCTTCAAGATGTGTCTTTTCAAGTCTGACTGAGGCTGTAGGCGGGTGGAGTCAGTGCAAATGCCTCTGCCCCAACACTCAGACAGGAAGTAGCAGCTGTGAGAGTATGAGAGAACTATCAAAGGCACATGAAATCCCTTATGTAAATGTTTTAATTCCTTTTTCGTTGCCGGGACAGAATACCCAACATCCACAATTTAAGGGGGGAAAGATTTATTTTAGCTCACAGTTTCAGAAGGTCACAGTCCATTTATGGGTTGCTGGCAATAGTGGAAACTCATGATGGAGGCCGCAGCTGGAGAAAAAGCAGGAGATGGGCTGCTCACGTCACGGGAACACAAAAACCAAGACAAAGGAGGAAGAATGGAGCCAGCACACACCCCTCCAGGTCAGCCCCCAAGCACCTGCCCCTTCCAGCCAGGCCCCACTCCCACCAGCTCACAGTCTCCGAACTGTGGTAACTACAGGTAATCCGCAGCATCCAAATACACCAGGCTTTTGAAGGACACCATGAATCCAAGCCATACAGTAAAGTGAGAAACACAGTCACCAAGTAATTGCTTCTATGGCAATGTAAAACTAATTGTTTATAAATATGGGAAATTAAAACTCAATAATGTAGTGTTTAGAATAATTAATATTTCCACAATATTGTAATCATATACTCATGACTAAAGTAGTATATTTACCAATTAAAATTCCATTCTGGGTTGCCTCGTGGGTATATGTTGTTCCCAGATGTTGAACATCTTTTAAAAGTCATGCTGAAGGTATTTTGTCAAGAATAGTCCAGAAATAAATCTTTGGGCAAATGGAAGATTGGGAACATCTCTTTAAGGAAAACAACTGAGCATATTGTTTGGAGCACTGGCTATACAATAGATTCAGAAGGTTACTTTTCTACATTGGTTCTGAGTTTTTATTTCTTAATCTGCATTCAGATATTGTAATGTATTGCTGGGTGGAAAAATTAGGAGAAAAAAGAGATACCAACTAAAACTTCCCTTATCCTAGCTGAAGGCATCATCCTGAATTTTCTCAAATAGCATGTTTATTTTTAAGTTTCGACACTGGGGATTGAACCCAGGGCTTTGAGCATGCCAGGCAAACACTCTGCCCCTGAGCTACATCCTCAGCCCATCTCAAATAATACTTCTTCAGGAATAACTTCACTGACCTTTTCTCCACCTCAGTTAGGTTGTGGCCCTAAAGCAGTGGTCTCCAACCTTTTTGACACTAGAGTCAGGTTTAGTCGGAGACAATTCTCCCAAGGACAGGTGATGAGTGGGTGGGTAGGGCCCCTGTTACCCAGTAAGTTGTTGGAGGATAGTTTTGAAGTGGCGAGCAGCTGCCTGAGGGGAGTGGGAGAGAACTTGCCCCTCCTGCCAATCAGCAGTGGCATGAAAACCTAACAGGAGCACACTGACAGGAAGTGGGGCTCCCCTTGCTTCTCACCTCCTGCTCCCCATTCATCTGTCATGGAGGCCAGGTCCATCCAAGGCCACTGATCGGTACCAGTCTGGGACCTGAAGGTGGGATCTCCCAATCATTCCCTTCTCTTTCTCAGAATGAACCTTACACTTGTTGTTAAACACCGTATTTGGTAATCGTTAATTTAGTGCTTGTTTATTTTCTGTTGGATGGTCCACTGTGTGAGAACGGAGACTATGTCTGCCTTGGTCACTGCTTACCACGTACTCCCAGCTCAGGACACGGCACATAGTGAGTTCTGCATTAGTATTTCTTTTTTTTCTCATTTTATTGGTATGTGTGTGTGTATGTGTGTATGTGGGGGTGTGTGATACACAATGGTTGCACTAAGCTTGAGAATTTTGTGTACATATATATCACGACATCATTACAATCCCTTCCCCTCCCCCTTTTGAATCTCCTACCCCCTCTCTCCTTCCCACTGGCTCCCAACATCTCTCTTATTCTATAAATTGCTGTATTCTGGGTTTCTCACACTAGAGAAACCATGCAATATTTAACCTTCTGAGTCCAGTAATATTTGTGAATTAATTCATTTCCCTCACCCATCCTTTATTTGAACTGGGTTTCTGTTCTTTGCAGATGTGAGACGTGTAGAGAATGCAAAGGAATAATCTAGAGCTCTAAGTCTCTGGGAAGCTCTGCCCAGCCTTCCTTCCTTCTTCCCAAGGGTGGGTTTGCAGAGGAGCTTCTGACACTGTGACAGTCAGGGCTCCCATTTCAGCCTGGCTGCTTGGATGACTGGGTCTGCTCCCTCTTCTCAGCCATGGGGTAAAGCGTTACACTCCTTTTCTCACCTCCATTGTAGTTTCATTTTGAGGTTGCTAATTTGACCTTTAGGGCTTTCTTAAAGGCGCTGAACGCAAAGAGAAAGTAGGTATTTTCCCCAAGTGTTAATCAAAGTGAGACCACATCATTTCTTAGATTCTCTGTCCATAGGGACCTGTCAGCAGTTCAGGGTCCCTGTTCCTCATACCTGAGTGTCATCCGTTCTTACTTCAGGATAATTTTTTGTTTCTTGGAGAAGTTCAGCTGCGGTGTTTATTGAGAAGCAGGTAATGTGTATTATAGGTTTTGCAAAGGCCACCCTTCTGAATACAGGATTTAGCAGTTATTCCCCAAAATGAAAACTTTGTCTCATTTAGCTGATAATTGAACAAACTCACCCCAATTTCTTTCTCCCCAAGGCCTACTGTATTCAGGCCGAACCGGGAAGCCCGTGGTCAGGGCAGTTGTAAAAGCAAAGCCCTACAGTGAGAGGCTGTGACAGAAACTCCCCTTTTGACCCACTCCACTTCAGGATTATATAAACTTGTAACAAGAGTGAGGCCCTTCTTGAGCACACCTTTCTAAAGCATTAGTATACTCTGATTCATACTATGTTAGTAATATTTTGCTGGAGGGTGACCTGGGGACCGAGCCTTCAGCCTTTGCACTGGGCTACATTCCAACCTCATTTTTTAGGTTTTATTTTCATACAGGGTCTTGTTAAGTTGCTAAGTTGTGATACTAACTTGTAATACCTCTGCCTCACCCTCTCAGAATGCTAGGAATAGAGGCCAGTGCCATTGGGCCCAGTTGGCAGAACATATCTGAATATGTAAGAAGATGGTTACTTTTCTACCTCAGTTTCTAAGACCGGTGGCTACACTCTTCTTTTGATCTAGGGTAAAGTGCCATACCACCTCCTCCAGGAAGCTTTCCTCTATCCTCACAGGACTGTGCCCTCCTCTGTACTCCCACTGCAGCCCCAGCCAGCCCCTTGAAGTGTTTGACCCTGCATCTCCTTAAACCTGTTTCCCACTAGAATCAGAGCCCCTGAGAGCAAGGACAATTCTGCCTTATCTCGCTGGGCCTTGTCCATAACCATCCGGCAGGACTCTGCTGAAGCACCTGCCTCCTATGTGAAGCATCTCTCAACACTTTCCCACACTCCCCCACTCTACACCAAAATCCCACACCTATGTGACCCACTGGTCTTACTGTAACCATCTAGTTACTAGTCTATGTCCAGTGGTATTCTGGTAATGCTTAATAACTGGTTTTCTGTAAGGAAAAACACAAATTCCTGGTTTGTAACAATTTTGATTACTCCACCACAGCTAATTTCAAACTACTGACATGAGGTCACACAACACTGCATCGGAAAGAATCTACAGGCAGCAGCACATCATTGCGCTTTATAGAAACTCCATCAGATCGGCCCAATAGATGGAGATAACAACAAAGGCACAGGAAATAATAGAAAACTTATTTTTGAGCATTTATCAACTTTGTTTTAAACATTTTACTTAATTGTAAGCCTATACAGACATCCCTCAACATCCACAAGGCATTGATTCAGGAATTCTTTGAAGATACCAAAATCTGGGGCTGTTCAAGTTCCTTATTTAAAAATAGTATGTTTGCACATAGCCAATATATGTCCTCTTGTGTACTTTCAATTATACTTAGGTTTCTTTTCTTTGCACTGCTGGAGATTCAACCTAGGACACATGGTAGGCAACTGCTGCACCACTGAGCTACACCCCAGCCCCTAGATTATTTACGACATCTAATACAACATAAATGCTATGTGAGTAGTTTTTATAGAGTATTGTTGAGGGAATAATGAGGAGAAAAAAATGTCTGTAAATGTTCAGTACAGGTGCATTTTTTGAAAAAAATGTTTTTGATCCATAGTTGTTTGAATCCACAGATGTGGAACCCATACATACAGATGACTGACTATATAACTTAATTTTTAAAACTGTTCACTGTCTTTCAAGATTTCAGAATATTATCAACTCTCATGAGCCAATGGGAGCTAGTAGCTCCAGCATATCACAGTCTGTCACCTGGCCTAGACTCTGAACTTAAGAACTGCCGGTGGGCCTGCCTGGCCCCCACCGTACCTTCAGTACCTAGCACAGAGGAAGCACACACTAATGTTCCTTGGAGGCAGTCAGGCACAGTCATTCTTTTTTCCTCACTTTAAACAGAGTTGAGAGAGCTCAGTATGCTATTTAACCACAAAGCCCACTTGGCAAACATTAGCGGAAGCTGAGGAAGCCATACCAACCTCAGCTAGAACGAGGTCAGATCTCCATGTAGCACTTCACTACCAACTTCCTCTGTGAAGCGAATGTACCACTCCCTGCAGAGACACTGAATGCAGCCCGGCTAAGCGTTGCTCTTCCCCGAGGAGCCAGTACCAGCCTTCTTCCTAAACAAGCAAGCAAGGTGGTATATGCCAAATGAGCACCAACTCCCACATGGTGGAAGAGAAGAAGTCTTGTCTTTCCAAGCCTCAGACAGTGACCCGATTATTCGAAAACTCATTAGACTTAACCAAATTCCAGCCCAAGAAAAGAATTTTGAACATTTTCTTCTCTCTCTCTCTCTCTCTCTCTCTCTCTCTCTCTCTCTCTCTCTCTCTCTCCCTCCCTCCCTCCCTTCCGCCCTCCCTCCCTCTATCTCTCTAATACTGAGAAATGAAGCCAGGGTGTCATCCTGAGCTACATACACAGCCCTTTTATTATTTTTGTTTTGTCACGGGTCTTGCTAAGTCATTAAGTTGCTCAGGCTAAACTCAAACTTGTGATCCTCCTGCTTGAACCTCTCAGGTTACTAGGATTACGCCTGACCAGACTTTCTTGTTATGATTTTGACAACCCTGAACATTGGACCGGCTACCAGTGAAAAGACCTGCAGGAAGAGTCCCCATGTATTTGAGGCCAAATTGCAAACACAGTGAGTCCTTTAAGTGACTGATACAACTGATACAACTCTCTGGAAGCTAATAATCATAGCAGTGACTAACACACGATGAGTGCTCTCTGGAACCCCCATGTTGAACAACGTGTGAGGTTGTAGACTATTTAATGTGGTTTCACTATAAAGTCCTCAATCTTATTTAAATTGTCAGTCTGCTGCAGCTGTTGTTAATCCAATAAGACCAGATGGTGGATGAGATTAAAAGGTTCTGATTCACATACAGCATTAAAAAATACATGCTAGGTCTTCCTAAGAAAAGCAAATCAAAATGGATCAAAGACCTAGATGTTAAAATAGAAGCACTAAATCTGCTGGAAGATAAAATAGACATAGTCATTGGCAAGAACTTTCTCAACAGAACATGAAGAATCAAAATATGGCATTGTAGAAAATAACTAAGACACATCCATTCAGAGAGTTAAAAATCTGTTGGCTTTTTAGGGCCATGGGTGACACCCAGTCCCTTACAGATCTTCAATAGGTTAACATTTCAAATTATTTGAATAAATCAAAGTGACAGAGGTTCCTTAAGTTGCTGAGTTGGGGGATGATTACAGACAGTGAAAGAGATATTTTTTATTTTCTTGCTGACGAGCAAAATCAGTAAATTTTGAAAAGGAAGTGAGACACTTTATGGAAGAGCCTTCTCAGAGTGAGGGCTGCAGTGGTCCCTTTGTTTTGGCCAGTGCTAAACTGCCAAGAAAATGCTCCAAAACAATCTGTAATATGCACCCTAAAACGCCATATGTGGAATCCACATTCTCCTTGAAAACTGAAGAGATTTTGTTAAATCCTGTCCCTGGAATATAAAACCACTTAAGGACATCAGTTTCCTTTAAGAGATTTGAGCTTTGCTTCCCCCAGGCCTGTGACCATTGGTACAAACAAAAGACCATTGGTAGAAACTCAAGTTTAGGTGCTGTTCTCCTTGTGGACACAACCAGCCTACATCAGCTTTCAAGTTGCTTTGTTGAAACTGTGTTTCAAGGATTTGGTAAATTGTGAGGGGAATAAGCAAGCAAACAAACAAACCCCCAAGTTGGCCTATAACTTAGATCAGAAGTTGGAAAACATAGTAAGGCCTAATCCAGGAAGGAAGATCTTTTCACACTAATCAACTCCTAATTGTAAAGCAGATTGTAGCAGGCATGTGAGGAGTTACAAAGGAGCAGGTAAGGGCAGGACTACTTCATAATTCAGTCACTCTTGATTGGAAAGTAGGTATTGTAAGACTTGGCACCCAATGCTAGGGAGTCACTCTGTAGTGTGGATTTTTCTCCCTTTTTTTTTTTTTTTTTTGTTTGTTTGTTTTTGAGACAGGGTCTTGGTCTGTAGCCCAGGACGGTCCTGAACTCACTGTGTAGCCCAGGCTAGCCCAAAACTCAGGCAATCCTTTTGCCTCAGTCTCCTGAGTGCTGGAATTAACGGTATGTGCCACCACACCCAGCTTATATGGTGCTGGAGAATCGAACTTAGGGCCGTGAGCTTGGTAAGTCAGCACTTTAGCCACTGAGCCATTCCTCCAGACCGGATTTCTCTCATTTTGGACTTTCAGTTTGGACACAGGAAGAGCCAGCCAGCATTAAAGCCAGATGAAGCCAGATGAAGATGTAAAGATGAAGTTGCAAATAAGAATGTGTTCTTGGTTCCTTTACAAGTAGAGGTGGGATAGTGACAATAAGTCCGTGAAGGTGGAGAGGAAGAACACAGAAAGAGATAGCTTTTGTGTCTGAGCAGTACCCTTGGAGTCGCCTTGAAAGAGGAAGTAGAGGAAGGCATTAACATTGCTAAAGTCGACTAACTGGAACAGAGTCAGGGGAAGTGTGTTTGGGTCTAGGCAGTAGACCAAAGGCAGTGATCTCAAGCCTGCCAACATGTTAGAATTGCTTGTAGAGTTTTTAAGAATCTTGATGTCTGAGCTTCTCTCCAAATAAATCAGAATGTTGTGGAGGGTGAGGTCCAGGAATCAGTAGTTGGTGTTATTTATTTTATTAAGTTGCTTGTTTGATTAATTGGCTTCTTGGTATTAGAAGGTGATTCTAATGTGTGCTCTTGAGTTCAAGGCCATCCTGGGCTATATAGTTCAGAATCATCCTGGACTACAGAGTGAGACCATGTCTCAGAGAGAGAGAGAGAGAGAGAGAGAGAGAGAGAGAGAAGATTTGTATAGTGAGCACCTAATCAAGGAGCCACATCTAGGACCTGATATTGGGCAGGCAACAGGAGGGATGGGTTCTTGAGAGCTTGTGGGATTGGCATTTGGTGTGGTTGGCCCACCACTTGCTGTCAGATGGTCAAGATAGAGCTAAGGTATGAGAGGCAGGCAGGCAGGCTAGCAGAGACTGGCCAGAGCAGGTGGTGTGCATGTGGGATTCAAGATTGGGATAAGGTGGAGAAATGTAAAACATGGCACTTCCAGAGATGGGAAGGAGCACTGGCATGTGCTGTGGGGAGAGGATTCTTCAATCTGCCCCATGCTAGGGTCCTTTATTCAAGTGCTGTTGATGCGTACTTCCCTTTGACAGATGTTTTGAAGTTTTAGGGGAAGGACCTGCTAAGATCTGCTTTGTGGTAGGTATTAGTTTGTTTCATGTTCAATGTGCTCTATCCAAGAGCCACCTTCTCTGGTTATGTCCCAAGTTTGGTGGCACTTTAAGATTCTCCTGGCCAGAGGAGTTGTGTACTGGTGCAGTGATGGTAGAAACACCAGGCCAGCACTCCACAGTTCATGTCCCTGTGAACTCTGGCCAAGTACCCTTCAGGGTCTATTAGGATAACACACAACCAAATGATGTGTTGCAACTCTCTAGCGGTCATTCATCCACCTACCTGCTTCCATATAGCATGGCGAACTCCAGCTAATGGTCAGAAATGAATACGCCAGATAAATTGGAGAGTGTCTCAGGCTCTGGAGAAGTCAAACAATTCCAATAGAACTGAAGGAGCACACAGGACAAAGAGGACATGACAAGAGAAGAGTTTCTAAACAGATTGACTTCTCGGGAATGAGGAAGAGCTCTGTAGGTGAGGAGATCTGCAGGAGGCATCCCAGCCAGAGAACAAAGGGAAGAAACACATACCTCTGTTGTTGACTACGTGCAGATCAATGTCTCTGGGGTGTTAAGCAAGAGGTAGGAAAGGGTATGAGGCACACATGAGGAGGTAGGCCAGGGTCAGATGATAAAAAATCTGTCAACCGTGGTAGGGGCTTGCTTCAACTTTATTTTATGGGTAGTACAGAGGCACTGAAAATAGTGTCTCTGGTTTTGGCTGCATATTGAAGTCATCTGAACAACTTTCACAGTACTGGTGTCTGGATGCCATTCTCAGATATTCTGAACTAATTGTCCTGAGGTAAAGCCTTGACATCACGCTATTTGAAATCTGTTCAGATGGGTCTGTTATACAGCCAAGATTGACAGCCACTGCACTGAGGGGCTTCCAAGCAGAGCAATGCAACAGAACAGTCAGAGCAAGATCAAGTTTAGGGGTTATTGCAATATCCCAGGTGAAAAGTGACATAGGACTGACCAAGAGCAGCGGGGTGGGACAAGAGAGCAAGGGACGCTTTTGAGAGATGTTCATTATGTTAAATCGGCAAGACTCTGATGCTGGGTTACTGTATAAATGGAAGGAGAGAAAAAAAAATCAAGAATGACTCCCAAAGGAATTTGGATGATCATATGTTGCTGATGGAATTATAAAATGATGCATTAATTTTAGAAAATAGTTTAGAAGTTCTCATAATGTTAAACACAGAATCACCAAATGACCTGGTAATTTCAACTCTAAATATATGTTCAAGAGGACTGAAAACATATGCCCACACAAATCTTGCATGCAGATGTTCATTAGCAGCAGCATAGCCTCAAACTGAAAATGACTCAGATGTCCATGGAGTGATAAATGGTTCAACAAAATTGGCATATTTATGCAATAGGATTTCTCAATCATAAAGGAATGAAGGACTGACATATACAACCTCGTGGATGAACCTCGCAAATGATAATGCTAAGGGAAAGATGCCAGTCAGAAAATACCACATGTGATATGCATTTCTGTAAAACATCCAGATAGGCAAATCAAAGGAGAGAGAATACACATTACTTCTGTCCAGAGACTCGTCGAGGGGGTGATGGAAAAAGATGTTCTGATAACAAAGATTTTTTTTTGGGGGGGGGGTGGAGGAGGTAGACGATTAAATATTTAAAAACTAAATTGTCAAACCTCATAGGCAACTCTGTGAATTTTCTAAAAATCACTAGTTTGTACAGTTAAAAAGGTAAATATTATAGTATGTGAATTGTGTTTGAATAAAAGAAGGAATGACTTCCACATTCTTACCTTGGCTGACTGGGTCACTGATGCTGTTATTAAGTGATGCTTCGGACACGGGTGGAGGACCACACCCCTCAGATATGGTGCTTGAGAGGCCTCTGGGCGCTGGTGTCTAACAGGCAGGTGGGTAATGAGCCCAGAGCTTCAAGAGAGGACTTGGTATGAGACAAAGATTTTGGAGTCATCAGTTTTGAGACAGATGGCCATCATGTTGTGGGAATGGAAGTGATTACTTAAGAAAAGAACCTGACATATGAGGGCTGGAGGCCAAGGAAAGTTCTCTAGGGAGCACTAACATTTAAGGGGAGGTAAAGAATGAAGAGACTGTGAAGGAGCAGCTGTCAGAAACGTTTCACAAGAAGCTGCAAACTGGGAGAAGAGAAAGGGATTGTCATGGGATCCCAGTGCACGGAGACAGTGAGAAGAGTCAATTTAAATACCGCTATATACCTGAATCTCTGTTCGCATTCCCAGTTGCCAGCTCACACTGAGACTGGTTTGCATATATGAATAGGAAGAGTTTTGTTCCATGATAAATCCTCTATAATAGGCCCTTTTTCAAGTCATGGTCCTGCAGACCCTTTCCTTCTCCCCCCAAATCCTACAAAAGCAAAGGTCAACTCTCCAGGGAAAATGAGCTCCTCTACTCATTATAGCCCCATTACTGCTGCAGATACTCTTGAAGATAACGAGAGGTTTGTCCCTGGAAGACTGAAAACTAAACAGTCAAGAGTGAACTCTGCAGAGAGAGCCAGAAGGTTTTTCCTGTTAATCCAAAAGAGTAATTTAGGACAGGTGGTACAGGCCTACAATCCCAGCATGCACAGGCAGGAGGAGCACAAGTTTGAGCTCAGCCTGGACAACCTCTCAACCAAATCCAGCGTCAAAAAAAAAAAAAAAAAAAAAAAAAAAAGGCTGGAGATGTAGCTCAGTGTGCATGCCCTAGGCTCAATCCCCAACACCACACACGCCCACACCCACCCACCCACACACACACATAGAAATGTAACCAGCCAGATGTGACTACAGTGGTGCTTAACACCTTCCTCGAATTTTTGACACATCTCTTTACACCTGCCCACAGTTGTTCTGCCTCATATGTTGATGTCAGATTAAAACTGACAGTCATTAAATATTTATCAATGACTGAACATCTTAAGACCATTACGCTATGCAAAATAACTCAGACACAGAAGGTTAAGTATTGCACAGTTTCTCTTAGATGAGAAACCCAAAATGCAAATACTTTAAAGGGCAAAATAAAAGTGACGTGATCGGAAACATAGACATAGACTTTATAGAGATGGAAGAAAAGTGAAAGGAATCGGGGAGATGAAGGAAGTGGGGAGACAGGAAGATGGGGAGGTCAGGGGGAAGTAAAAATGATGTGATATGTACATGTGCCAGTTCCCCCAAGTTGTGTGTAATTATTATGTATTGTAAACATATACTAATAAAATGAATAATTATTGGGAGAATTGTAGTATGCTGGATAAAATCATCTATTCCTGCAAAACAACTTCATAGCTCACTTTTCAGTCCTCCTTGGCAACTTACATGTACTATTCTTGAGGCACAGAGAAGTTATAGAATTTAATTGAAGGTGACAGAGCCAAGATTTTTACCCAAATAGACTCATTCTAGGAGCACTTGACCTTGGTCATCACCAAACTCATTGGTCAGTGAGCAGCACACAACAGTGTGCACCGTAAATGGAGTGAATTTCCCAAAGAAACAAATCCAGGCCTCTGCGACCTAGCAGCCAGCTGTGTTTCAGTTGGCAACTCCTGCAAGTTCTCTGAGCCTCTAGTTCCCAATCTTGAAATGAGGCTATTAACACCTGTCGTGAAAACTGCTCAGGTTTGTGATAATGAGATAATGTCAGGAGATGGGCAGCAAGCAGACAGTTAAAATGCTATAGCTCTGGGGTCTGTGGGTTGTGTTTGCTTTCCAGAGCCTCACGTGGCAGTAGAAGAGGAACTCGGGACTGGTAACCTCATGTCAGCTGGTTCCACATCCTTGAGTTTCAATCAACTCCAATTTCAACCAATTTTCAACGGAAAATATTCAGAAATACAGTGTCTGTACTGAGCGTGCACAGGCTCTTTCCTTGACAGTTCTGCTAAATGACTCGGAGTAATTATGTACATAGCACGTACATTGTATTAGATTATAAATAACCTGGAGAACATGCAAAGTGTTCAGGAGGCTGTGTGAAGGTTCTGTGTAAACACTATGTATGTTACTGCTGTGTGAAGGTTCTGTGTAAACACTATGTATGTTACTTTTTATAAAGGGACCTGAGCATCCACGAGTTTTGGTATCTGAGGGCAGTGCTGGAACCTATGCCCCATAAATACTGAAGGACAGCTAGACTGCTGGGTGAAGGCGTGCTGGGAGCACTTTCCATACTATCTTTGGACACATATTCTCCTTTGTTATAATCCTCAGTCTGAGGATCTCTCTTTCCAATTATACTGAGCTTGCCAATGACAAGGATGCACTTGCCATCTCTCCACAGTACCTAACTCAGAACCTCACAATGAGAGGGCATTCAATAAATGGTACGGCTTTGCCAGACTGGTACTAGAAGTCACAATAGTAGAAGCCTTGCAGCAGCTGAACAAGTCCCTTTCTAGGCAATTACAGCAACAGCTTGTGGCCAGCAGAGAGCAGCAGAGACCCCAGCGCCTGAGCCTGTCTCTAGGCCAGCTCTCCTGCTAGGGGCCACATCTTTCTTCTCTAAACGACGCACAGCATCTGGCTTGTCTAAAGGAGTAGAAATCACACTTGGTATGACTAAATTTTGCCTCCTCAACAGTTTGCAAATTTAAGGCTGAGACTAGAGCAACAGGAGATGTTTGAGTCATCCAGATCATTTCTAATGTTAACCAAGCTATAGCATGCACGAGGGCTGAAAGTCTCCGGGGTAGGCCAGTGTGAAGTGCGTAGCTACCACTTCCTGCACACAGAGCTAAATTAATCTGAAAAAAAAGGTTATTGAATTTTGAAAAAACTGCTGATTTTAGCAGATTAAAAACTAGTAACTTCTGTTTTTTTTTTTTCTTTAAGTGCTTGCAAAGGTCCTTCAAAGACAGTTGTTCAGCTACATATTATTGTGATGTTTTAAAAAGCCAAATGAAAAGCCCATGTCTCTTGGTCAGAAGTCATTAAGTAGTTGAATGGATGGTAATTATTTTAGCTACCAAAGGGAAAATGGACCCAGCATGCTGGTAAAGTGCTCTGTTTGCTTGACTAACTGATGGGCCAACCTTATTATTTCTTCCACTTGACACCAAAATGCTGCTGAAACTAATGGACTTTCAAGAGAAGGCAAAAGCTTTTTTATTTATTTACCTTATTCTTTGACTCTGCCAAGTTTCCACTTTAACATCCTTTAATTGCTCCGCAGAAGTTGAGTATGGAGGTTAAGAGTATGGGATTTGGAGTTACACAAAACCGGGATGGCATCCTGGCTATACAACTTAGAGATTATATGGGCTGGGCCACTTACCAAACCACTCCAATCCTTAATTTACTTCTCTGTAAAATAGTACATTGATTCTTGCCTCAGAGAGTTATTGTGAAGGTCTGATGAGATGATGCATCTCAAGGATTCAGTTTGAAGTTTGGTCCACAATACATCCTCAGTAAATTATAACCCTTTTTACTCAAACATTATAAGAATTCTAAACACACACAATTAGGAATTCACATTGATGATGGTTAATGGTAAGAGTACAATGCTTATGATAAGCCCTGATAAAGAAAGACGGCTCAGAGAGATGAGCTAATTGCCCAAAGTCAGCCTGAAAGTGCTGGAGATGCACCCCAAAACTCCATCAGGTTCAAGTCCGAAGCCATATAGGAACCAGGAGAAAGCTAAGTGTACTCCCTCAACCTTGCCCTGGAGGAGCAATCAATTCCTCCTTCTAGCTTTAGGTCTCTCTCAGAGCCCTGGTGTCAGGGAACATCTTGTACCCCTTTGAAGGTCCGTTCCTAAGTGCACTGCTCTAAGGCTACATCCCAGGAAGCTGAGCTACCTGCCTATGGTAAAATAGTTGTTTGAACAATGATATCTGAAGAAAGAGTCGTACATTCATTATTCTGTAGCCTCCAACTTGTACTGCTGCACATGGAACAGAATTCATATCTTACACATCTAGTCAGTCATTCACAAACATGTCATAGGGGGTGCAGTGGGGGTTAGAGAAGACCCACATCACAATATAGTAGGGAGGACAGACAAATGATCAACTGGGATTAACATAATATGACTGATACTGGGACCTGGTGTGAGGATGATGTGGGGGGCAGGAGCTATGGGACATTAAAGGAGAACAGCTAACCCAGCTTTGGTGAGGAAAGAGTTGGGCCGGACATGATCTGTAACGCTGGTTTGTTCTTTTTGTTAGCCAAGCATATCAACTTGTCAGCGCATATCGGTTTTTTTTTCATGTACTATTTATTGAACAAACTTTACTGAACTAAGTCACTAGGCTGTGTATGATCAAAAAGCCAGAGATGACTTAGACATGGGCATTGCTCTTCTGAAAATGGGTCTGTGCTGTAGGAAGTGGGTGGCTATGATGCTCTTGACTTTCTTCAGAATTATCAACTCTGTTCTCTTCAGGTAACAGATAACAGTTAGGCTGGGTATTCACTGGTTGAATTTTTGCCCTTTTAAAACATTCATTGAGTGTTTGTTGCTTTTGTACCACCAAGTGTGTTGGTTCATGAGCAAATGATATACCTGAGTTTCTGGAACCTCTTACATGGTTACATGTTCTGGGCTTAGGTAATGGAATTTTGAAGGCTGATAATCCTCAAAATCTGAGGAAGAACTTGAACTCAAAGTCAATAGTATTGTGACCCTTGGAGAGATTATGTCAATTTGAGGCAATCAGAAACCATGCCTGGATTAGCATTTAGGAACCATGCCTAGATTAGGCAATTAGGAACCAGCCTGGATTAGAGTGTGTGTGATTTGTGGGCCAGCTAATGAAGGAAGAACACACACCCAGATGTGAGAGGCCCAACTGGAACTTGAATGGTATAAAAGGAAAGAAGAAAAAAGTTTGTTACAACTTCTTCCTCTAGGAGAGCTCTCACCTTTGCAATTGTCTACGGACGCCGACTTGCTACATGCTGTAGATCCTCATCACAAATTCACTCCAGACTCAATTTTCACCTGTCTGCCTGTCACCCATTTTCAGTCTCTGGTCTTCACCACTCTTCTTCAAACAGCTGAGATCCGTAGCAGACTCTCACCATCTGTCCTGCAGTCCCAGATGGGTGTTCCACCTCACAGCAGAGCAGCCAGGGGACCCTTCAACTCTCACACATGCAGGCCGCCATCTTGGACTATCTCTGTCCTCAGACTTGTAAGCCTTCCAAATAGATCCTTTTTGTTATAACTTTTGTCAATTCTGCCTTTTGTAAGAACCCAAACCAATGCAAGTATGAACAGACTAGTTAGTACTGAGACTTGCCTTACCTACTACAGTGAATACCCCTTGATAGAATATGCTAAATTGCCTTTCTGGAGATTTGAGACATTTTTAGTTGTTCTTCTAGAGAAATAATGAAGAAAATTCAAATTGTGTCCTATCTCTTAATTCCAGAATGTTCCATCACGGCACTGCTTGAGTACAGTTTTCTGTACATTTTTGTTGGTTCAGGCAAGCATTGCTACTTCTTTCTATGTCTTCTGTTTTCTTGTTCTCACGTTCATATGTCACCATGTGTCTCTGTGTATCTCCTGAAAATTCCCTTCTGTGTAGTCCAACCCTGCATTTCTTCTTGAGGGTTTGCATATATATGTAATAGAAACCTGGACTAATGAATTTTAAAGGTCACAAAGTAGTCATAATTCTCATTTTTCAATGAAATAGAGCAGGGCTCCCTGCCAGGGCTTTGTGCATCATTTGCAATAAACCAGCAACAATTCATTTGAACTGTGACAGTGATTTTTAACTTCCATTCTGGGTGGAGATTGGCCATCTTGTTTAGTAGGTTATTTACAAACTTCTTAAAATGCTCCAAGTCCTCTAGGAATTTAGCTCTTTGCTAACGAGTTTAATAGGTCATAGAGTTTTCACTCTTTTATCTAGGCAAAGCACTGGAAACCTTATTCACATTACAAGATGTGCCATCTTTCTGCCACTGACAAAATACCTGACATAAGAAACTTAAAAAGAGGAAAAGGTTTATTTTGGTTCATGGTTTTAGAGGTTTCAGTTCACGATTGATTGGCTCCATTGTTTTGGAGACCATAGCACACCAGATTGTCACAGTGGGAAGCACAAAATGAAAAAAAGTATCACCTAGCAGTGGCCAAGAAGCAAAAGAGGGAGAAAGAAAGAGAGAGAAAATATCTGGAATCCCAATATTTGCTTCGAGGACTTACCACATCCCCTGTGATTTAACCATCTCCCACCATGCCTCCACCTTGTAAATATCCTGCTACCTCCCAAGGTACAACAGCCTGATGACCAAATCTTTAACATATGACCCTTTGCATGAAATTTAAGAACCAAGCTATGGCAAAAAGCTTTAATGAACACCTTGCCCAAAACGACTGCACTAAAGTCACAACTTCCAGCTTTGGCTGGCCCAGGAGAGATACGGTTTGACTTTTCCAGCTCATCCTGAATCGTTTCAGGCATTCTCTGGACAAGGTGATAAATATTCTTTCAAAGAAGAAGATTTCTAAAATTTGGCCCCCACTAATGGAGGTTACCTCTTTATTTTGATTCATTGCAGCTGCAGTAGAGCGTGGAAAAAAAATGGTGACTTTGGAGTCAATCCAATTGGAACTGCAGCTGAAACTCCACAATTTCCTAGATGAGTGACCTTACACAAGTTATCTAGCACCTCTGAGTCTCAACTGCTTCATCAGTGAGATGAAAAGAATAATAGTACTTCCTGGTAAGATTATTATGAAGACTCATGAGATAACACATGGAATGTCATACAGAGTAACCGCCTGTCCTGGTTTGCCTGAAACTAGTGGAGTCCTGGGACACGATACTTCCAGTGCTAAGACCAGGGCAGTCTGGAGCAAGGAAGGATGATAGTTGGTCACCTTAGATGAGTGTAAGATTTTCCTTGCTGTTATCACACAATAGTCAATATCTCCTTGTCAAGAAATTCTCTTCCACATGTACACTTGCTCTCCATCCCTTTCCTTATTCCACTTTCCAGATAACAGGGATTCAGAGCTTCAAATTGTAAGTGCTGTATGTGTTTAAACTATTGCTGGAACGTGATTATGTATACCCTCCCATTCTAATAATGACAGGTTCAGTGGCGTGATATACAACTCCATTAAAAGAAATGTAAAATATATTGAGCGCCTACTTTGTCAAAGACACTATGCTAAACATTAGGGAAGGAAAAAATTACAAGACAGGTAGACTAATGAAATTATAAGTTATATTTTTGGTGAATTTTTGTAGTACTTAGGATGGAACCCAGGGCTTATGCCAATTAAATAAGCACATTGCCACTGAGCTCCACCCCCATCCCTTTGGTAAACTCCTTTATGAAGTTTACCATGCATATAGGAAAGGGCGCAGATCTTTAGTGGCCAGCTCATTGAATTGTGAGAAAGCCAACACATATGTGTAATCAGCATCTACATGGGAAGAGAGAACATTACCAGCCTCCCCATCCCTACCTACTATGCCCACCCTCATCCCCTAATGGAAATTTTGCTTTATGTTTTTATCTTTATTATGTCCTTTGCACTCTATTTTGCCTTTCCTCATTTTTTCTCTAGTTTTTGTGAATAGAGAATTGAACTAATATTATCCCTTTAGCTTTTATTGCTGTAGATGTTCAAGGATATACCTATTTCTCTGGTCACTGTGTCCAATGTATCTCATATTCTGATGTATAGTATTTTCTTCACAAAGATTTTTTTCAAAAAAATCTATAATTTCTGATTTTTCTCCTTTACCCAATGGTTGTTTAATAGAAATATTTATTAATGCTTCCAAATAGAAGGAACTTTCTGTTTTCTGCTTTTATTTAAAAATTCTACTTTTCTTCCACTCACAACCTTGGCATGTGAGGCCATAAATTTGTTCTGTTTTGAACTTTATATAAAATGAAACCCTACTATTATATGTTCTCTTTTGGAACTCCAAACCTTCTCTGTTTTCAGATGAGACAGTATACTCACAAGGTATCAAGCAATTTTGACCTAAATGAACATTTTTCTACTCTAATTTCAACAATTCTAGAAGTTACTGAGGCTAAGTCAGGTAGAGTTGACACATCACCATTGCAGCTAGATTTGGGAAATAAACCAGACCCAGAGTTGGGAAATTTTGAAAATGTGTCTAAACGGTCTTCTTAAAATGTGCCTTTTTTTCTGTCACCAGCAAACTAGAAGCAAGCTAGCAACAGCAGAGGCAACAACGACAGCAAGAATGACAACATGTAATGCTGTTTTTCCAGATGTTACTTCACTGCATTCCACTTTCCAAGGTCGCAAAGAGGAGAGCGGGGAAGATCTTGTAACCTTGCCATGATATGTGTGTGCACAACATGCTCAAGATCAATGTAAACTTTATATTTCACACTTATACGTATCAATAAAACAGGGAAAAAGAATATATTCAGAGTATTTCAAATTAAGTACTCTTGTCACGTTCACACAGAACAAAGTCATTATCAGAAAACTAGGTTTATCTGTATCCATTGGTCTGTTGCTAGATATTCTCATCAATAAAAACAGATAGGTTGGAGGCCTTTGTAGGTAAATGGAGGCAACTTGAGACCATCATGTTCAGTGAATGAGTCAGAAGCAGAAGGTTAAGAGTCGAATTGTTTCTCTACTATGAGAACCCAGATCACAGTCATTGCACAGAACTAAACTGGGAAAACAATGGGAACTAGTGGGGAGGGGCAGATGTGGGAGGGGTAGAAAGGGAGGGGGGAAGAATTTGTAATTTTACTATGCTAAAATACCCAAAATGCAAAAGTTCAACGTAAACAATATGTATTGCATATACACATATGAATACAATGGGGAAAAAAGAAAGCTAGGTTTTTGTACCATCTAGTGGTGTGGCTAAATATAGCTGACACGTGTGTGGTCTCAAAATCAACAGTTCCTTGAGAGACTCCTGGAGTGCTGGCGTCCTGTGGTCGTTTCACAGCAGACTGTGGTGCGAGGAAATGGTTAGGTCCTCCACTCTTTGCCGTTACTGTGAGCTCTGCAGCTTGGCTCCTCCCTTGGTCCCAAGTATGAATGTCATGCCAACAGTCTGAAGATTCTAGATCTGCACTGGCTACAGGGGTAAAGGCAAGCAATACTTTTACAGTTAGAATTAAGAAAGTAAACCAGGCCTGGTGGTACAGGCCTGAGATCCCAGCACTCCAGGAAGCTGAGGTAGGAGGATCAGCGTTTGAGCTCAGCCTGAGCCTGGGCAGTTTACCAACTTAGTGAGGTCGTATTTCCCAAAATAAGACTAAAAAATGGGCTGAGGCTGCTCAACGCAAAGGCCCTGGGTTCAATCCCTAGTATTCAATCCCTAGTAAAAATGAAGAAAATAACTCTCTCTCTCTCTCCCTCATTGTGTAAAAGGGTTTGCTTTTAGTTTTCAACTTCAGTAGAAAAGCAAGATAAAATTTCCATTTGTAAGATTAGAGTTCAGTATTATTAAATATATTCATTCTGCTATGCAACAAGCCTCTAGCATTTTCTCATCTCGCAAAATTGAAACTCCAGGCTCCCTGGAAAACACCTCCCCACCCCCACTGCCCATCCTCCAATGATTGTATCACAGGTCACTCACAGACATTCGTGTATAGTCAATGTTTTTATCATATGCAGTAATCACCACAAAAAGAAAACATCCACTTTTCCCTGCCTAGTACATTGGTCCAAGCACACAGGACTATTTCTAAAATAGTGATGCTCTTACTTTCTATCATCGACATCTTAAAGCCATTCTACGTTTGCGACAGTTGCTGCTCACAAGGGTGATGCAGGAATTTTGAGATCTTCAAATGCAGAATTTGCTAATTTACAAAAATTAAAGAAGAAACATCCTTTAATTGTGTTATTGTATTAAAAGAACTTAAGGCCCACCAGAAAAAAGTCGTGGAGCTGCAAGTGGGTTTACAGAAACATTTCCTTTAAAAAGAAAAGAGCTTGTTTGGAACTCTGGCCTGGCTGAGATAGAGCTGTCTGACCTAGGGAGGAAATTGGGTACATCTCATAGCCTCTGTTTTCTCATCTGAGAGATGGAAAAAATAAACCTACACATTGTGCAGACATCATGAAGGAAGCTAGACACTATGACCAGCACACGACAGGTACTCCTTTCATGGTAGGTCCCTCTCCTGTCCCCGTTTTGGCAATGTATACACATCTCTTTCGGCCTCAGTTTCCTCATCTGTCAACTGCACACAGTCATTATGAGGTCTACATCATGAATGATACCGGCAAGCAGTATTGTAAGTTAAAGATTGTATTTCCTAAAACATGCAGTGTTGCCCACCTTCTCCATCACCTTGGAAGGGAAGGGGAATATAATGGAGGTATAGAGCTGCAGATACCTCCAAGGTACCAAAAATAACCAAGGCCTGGAGGTAGTCATGTTAGCTGGAGAAGAGAAAGTACTTTTTCAGATGAAAGGATTTCTTTTCCCAAGGTGCCTAACAATTGTGCCCAGTGCGGCTCAAAGGAGAGACCCTAGCACCAGCCAAGAAGGACAATTTCAGATCAAAGACTTCCTCCCTCCAAGCCAAGCTGTGGAGGTGCAAATGTTAAAGTAACAACAGGAAGGTCCCCCCCAGAGACTGTAAATTTCCCTTTATTTGGTATACTTAAACCTGTGATTTGAGATGGGTTCGGAAATTAGAAGAGGAAAGTGAATTAGATCGGCCCTTGGCTGACAGTTTTAAATTCAAAACCGGTTAGAAAAGCAGTCTCTTCTGTGCGGGGCTACAAAATGCTTCTGTTCATCTAAAATAGAGGAAGATGCTCATGTGCAGGTTGTAATTTCTTCATCTTTCCTAAAGCTAGATTTTGAACAAAAGATCTTCATATTGCACAATAAATGCTTTTAAATTCATTATTATTTCTACAGATATCAGAACTGATCCAGAAAGAAAATAGTTACTCAATACTGTTAACTAGTATTTTCAAAGGTCATTAACATTTATATGATAAACAACAGTTTATCCTAGATCACTGAAATGATTTATCTGCTGGCCTGAGTAATCTCTTGAGAGTATATGTGTCCCCAAGAGTAGATGGTCCCCTCCCAGTCTTACAAAAGAACAACAGGGGAAAGAGAATTGGTCTGGGTTGATAGAGAAGTTTCAAAAGAAAAGAGCTTCTTGTGCTATGTCATAATAATTATGACCATTCAGAGATAGTCACTTAATTTTTCTAAAGATTTCCTGCTGAATACATACATTAATATATGAACATAGAGAATACAGCAAAATTATTTTCTCATGAAAGCAATAATCTTGTAAAAATTCAAACGCATTTTTTCCTGATCACCACATACACACACACACACACACACACACACACACACACACACACACACACAGGAGTATTCCTAGTCACACTTTCCAAAGGAAACCACTGCTAACAAAGTGTATGGGATTATCTCGGTTTAACTACACATTCCTGTCACATCCTGGAGTTTATACATAACTGAAATAACTCTGCTGGGTCTTTAACTCTTGAGTCAATACAGAAATAAGTGATTGGAGTCAAAGAAGTTCTAAACCAAAAGTAAGTTTATTGGAAGGAGAAAGAACAAAGCTTCCCATCAGAAGGACGCCCAGAGCTGGGATCCACATATACATACATACAATGTTAGAGAAGTTTCAAAAGAACAGAACATCTTGTGCTATGTCATGATGTTCACCACCACTCAGAGGGTCACTGTTAATATATATATATATATATATATATATATATATATATATATATATATATGCAAAGATAAATATATACTATATATATATATGCAAAGATAAATATATACTATATATATATACATAAAAACACACATATATACATTTACACATATATACACACAGGCTGTATTTTAGAGAACTTTTAATGGTATGTCTTCTGTGTATAATATCACTGTACATAAATCTTACTGATTATTTTTACATGCTTTGTAATGTTCAATTGTATAGATGTGCCATAATTTATTTAGCCAATTTGCTGTTACAGAAATTGGGATCACAGACTTTTTTTGCTACTACTGCTTGTACTGTAGCGAACAGTTATACCAGGCTGGAGGACAAGCAGTTAGAGCACTGACATAGCAAGCACAAGGCCCTCAGTCCAAACCCCCAGAAGACAGGCATGGTGGCAAAAGCCTGTAATCCCAGCACTGGGGAGGCGGAGGCAAGAAGATTTCTGTGAGTTCGAGGTCAGCCTGGGCTACATAGTGAGTTCAGGACCAGCCTCGAGTACAGAGACCCTTTGTCAAAAAATAAATAAATAAAATAAACAATTATATCTATTTTAATTATGTATGTGTACTTTTACAATGAGTTTAAAGCACACAAATGTACAGTACTTATGTACATAACTTTTTGTTCTTAACATGTATTTGCATGTATACAGATCTATAGCATCATTTTAATGCATATCATAATATATTAAATAGATGAAACTAATTTAATGATTGGCCTTTGTATTCCTGATTTTCACTACCATAAACAATGCAGTGTTGAACATCTACTTAAATTTGTCTGCATTTATCAAATTTATTTTCTTTTGGTACGATCCTAGTGGTAAAGTTGCTAACTCAAGGAGAATGCATATTTTTAAGAGAAGTCACACCATTCAAAGGGGGAAAATTTGGTTGTGCAGATTCGCTGAACAAAAATTCTCAGGTGCGATAGCTTTGAGATGGAAATGTTTACATCAGATAGGTTGCTGCTTTCCAACCTGGATTGGTGGGCAGAATAAGAGCCCCAACAATGCCCATGTCTTAAGCCTCCAAACCAGTGGTGTATGTTACACGGCAAAGAGGAGCTAAGGCAATCATCTGACCTTAAAACAGAGAGGTTACCACAAGGATCATCAAAAATGGAAAAGAAGGCAAAAGAGGAGAGTCAAAGGGGGATGTGATTATGGGACAATGATCAAAGAGATGCAACACTGCTGGCTTCCAGTTTCTCTAGGAATTGGAAAGGGTAAGAACACACATTCTTCCCTAGAGCCTCCAGAAAGAATTCATCCTTTAGACACCTTGATTTTAGCCTGATGAGATCCAGGTGAAAGTATTTCTCATAGACAGATTTATAAGATAACTGGTGACCCCTGGTTCCCAGGAAACTAATGGTAGTTGTGTGCTGTTTGGGGACGGGAAAGGGATTATTGTCTACCAGACAGTGATTCAGATTTCCAGCAGTCCCTCAGTGATCCTGCTGCCTCCAGTGGGAATTTTGGGACTCTGATACAGATAACATATGTCTGAGAAATAGGCACTTCCTGTTATGTAGACAGTCAGTTGCCGGCCTGAGGGGTGGTCTCTTGGATGGTAACTGACTACATGACTGAGGATGACCTGGGCTCAAATTCGGCATCAATGTTAATTATGTCTCTCCAATGACAGTGCCATTCAGTCTCATCAATCTAAGCCTAATCTAGTCTTCCAGCTTGATTTTTCTCTTTTTACTCATTTTTATTAGAATTTATACACTATACAAGATGGTTACACTAAACTTGAGAATTTTGTGCACATATATGATGCAGTAGCTCCACATTCTCTTCCCCACGCCTGTCTCCCCTCCTCCTTCATCTCCTCTGACTCCCCACATTTCACTCACTACTTATTTTGATTTTGAGGGGGCCTATTTTGCTTACTTATTTACACTCTGAGTTTCTCTTACTAGAGAAATCATGCAATATTTAATGTTCTGAGTCTGGTTCACTTCACTAAGCTTAATGGTCTCAAGTTGTATCCATTTCCCCACAAATGACTCAGATCTAACTGTCTTTGTGGCCGAATAGTAATCTATCGTGAATATGTACCACATATTCTAATCCATTGGTCTGTTGATGGATATTTGGACATCTTCTGCGATTTAGCGGTTATTAGTCATGCTGCTGTAAACATGAGTACACATGTATTTCTGTTATTTGTTGCTTTTAACTCTTTTGGGAAGATACCTAGAAGAGGTATCACTGAGTCAAATGAAGTATCTATTTTCAGTTTTTTGAGAAATCTCCATACTCCTTTTTAAAATGATTGGACTAGTTGACAGTCCCACCAGCAATGTAAAAGCCACGCCCCCCCCCAGCCTCGCGCGTGCCACAATCTCACCCGCATCCATTTCTATGCGAGTTCTTTATACACATCATTGTCGCTGAGGTAAGATGGTATCTCAGTATTGTTTTGATTTGCATTTCTCTAGTGACTAAGGATATTTAATATTTCTCATGTATTTTCTGGCCATTTATACTTCTGAGAACTGTCTGTTCATTTCAATTGCCCATTTTTATTGGATCTTTGATTTTGAGGGGGCCTATTTTTCTTCAGTTCTTTCTATATTCTGAGGTATAGGTGGTAAAATGTTTTCCCATTCTGTTGTTTCTCTCTTCACTCTGTTAATTGTTTCCTTTGTTGTGCAGAGGTTTTTAATTTGATATAGCCCCTTTATTAATTCTGGGGGTTCTTTTTCATCAGGTGTCCTATAGAGAAAGTTGTTGCCCATGCCTACCTCTTCACGAGTTTTCCTTATTTTGTCTTCCAGGAGATTTAGTGTAAGTCTTCCCATTTTGAAAGATTAGTGAAGGATCAGAGTTTTCAACTAAAATAGTAGCTGTAACTCCTATAAAAAAAGGCTAACTTGATACTAAGCATGTAAAATCATTAAAGAATAAAATAACCAAATTTATCTTTGGGAAGGTCTTTGAGACTTCCTTTATACATTTACAGAGAAACAGCGATAAAATGGTAATCTTTGTGAAAATACTTTATCTTATTGTACTTCATTTCTATAATTTCCACTAATTACAAAAATTCAAAGTAAGAAGTTGTTTTAAAATCTTGCTAGACCTGGCGAGCATTCTAAGAGGCTGAGGCATGAAGACTGCAAATTTGGGTCCGGTCTGGGAATTTTTCAACTTAAAAAGATGCTGCCTCAAAATCAAAAACTTTTTAAAATGAGCTAAGGATTTAGATCAGTGTGGAGGCCTTGGGCCTCCACAATACAAAAAAAAAATTACCCATTAAGATGGGAATTGAAATGGATCATTGTGCTATTCGTGCACAGTTTGAAAATGTAGGTGGTTTGTAAAATTATTTTCAGTTAATTATGTCAAGCAGGGTTAATAATTAAGGAAAGGTCAGTATTAATTGCTTATGTGAGACAACACATTTAATCAGCACTTATGTGTGGAACGGTGGTTTCATTTTTAGTGCTGGTTATTATATTAATTTTTAGAATGAAAAAGTGCTTAAATATAAGCCTCAATTTTAAACAACACTATTTCTTGGAACTTTAAGACAGTCTTTGTTACCAGAAAAAGGAAAAATGTCACTTTTTTTGGTTTTTCAGATACAGGCATTCAAGCATATAGGTCTTTCCAGGACAATTGGAGCAATTTCAGTTCTTCCAGATTGTAAAGTTCAGGAATAGATGTGTGTTTGGAATTTTGGGGTGAGGGCCAAGCATCTAGGGAGTCAAAGCCATTCGTCAGTTTCTCAACACTACAGAGAAAGACGTGAATGAGGATTGTGGGTTCTAGTTCTATTCGAACCTGTCTTTCTACAATCTCAAGATTTTAATCAATCTGATGAAAAATTGCCACATCCTACCTTCCACTCAACTAGTGTATCACAAGATCGTCTACTACTGTAATATAGATGAAGCCATACAGGTAACACCTGTAGGCCATTTTTTCCCCATTTTTGAGTGTCAATTTCCCCATCTATACGTGCAATATACCCTGGGAGTGTGAGGTGGGGAGCCATTTTTATTGCAACACTAAAATAGCAAGTGAATCAAAGAAGTGCTTTTAAAGTCTGTTCTTTGGAAGCAAGATATGAAAGGAAAAATGGGATGGATATAAAAATCTTGAAATCTAAGTCTAAGATTAAGTATCAGTTATCTGGGCAGGGACTTACCTGTATATGTCAAAAGAATAGAGATCTCTCAGTGCACAAGGTCCTTTTCCCCTCTTTATTGAAGTAGGACAATTGACTACTACTTTCATCTCTGCTCAAGTGTAAGTTGACAGGAATTTGCAGGTAAATGCTGTCAGACCACCTAGGCTACTCAAGATGCCAGGTCTGTTGGAATCATTTCTTCTTTTCCCTAAACAGCCAGTAGGAGTTCAAGTCTGATAGAATACACTATCTTTTAACACTGGTAAGTCTTTCCTGAAGGATCCGAGATAAAAACACATAGGTGTAATTGTACATCCCAAGTGTGACAAACAGCTTCTATCCTGAGTTTTTCCAACCAAAAAAAAAAAAAAAAAAAGAACATGGATTTTGAAGGTCCATGACTTTAAGGAAAATCTACCATCTTTTTCCCTCTTACTATATCTAAGAAATACGTGTAACTCACTGGAAAGGCTGCCCCGGGAGAACTGCTGTGTTACTACCAAAGACCACCAACCCACTCGTGCTAGAGTTGGTTTCTTACACAACAAATGAGAAGAAAAAGATTTTAGAGGCAACCTGATATTAATCCTAGTTAAGTACTATGCTGTCAGTTGAGGCCTGGGTTTCTGTGTTGGTTCTGTTATGTGATTTGGAGAAGGTTATTGTTATGGTTTGGTTCTGAAATGTCCCCCAAAAGCCTATGTTTTGTAGGAGATTCAATCATGGGGAGTTAACCCATTGATTTCCCTTGCTGTTGGGAGGTGGAGGCTGGTCAGAAGGGGTGGGTCACTGGGGCCCTTCCTCACTCTCCTGACTTCCTGTCCCACCATGCTGTGAGCAGCTTCTCTCTGGCTAGGCTTCTGCTATGCCCTTCCACCATTGCTGGCAGCCCATTAGCAGACTGAAACCTCCTGAAACCATAAGCTAAAGTAAATCTTTCATGTCTTAACATGTAGGTGTTGGGGTATTGCATCCCAGCAACAAAAAAGTAACTAAGACAGTCATTTACCTTCTCTGAGCATTCACACAGACGAAATAAACACAATAACACCAATCTCAGGCTAACTAGAAAATTTGAATGAGATTGTGGATGTGTATGAGAAAAACTTACAATCCAGGATAGTAGCATCATTTGAAAAAGTCCAGTTTTATTATAATTCATTCTCTAAGCTGTTACATAAGAGTGAGGGGAAGGGACAGGCAACACTGACAGGTGGGGCTTCCAGGATTGTCACAGAGCAAATACTCAGTTCACGCTAGACACAAGGCTATCTACCAGACTGGGGATACGAATGAGTTTGAGGAATTTGCATTTCATGTGGAACAATCTGCAGGAGGCCTTGCTGCCGTGTGTTGGGCCAAACCTTGCCTTCTTCCTCCAGGCTGACTAAAGGTGCTGCACGTATGCATATAGGTGTCCCCAACAGTTTGATGCTGAAAAGAACGTGTTCTCCAGATGTCGCTAATGCTGAGTGAGCTAAAGAAGTTACATTGTTTATGGGAGCTAGGTGGGTTCCTTTGGGAGGGCATAGGGGTCTAAGAGTTCTTAATTAACACCTATGGGGTATCAGGTACTGAAATTCCATCAGAGTAAGGGAAGGCAGAAATTGATGGAACAGCACTCAAGAAATGCCCTGGAGCTGACCCGGTGGCACAGGCCTGTGATCCCAGCACTCTGGCAGGCTGAGGCAAGAAGACCACAAGCTAGAGCTCAGCCTGGGTAACTTAGTGACTTTGTCTCAAAATCAAAAGTAAAAACATAAAAATTAGACTTGAGATACAGCTCAGTGCAAAGGCCCTGAGCTCATTCTCCAGTGTTACAAAAGGAAGAAAGGAGAGAAATATGAGGGAGGGAGAGAGAGAGAGAGAGAGAGAGAGAGAGAGAGAGAGAGAGAGAGAGACTCTGGAAACAAAATAAGTTCACTTTTAGCAACAGTTTTAGTTGGCTCAGATTCCAATAAATAAATTGTCAAATTTATCAACAATTTCACTTGGGATCACTTGTTTTTAGACTTGAGGAATTAAAATTTTCAAGGGAATATATGTCATTGATCACGTCAAGACTGAGACTTTCCTCTTTCCAGATTTGAGACACAAAGGGAGTCAGCCTCAATCTACTCCCCATAGGTCTTGCCCACTCCCTTTTCATTTTGCTCTTGGTGGCGGCAGGAGTGACGTTTGCCATATTGTATCTAAGGCTGGAAAACTTCAGGCTGTTCTTGGTACCTTAATCCAGTTGCAGAGTAGGACAAACCCATGAAGTACCACGTGGTCAGTCTCAGATCAAAGGATGCTGCCAGGGAATGTGAGGAAGCTATGATTTTTTCAGTAAAAGGGCGATGGATATAGTGAAAGGGCCAAAGAAGAAGCAGGGAATTTCTACAATCTCTACACCAGATCAGCTCTTTTTACCAATTTAGGTGCTAGGAATGCACTCAGCAGGTTTGAAAACCCCTGCCTAGGGCACGATTTTCAGGGATGAGACATGCACAGGCTGAGGGAGAGCGCCAACTTGTTCCTGATTCAATATTCTTTAGTGGAAGAAACAGAAAAGGACAGTGATATCCCCAGACCCTCTGGATTCACAGGAAAAAAAATCATGAGCGCATTTGGAGAAAAAAAAGAATTGTCTTCATTAAACCAAGGTTAATAAAAGAACACATCCGTCCTTTCTGGAGACTGGTTTTCTGAAAGACAAAATAAGAGTGATGATGAAGGAGTCAGCGCTGAGGTCAAATCAGCCAAGTGTGAGGGCTGGACGCACCACCACCTAGCTTTGGGCCAGTTATCTAGCCTATCTGAGCCTTACTTTACTCATATGAAGTGGAGGTATTAATATTATAACAATGGCTTCCTGAGATTGTGGTAAGGATAGAGTTAAATGCATCTAACTCTCCCAGAACACTGACCGGCCCATAGATATTCAGTAAGTGCTCCCTCTTGAGAGCTAATTTGGAGGCTCTAGCAGGGAAGCACAGCTGCTCATGTACACTTGACCTCAGAATGGTCCTCTCCATAAGAGAAGGTTCTCTTCTTCGAAGGAGCATACAGCTTTGGGAGGGTTGTACACAACACAGTAAGGGAGCAAGGGTATACCTGCCCAACCAGCCACATCAGCAGAATCAGCCCTGGCAATCGATGGGGTGACAGATGTACCAGCCTGCTTATTCTTATTTTGTTTAAAAAGACAGTGTCTTTATGTGTGGTAGAGTTGAATCATTGTGTGATCAGGCTGCACCTTAGCTTAATAAGACCAAGACCTTAAAGTCACAGAAAAGTGAATGAAAGTTACTCTAACTCTGAGCAGCACACATAGTCCCCCTAAAACTTCGGTCTTCTCATCTGTCCATGAAGACAAAAAATAGAATCTACATTGTAGATAGCTACCAGAATGTTGTTCCTCCTCTCTCTCTGTGTGTGTGTGTGTGTGTGTGTGTGTGTGTTTCTGTGTGTGGTGCTGTGGATGGGACCCTGGGCCTGGACATGCTAGGTGAGCACTTTGCTGCCAAGCTACATCCTCAGCCAGTACTCATTGTTACTGTGCTTCACTTCCACGACTTTCGTCATTCTCCTCTTCTCTATTGGCCTTGCTCTCTTTCCCTCATTTTTATTGGTATGTACTGCGATATGAGCATTAAGGTTGGGAATTCTGTACACGTATGTGTGGCAACAACTTCACATTCTCTTCCCTGTCCCCTTTCTCGCCCTCCCACCCTCTTCTTCATTCCCTCTGAATCACAACATCACTCTTATTTGACTATAATTTATCCTCTGAGTTTCTCATATTAGAGAAACTACACAATATTTAATATTCTGAATCTGATTCACTTCATTGAGCTTAATAATTTCAGGTTGTGTCAGTTTTCCTATAAGTGATTCATATCTATCTGTCTTTACAGCAGTCGTGCTCTGTTGTGTACATAGACCATATTTTCTTTATCCTTTGGTCTATTGATTGCTATTTTGGCATCTTCCATGATTTAGTTATTCTTAGTTGTGCTGCTATAAACATGGGTATGCATGTATGTCTTTTATATGGCACTTTTCAACTCTTTTGGAAAGATACCCAGAAGACGTATTGCTGGGTCGAATAGAATGACTATTTCCAGTTTTTAAGAAATCTCTATACTGTTTCAGAAAGTGGTTGTACCAGTTTACAGTCCCACCAGCAATGTAAAAAGGGTTCCATTATGCATGCACCCTCACGAGCAACTATTGCTTTTTGAGTTCTTGGTAGAAGTCCTTCTCACTGGGATAAGATGGTATCTCACTACTTAGCCATTTCTCTAATGGCTAAGGATTTCGAACACTTTTTCATCTATTTGCTGGTCATTTGTACTTCTTCTCAGAGCTATCTATTCATTTCAATTGCCCATTTTTAATTGAATCTTTGATTTTTGAGGAGGCTGTGCTTCTTCATTTCTTTACATATTGTAGTTATTAGTCCCCTGTCTGAGGTGTAGGTGGTAAATTTTTTCCCCCTTGGGTCGATTCTTTTTTCATTCTGTTAGTTGTTTTCAAGTGATGAAAGCCATATGGTATAGGCACAAAAACAGACAGGTTGACCAGAGGAATAGAAGAGGGTTCAGGGACAACCTTGGGAACTCTCAGCTATCTGATCTTTCACAAAGGGCCAAAAATCATACACTGAGAAAGGACAGCCTCTTCAATAAACTATGCTGGGAGAACTGGTTATTCACATGCAGAAGAATGAGTCTAGATCCACACCTATTACCACTGCACTGAAATCAAATCAAAGGGGACCAAGGCCCCAGATATTAGAACAGAAGCACTGAACATCTTGGAGGCCAAAATATGTAAAACTCTTGAAGATACAGGTGTGGGCAAAGACTTTTTCAATAGGACGCCTGATACAAAGAAATAATCCCCAGAATCAACAAATGGGATTACATGAAGTCTAACAGCCTTGTTCTTTACTTTGTGTGTATGGCAGAGCAGTTTCTCTTTAATACTTCCACTTGTCCTTTCCTTTTTGTATGCATAGTACTGGAGACTGAGCTCAACGCCTTGAACGTGAGCTACATCTCTATCTCCTTGTTACTATTTACTTGAGACTTGGTCTCGCTAAGTTGTCCAGACTGGGCTTGAACTTGTGATCTCCCCATTGGGCCTAGCCCTTTCTTTCTTTTCTACCTAAATCTTCCTAAATCTGGCTCTCCCACTTCCTTTCAGTCCATGCTTACATGACACTACCTTAGACAGGTCTTCCTTGATCACTTTGTCTGAAGTTGGCCCTCAGCTTTTCCTGTCAGCATCTTTCACAGCTCTTATCGGAATTTGCAAATATTTTGGTTCTTTCTCTTTTGGGGGGAGGTCATATTTTTCATTTTACTCACAAAGTTATCTCTTTCTATACCATCAGTATCTTGTCTTTATTGGATCATTCTCATTATCATTCAAATAACTTCTATACTTTCCTTCTTTAAAAATAAACACAAAATATCTTCTCATTGGACCTGTTGGCACATGACTATAATCCTAGCACTGTGGGAAGTGAGTGCAAGGAGAATTGCAGGTTCAAGCCTAGCCTGTGCAACTTAGTGTCTTAGCTTAACAAGATCCTGTCTCAAAGTAAATAAATAAATAAATAAATAAATAAATAAATAAATAAAGGATGAAGGTGTGGATCAGTGTCAAAGTACCAGGCTTTATTTCCCAGTAGCAAAAAATAATAATAAAAAAAAAACGTAACAAAACAAAAACACTTCATATATTTGATGCCACACCCAAAATAAATTTCTCTGTTCTCTTATTTGACCTCTTGGGCATTTTTGACATAACTGATCTCCCCCTCTCTTTGGAAACACTGTCCTCTCTTATTTTTTGTTATGTGCTCCCACATTACTGATTGTTTTTTCTCAGTCTCTTTTGACTCCTCATGCCTTTAGCCTCTAAATGTTGGCGTTTTCTAGAACTCCACCCTAGGCCCCCCTGTCTTGTCTGTCTTGTCTCCCTAGGTGATCACATTCAAAGCCCTTAGATGCCACTCATTTACTGTTCTATATTGATACGTTGCAAATGTTTACCCAGAATCCTCCTCTGGACTCTCTACTTACCTATATGGCTACTTAAAATCTGTATCAACTTACATGCTGTATGAGAGCATCGAGCTCTAACATGGCCAAAACAGATTTGGGTCCTGCCTCAGTCTTCCTCATTTTGAAACATGTACCACCATCTACCACCCAGCTGCTCAAGCAGGACATCTAGGAGCTATCTGGCTTCTTCCATTTTTTTTTCATCAAGTCCATTACCATAATCTTAAGTTAAAATTCTCAAAATAAATATTAAATGCATCTACTTCTCACCATCTCCATTATTGCCACCCAATCAAGCCTATCATCCTCTTACACTTCTTGCTCCTAACTGGTCTCTGATTACTTCCAAGCCTTTTCCCAATCTGTCTTCCCCACAACAGCTTACAACATATTATAAGATGCAAATTGGATTGCATTAAAACTTTTCATTGCACATCAAGTCATTTAGAATATGAAATCTCAGCTGCGAACATTACCTCTAAGACCTGTGTCACTTGGGTCCTGCCTACATGTCCGGCCTTTTCTCGTACCACTCTCTTATCACTGCCCTTTGGCCACACTGGTTTCTGCCCCCTTCTCCCTGGACATTCCTCACATATACCTGAGACCTTTGCAGATATATGACTTCCACTTCTCTCCGTCTCCTCCCTAACTCTTCCTAAAGCTGGTTCTTCCACTTCCTTTTGATCACTGATCACATGACACTTCATTAGACAGGTCTCCCTTGATCACTTTATCTGAAGTTGTCCCTCAACTTTTCCTTTCGGCGTCTTTCACAGCACTTACCATAACATGCAAATATTTTGGTTCTTTCTTTTTGGGGGGAGGTTATTTTTCTCACAAGACTATTAACTAAGATAGCTGTATTCATTTTCATATCTCATATAAAATATATTTTATAAACATAATATACTTAATACATATGTACTATGTCCACCAAATAACTACATCAATGGTTATTATTTGTGTATATTGAAGTAATGCACAACCTGTGTCTATTATTATAAACAAAAAGATAAAATCAAATTCACCAAAACCTTTGACACTAATGTTAGCTGGGCTGGCTCCCCTCCAGAACGCCTTTCTCCAAGATCTCTCTGACCACCCTTCCAACTCTGATTGCTATTCTAATTCACAAAGCCATTGAACTGTAGGTCCTTAGGGGGACTGAGTCTATGTTGGAAACACAGGAAGCCCCTACTGTCCTTTGAGACATGTTCACCAGGAGCATCATTATAGCAAATCTCTCAGAACTACTGAAATCTCTACTGAAAGGTTTCTGTAGTTCACTTCAAAATGAGGTTAACAAAAATACAAAGAATAAAACATATGAAAAGGTGAATGAGTCTCATATAATGTCTACCCAATTATGTAGTAGGGTGCACATGCCAGGCAATTAAGCTTCCTGGTGGCTGTTAGATCAGGTGAGGTCGTGAGATGTATGTCATACTTAAAAGCAGGGGCATTGCAAGGTTTTGTAGTTTTTCTAATTGGTGCCCTAGGAGAGTTTCTACCCCATCTCCCACTCCCTACAGCCTCCCTCTGCTCAGAGCCATAATGGTGGGATGGCAGACTTGAGCACCTTGGCGTGGACACGTACCCAGTTTTCACCTCCTCTCATCCACTGCCTGCAAGGAAACGTGGTCTCTTTACTCCTCCCCCAATGTTTGTGTGTCATCGGAGCCCTCCACATTCCTCTTCCTTTACTCTCTGATACTGTCCTAGCCACAGATTGATAAAGACGGTGATCCCATGTACTATGAAACAATCCCAGCAACTGCTGATTTTTACCATTTCATACTTAAGTTGGCATTGTTTTTGAAGACACTGTCAGAGCAAAGAGATGATATTATGTCTACCACTTGCTGTTGTATGATCTTGAGGCAAATCTCCTCACCTCCTTGAGGATCAGTTTCCTCATCTGAGGACCAAGAAAGAACTACCAACATAGCTCCTCATCACAGGCACTTTACATTCTACTAGTTATCAATTTCGTGTCTACTATGTAAAGCACCTAGGATATCCTCATTCGCAAGGTCATTGTGGAGACAAAACAGAATGGCGTAGTGTGGTGTCTGGCTCATCGTCACGCACAACAATGCTGTTGTCTCTTTGGGCCTATGAACAATTTAAAGCATTAAATTATCAGTAATGTCAAATCGTGCAAAAAAAATGTAGAAACTCAGGTACCTATGATACATCTGGATTCTGACTTGCATAAATTAAGAGACCAGCAGATCTCATTGCCTTGGGCAGGTCCATAGGTGAAGCCTTATTCAGCAAGAGGCAGAACCAGTCTTTAAATAAATCTTCCTGTTTGGATGTGGTCAGTTAATCACTGCTACTGATTGGTTGGTTTGTCTTACTTAATGACCTCAAATGGAATAAAAATCTTTATTACATTAGCAGATATTTTCTTATGATTTCTTTCTTAAGTGTTCTTTTATTACTTCCAGCTTTCATTCACTCATTTATTCAATAAATATGAATGGACATTTGTGCTAAGCATTGCCACAGATATTGGGGATATGGCGGTACATGCCTCCAATCTCGGCCCGCATGGAACTGACATTATTGGACTATAAAATGCCTGAGACCAGGGATTGAATGAATGAGCAAGTGAATGGTTGAATGATTACGTTGGCAGTTCCTCCTTTTAGTCTTCTCAAGCACACAGCATGGAGCATGGCTTGGGACACAAGATGGCCCTCCAATAAGATCTACATGTTTTGATGCCTGACTACATGTCAGGCTTTTTCCTAAGCATTTGCATACATGATTGCATCTAATACTCAAAGAAACCCTATGAGGTGGTCACTATTATTCTTATTATACAAATAAGGCAACTGAGGCGTGGAAAAGTTAAGACCAAGTTCCTGACACTTATAAGTAATAAAGCTGAGATCTGAACTCCAAACTTAGGCCCTAAAGATCCTCTTCTCACTCTAACTAGATGGTCTTCCTCTTGACGTTCCTGCTGCCACTCTTTCAAATGGAGTGTGGAAACCTAGGTATTGGCCTTAGGCCTCAGTCTCACTTTCCCTGACTACAGAGACCTGTGGGTGGCGCTATGTCTTAGGCTGAAAACTGAACACTGGAACAGAGCAAGCTAATCCTCAGAATTTTTTTTTTTTTTTTGTCTTTTTGTTACCTTGGCTATTTCAGTTAAGTTGGGTCCAGATTTTAAAAATGCAGTAGAGTTGCTTCTTAGCAAAATGAGAAAATGTGCATGAAATTTGACAAGCTATGAAGTGCATGGGTTCCTTGAAACTGCGAGGAAACCAATTCTATCTATAGTACTAAGAGAAAGAAAACTTTCCCGTGAGTTTCTGGAGACCCTGATTTTCATACTACAACCTCCTCGAGCTCTCCTCAGAATGCAGAGCCACATCATCAAAGGCTGAGCCAGATACCTACCTTCATTTTCAAGGCTGGGACTGGCAGGTCTGTGGCTGGGAGATGCAGATCCTTTTTTACCTGGAAAAGAAGGGAAGAAAACTCAAAATAAAATCTCTGAGGTTGGATAACAAGTGCCCAGCAGTGTCCCCAAGGGTTCCGGGCCACCTGTGCTTCAGCTTATGAACCCCTGACATGTTGTCTTCTCAAGTGCTAGGAACCAGAAGCTTCCAATGTTAAGACCCCATGGAGCTTCTTCTTGTCTTCCGGGCAGTGTTCCTGATTGAGGATCCCTGACTGTCACAGCAGACACTGGACCTCAGTCACCAATGAATAGGACGGAGGTAAACATTTGTAAAAGTGTGTGAAGAGCACACAGCCATTGAGACCCTGAGGGTAAACGTTTGTTTGTGCATGTGGTTCAGGTATAAGACAATGCCTGCACTCTTGTTTTGCCATAATATGCCTAGATATAGCTGATGCTCACTAAATATTTACTGAATTGGATTTGAACTGTATAGAGTTTTTATGTTTGGAAGATGATTATTTGAACCATCTGTGTTGTAACCAACTGTTGAAACAGGGCTCTGCTGTGTGTATGTGCAGGCATATATACAAACACAGTTGGTCTAATCTTCCCTCTGAATCCAATATGAGAAGATTTTTTTTAAAAAAACAGGACAGGGTTGGGAATTTTCGCAGATTTCCTAACTGTGACATTTTTATGATTTACTCTCTATGCACATTGCTAGTCAAACTCTGGAAATGACTGAGTAATATTTTAATGGAAAATTTGTTGATAGCATAAGATCGGACACAGTGCCACACTTACACAGGCTGCTCTGAGGAGACCCATAGTACTATATGCTCAGTTCACAGTAAAAACTGCTCCTAGTAATTTCTTTCAGTCATAAAGTAGATACTTTTAGACTAGGGACTTGCAAAGAAAATTCATCCAGAGTACAGAATGTCAGAAGATATAGATTTGAGTCTTATGTAATGCTTATAAGTATATGTTTACATATAAATGCATACATATGTATGTATATATCAAATATTTCACATGAAAGATAAATCTTGGGGCAGAATAGCCTGGGTTTTTTTGGTGGAAGTCCAAGGTGTCCCAAATGCTTTTTAATTTTTTCTTTTGTCTGGAGATTTTTTGAGCCTGATCTTAGTGCTTGTATAATTGATCTTAGTGCTTGTATGATTTTTCTCATAGCATTAGTTTTATTTCAAATATTATGAAAAATTCATCCTAAGTAAAAAAAAAAAAGTTATATACATATGACTTTGGGGGTCCCCTATACAATTTAAGCTAATTCTTCCCCTCCTTTACAAAGAAGGGACTCCTGTTTTCTGACGGGTAGTTGACATCTTCTAGGCACTAATTAAATATTTGTTGGTTGAGTAGGTGAGTGAGTGAGTGATCCTTTAGGGTGTTTTTCACTCAGAGGGAGAGGGGACTGTTGGAACAGTACCCCAAGCGAAACCAAGCAGGAAGAGCCCAGTGCGCAGAAGCGAACCTCAGGCAGCCAGGCACTGTTATGTCTCCAGGCAGCGATGGGGCTGCCTCTCCGGTCACTATGAATTTTAATGTGTGGAGCATATGGTTGGTATAGAGTGCCTTTGTTTTTACCCAGGAGTCTGGTATCATTGCAACTTTTCAACCTGTTGGGAGACTAGAATGTGAGCTCACAGAGCTCTGTTCTGCAAGTAGCTTGTTTGGTGACTCCCAAAGAGGTAAACATAAGAACCCCAGGATATTCGGTAGCAACCCATCAGCTTTCTTGAGTAAGGTCAAGTTAACAGACTCACGTGACCATGTTGGCCCAAGCCTACCTGGCTGGCTCTCTATGCAACTCTTTAGCTATTTAACTGTGAATGTCAGTGAAGCCTAGTGAAGACATATGATCTCTTTACACAAAATATTTCATCCCTCAGCAGCACCTCTATGTCCAGAGTGACAACAATTAGTCTTAGCACCCTATCACATGCCAACTCACTGTCAACCACAACCACAGAGAGGCGATCCTCCCAGTATGGGTAGCATTTCCTTACAGTGGCCTGAGCTGGAAAGCAGATTGTGGAGTAATCTCGTACCTCCAACTATCCGGTCAGGGTTGCAGTCCTCCCTTGTGGCAGATTCCCGAGGACAGTTTAGGCATCTGTCCTGCTGCAGGAGACTGAAGAGAGAGTCACATTTCCCAGCAGGCTGGAGCTCTGGAACCAGGTGCCCACTGGGAAACACTTGAGAGTAGCCGTGCTCTGAGGAGCTGGGGCCGGCTAGGGAGGAGAGGTGCCACAGCTCAGACTCAGCAGAGGAGGTCGCAGGCAGCGACAGTGAGTATCGATCCACAACTGGGGGACCAGATACGTTTGAGCTGCTGTTGCTGGCACTATTTGCAAGAGACATTTCTGGCCGTGACTTTGTCCACTGAGAAGAGAAACGCCACTCGTTTGGAGGCATGCCACTATCTGGGAAGAAAAAGAACCAGAAGATATGTTAAGTGTTTACTTACTGTTTTCAAAGTTGCAGTAGCTTTTTTTTTTTTTCCAGGCTAATGTTTCTTTTTCTCCTTGAAGAAAATATAGAAAAGGTTAAAAACACACTAATCATGTCCCAAGAAACTGCTGATGTTCTCTTTTGGTTATACTTCTTTTTAAGATTTGACTCTATTTATGTGTAGTGTATTCACAATATATAGAGTGTCCCAAAAGTCACCACCCACAGAGAAAATTAACAAACTCATATTATACATTTTATTATATATTTTATGCATTTCCCATGTATGGTGGCTTTTGGGAAAGCCTGTATTGTTATTCAAGATGATATTTCTTTGCTAAAATGAATATCCTCTCATAGCAATGAATAGAGCCAAACACCAGCTTATTTATAAGATTTTTTTCTATTTCTGTATGTATTGTTTTCACAGCACGTATTGTTATTCAAAGTGATTTTTTTCATTAGCATGTGTATGAATACCTCTCAGTAGTAATAAATATAGCCAAATATCAGCTTTAAAATGGTTATACATTATTCCATCAAAAGACAGTAATAGACTACCAAGTGTCATATCTGTGGGCAGCTCGGTTGTTTTCATTTTTTTAAAAAAAGTATATTTACATATTTTGGTGAGCATTTTTGTATATATGCATTTGCCTCCTTGTCAAATTAGCTCCTTGAGGAAACTTTTCTAGAAGTAGAAGTGCTTGATTTGTGTTTGGTTTCTGCTATTGTTTAGCACTATTTTATAACTAGTATTTTATTTTCTCCCAGTTTTTGGTAGTGTGTATATGCCATACTCAATGGTTACACTAAACTTGATAATTCTGTGCACGCATGTATCATATCAACTTCACACTACGTTCCTCTCCCCTGTCTCGCCCTCCCACCCTCTCCTTTGTCTCCCTGACTCCCAACATCTCACCCATTTGACTAGATTTTTTGTTTATACTCTGGGTTTCTCACATTAGAGAGACTATGTGATATTTAATCTGAGTCTCATTCATTTCACAAAGCATAATGGTCTCAAGTTGTGTTCATTTACCTACAGGAGGACATAACAGAGATTTATACAAAGTTTATTGCCTGCTTATGTTAGTCATTCACAGGACTCTAGAGGTTGAAACTGTTTTCCAGGGGAAATTGAATCATAGGGGTGTTAAGAGACTGGGCCAAGGTAGCAATGCAGATTAATCCAGTAGTGAACGAGGCTGGAGTGATGAGTGATGGGCAAGGGAGTGATTGCTTCAACCTCACCCTGCAAAAGCAAAGCAGTTCGGCTTGCTCTCGCTCTTGCTTTTTTTTCTGAGACAGGCTCTCGCTCTGTAGCCCAGGCTGGTCCTGAACTCACTATGGAGCCCAGGCTGGCCTTGGACTCACAGCAATCCTATCTCAGCCTCCCAAGTGCTGGGATTACACGTGCACACCACCATGCCTGGTTTATGTGGTGCTGGGAAATCAAGCTCAGGTACTTCGTGTTTTTCTAAGTGCTTGCTAGGCAAGCACTTTAATAGCTGAGCCATTCCTCCAGCCCCGGCTCAGCTCATTCTTGCCAAGTTCATGCGTCCTGGCTATAAGGGACCGAGTCTCTTTTGGTCCCATAGACCCTCTTCTAATTGTGCCTGTGACAGACACTGAATCTCTCAAATGCCCAGGCTGTCTCACAACATGGATGTGTGTTTTCTCCATTCTCAACACCCACTCATACAAGAGGGGAGGAGGACAAGAGCTCTGCCAGATGGTGCTTAAAGCGGGGAGCCTCTTGTCTATCCAAGATAATGGAGAAGGGGGTGTGGGTGTGGAAACAAAGGAAGCTGGCTGGCTGGAGAGCCTGCCTGAGACACTTGTTCCCTTTCCCTCTATGGGCACCTCTCCCAGCTCTCCTGAATGTTCAATTTGACTGAATTTTGTACAAGATGAAGACACCTTAGAGGCAACACGATGCTACCAGAGTGTCCCTATCTACCGTCATAGCTTTCCATGTAACACAAGGTAAGAACAAAAGAAGATTGAGCCCATGTGACAAACACTCTGCTTTGCATCTCAGAGTCCACAGTGGGCAGTGGTGGCCTCTTCCGATGAAACCAATGGGCAAGGAAATATTAAGATGTGTTCCTAGTGGAGAATGTTATTTTTGAAAATTGATTATCTCTGGGACAGTAGCAATTGAGGGTACTGTGTGGTACAGAGCAATTATGCTGATTTCATATAATTAATGCCTGTGCTTCATATTGAATGAGGGTACTGCATGTCCTAAGCGCAATTAGAAACAAACCGTTGCCTACGACAATTGGGCAGCTCCCACTGGACTGGCCTTATAGATCTCACATATCTAACTAAGGTGCTTGCTCAATGCTTAAAAAATGCAAAGTATGGTTTCAAAGTGTTTTGAATATTTCTGTTACCTGTTTTCCTTTCAGAATTCTGATTGAAATGTCAAGGAGAGTAGGTGAGATGCCACTGTTCAAGGTCCTATGTGGTCACTGAGTGTACCAGAACAGTTTAGATGAAAGCTCGAGTGGACATACAGGGTGTTTCCACCCTGAGTTCACAGAAACCCAGTAGTTGTGGGTGGTGACCTGAAGAAAGTTACTTTTCCAGATAAAGCTTAGGTATTGGTGGCCATGGAAGGTACATCCCACATTTTGGTGGGTCACTCTTTTTCAGGCTTCTTGGGTCAGCTGCTCTAGAAACCATTCCCATCTACTCTGTGGACAGAGGAATGTGTCCTAAACCATAGTCTGGACTGACTCAAGGCTGCTATTGCTGTTGGAAGTGGTCCTGACAATATTCATACCTAGGAGCCTCCTCTTAGTTACTGCCTGAGGTGAGAGTTAGCCCCAGGGACGACGTTGCTGCCTTCTCAAGGTCCATTAATGACAGGAGAGCAGGTGAGGAAGACTTTCAGATACACTCAGGGTAGGCTAGGATTTTTCTTTCAGCTGGAATACAAATGGCTTCTAGTCCATATACTCCAGCCCTAGGTATGTAGCCTCTACCTGTTAGTGTCACCCATGTCTCCGGAATGCCTCAGGCTTTTGCTCCTAAAACTTACCTTTGTCTGAAGAGTGCTGGTATCCACCTCCCACTATTCCTCTCTAGGAGAAACTTGCAGGCTATTCCCCCTGTCTTCTAAGAACCCCCAGGAAGACCACCCATTCTTACCCACGTACATTTCTTGCAACCCCAGAACATTCTAGAAAACATTTTTTTTTTCATTGAAGGACTATGTCGCCATCCCAGAGGACAGCATGTCCCCTCTGTGTGATAGCACTAACTCCTATCCCAGTCTGCTTTTTGGGCATACAAACTCAAATGTCACACTCTCAGAAATACCTTCTCTGAATCTACAGTCTAAAGTTTGTTATCCTGTTACTTTCTGTGTCTACATCCTATTTATTTCCTTCGTAGCAGCAATCTTTTGATTTCTCATTCATCTATTCATTCAGTCAGTATTGGATCTTCCCTACCATCCAGTGAGGGTTGAGAAGGCTGAGACCATCTGTCTTCTACTTATTATCATGTGCCCAGGAGTTTACACAGTGCCTGGCACATGAAGAGGCCTAGATATTATTTTATGAATGTAAAGATATATACACAATCACACACACACAATTGCACACAAACACAACACACATAGTTGCAAAGATGCACGCTTATGAATGCACGAACACACACACACACACACACACACACACACACTCACACACATGGCTTCCCACAGAACCTTTTCATAATGAAAGCACCATGCCTAATGGTAAAAAATACAAACTTAGAAGTAAGCCTAGTCCCAGATCTTCCCCTTTCTACCTGCGTGACACTGAGCAAGTCTTCTCATACTCTGAGACTCTTGGGACTCTCGTGAGGTTGGATGAAACAGTTCATGCAGAAGGTATAGCATAGTACCTGCTACACAGTAGTAGTCAATAAATGGTAGCTATTGCTGTTATTATTCATCTTTTCATCTTATACAACCACTTTGGGTTTCTTTACTGGTTTGCAACACTCAGTGTGTTCAACCCAGGGAAAACTGAGGTGGTAATTAATGTATGAAGCCTAAGAATCATTCCTGCCACTAGTCACCTGGTGCCAGAGAAGACAGAAACAGAAAGGAGTGAGCTGAGAAGCCTACGGCAACAGCAGAAGCTGCAGCACTTTGGGGCTGCTGAGCAAGATGGAATAAATATTGGCTATGAAAGAGAGATTTCCGAAGCCTTTAGCATTCTGTGTCCATTCCTAGAGAATAAAACATCAGAACTAGACAGGAACAATTTAAATATAGAATAGCTTTTGTTTCCGGAGTTAATTACTAAGGGCCAGGCATTTTGTTTAGCACTCTGCATACACGCTGTGTCAATTAGTCTTAATTGTCAACTTGACTGCATTAAGAGACTCCTGGAGAGGCAATTGGATCTCGGGCCTATATTTGCCAGTGGATTAATCCGTAGCTGAATGTGCTGTTGGAGGTGGGGTCCAGTTGGAGGTGGAGGTTCCTGAGGACATGACTTTTGGGGGTGCATCTCATAGGCACTGTACCCCTGTGCTCTGCTTTCTGCTTTCCATAAATAAGTGGCTTTGCTTCACCACACCTCTCTGCCGTGATGTCTCTGCCTTGGAAAATTTAGTAAATTTGATATATCTATAAACTAATGGTCTTGGACCACTAAACTGATATCATACTAGAGATGTTATGACAATGAGTGAGGACTAACACAGTTGAATTTAAAATGCAATTTAATACCAGTTATACGCAAGGTGGTGCCATGTAAAAACTATCATGTGCTTATAGATGCACATGTATTTTTGTTTCCTTAAGGCTTATCTGCATTTTCTAATTTCCAAAAATGAACACATATTAATTTTATAATTAGAAAAGCTATTGCTGAGGCAGTCTTACTTATGTTGCCCAAGGTAATCCGGAACTCCTGGGCTCAAGCAATGCTCCTATCTCATCCTCTCGAGTGACTGGGGCTACAGGCATGTAGCACCATGTCCAGCTAATCTATTTTTTTTAAAGAAAAACCTAAGAAACATCTGACCAGTGAATTTACAAAAGATGAATCACAGTTGTGAAGGCCAAGCCACAATTCCCTGATTTTCCTTCTCTCTGTCCTGTCATCTTTCCTCCTTTCTCCTCTTCATGCCTTCAATACTGAACTGATTTATGATGAAGTTGAAACTCCGGATACACACACACACACACACACACACACACACACACACACACACGTACCTTGCACCATGAAAATCGAAGAATCTTTGGCCTGCCCAGTCTGCACACAACCTTATCCCTTCCCTGTCCTTTTGGCTAGTAGCACCTGCCCCTCATTCATACATCCCTTGAACAAAGAGGAGAGGCTTTAAACTACTTGAGGTCAAAATAACACCACAGGTGGCAGGACAGCATAGAGGAGACAGTCCTATTCCAATCAATAGGATGCTTCTCAGTCTTACTCCCTAGCACATAGTCACCTACCTGAGGAAACTAGTCTTTTGCCAGACATCCAGGTTCCTTTTTTTTTTCCCAACTCAAGCTGGAGATCAAATATAGAACACGTGCTGCTATCTTGAATGTTAAGTGGTGAAAAGTCAAGGAACTGGAATCAAGACCATCTAGCGGCAAATACTAGCTTGGGATCTTGGAAAAGTCACTTGACTCCAAGCCTCAGTATCCTCACTGGCAATATGAGCACAGCAAGAGTAGTCAGCAGGATTGATGTGAAATTCAGTGAGACAATTCAAGTGAAAGCCCCTAGTGGAAGGTCAAAGTCTGGCACACAGGAGGTTAGCCATTATAAACAGTACTAACTCTGCTCCTGTTGAGTATTAACCCTCCAGCTGAAATGGTGTCAAGGTCTGCAAAGGCAGGACAGTGGAGCTGAGGAACTGGCTTTGGAATCTAACAGACCTGGGTTTCTATCATTTCTAAGAACTTACTTGACATCTCTAAGCACAAAGGCTGGGCTGCAGTTTTATCCTCTGAAAACTGACAATGCTAATACTCAAACCAAAGTAGTTTTGTGCAGTACAACCAACATGAAGAAAAATGCACAGATGTAAGTGTGCAGCTAGGAGCATTTTCACAAAACTGAGTAATGCACACAACGACTGAGTAATAGAGGACGACCACCATCTCTGAAGGCCCTTTGAGTGTCCTCGTATCACTTATTGCCCAAAAGGTAACCTGTTTTCTAACACCATAAATTAAGCTTGCTTGCCCCTGAACCCTATAAATCTTAGTAGGTTTTGAGGACTGAAGTAAACACAATCATCTTAATGTGGTGTCTGGTACCTTATTAGGGCTCAATATATAGCATGCTTGTGGAGACTCCTTTCCCACCTGGAAGAAAAGGCATGGCCTTGTCATTATTCACAAGAGCCATACACTACTAGCATTACCAGAATGCACAGAGATATTCATACTAAGAGAGAAATCCAGTGTTTCTTCTGCAGCCCTACTAATTATGAACGATGGAAGGACAAAGAGAAAGGAGTGGGACCCTGTGAGACTGGATAACAATGGCCTCTGCTCAGCAGCGCAGGTACACACTCTCCTACTGCCTCTCTGAAGCCCTTGAACATGTCACACTACACTCAGACTAGGGTTAGAGGTAGAACCAGAAGAATGTGGGCTGAGATGTGCACCAGGACTACCCCCTCCCTGCTAGAAATCACAGTTAGTAAAATTTTCCTGGCTGGTTACTGACTCTAAAATCGTCAACATTCTTTGAAAAGGATGATAATTCAAAGATGCCTTCAACTTGTGTTTTGTTTCCTGAAGTACAGCCAGTAAAAATTATATGTAAGTAAACTTACAAAAAAAAAAAACCCTCTCATTTGGGAAAAGACGCCAGGAAATTCGGTGGCATTTCCTAGCCACACAGGTCTCTATGTTTGGGCTTGACATATTTGGCTTGAAAGAGTACCCTTAGAATGTGGGGAAAACTTTGGTAGAGCTGGTGAATAGAGGCCTGTCCACCTCAGCCCCGCTAAGCTGAGGCTGGGCAGTGTGGGGCTGTCCTGCAGGGGTTAAGAGGATGCTGACCAGAAGTCAATCATGAAAGGCCACTTTATAGATCTCCCACCATTTTCACAGCTGTGGTTAGATGATATAACACCTCCAGTGAGAACCTTGGTAGGTCCAGACTTCTTTCATGGAGCCCTCCACTGAGGCAGTGCAGCCTAGGAGCAACTTGACTCCTCGCTGTGAGAAGCAAGGCCTTGAAGGAGGCAGTCTTCCCTTCAGTTGCTCAGTCTGCAGACAAATATTTGACTAGCCCACACAGTGTCCTGTGAAGGAGATACCTTACAGTGAAGAGACTGAGGGAGTTTTCACATGAAAATACCAAGAAGATAAGTGGAGAAGAATGCCACCTCTCTACCTGGCTTCAGAAGGCTGCCTTGGCTAAACACAGGGGTCATGGCCAATGTCCTTCAGTGAGCAGGACCGTCACAAAATGAGACAGAGTAAAGTCAAAAGACCTGGGAAAAACTTCAGCAGCCACAATGCAGGACCTTCTGAAATCTTTGAGCCTCATGAGAGAGGCCTCCTTCTCTGTGACACATTCAAATGCACGTCGTCACATCCATTGCAGTCATTCAATGACCCGTGTTAAGTTCAGGTACCCTCCCCACAAAGATAACTAATGCCCACATAGCTCTTACGATTTGCCTCTTGACGTGCATTGTCTCAGTGACTCATCAAAAGCACCCTCCTAAAATTCAGTAATATTCTATTTCAGTGGTAGGGAAATTGTGGCACAAGCAGATGAAGTGATATGTACTGAAATTATACTGTTGGTGCATAGTAGAGCTGACCTGGTACCTGTTCTAAAGCTGTGTACCACCACACCTTGCCCCTTTTCTAAGTGACTTCATGCCATGGTTTGTAAATTATTTGTCTTCTCTGAAACTCCTGTTCAAATGTAATTCCCACCGTGAGGTTTAGTCTGGCTATGGTGTCAGAGATCAAGCATTTGTAAGGTGATTAGGATTCGATAAGGTCACCAAAGTTGGGGCCCTTGATTAAATTACTAGCGACCTTATAAGAAGTGGGAGAAAGACAGGGGGAAAAACACATATGCTCCTAGCATCTTGGCATGTGATGCCCTGCACTGTCTTGGGACTATACCACCAAGGAGGCCATCAACAGATGGGCTGTCAACCTTAGAGCAGAGCAGTGAGCCAAATTAAATCTCTTTTCCTTATAAGTCACCCAACCTTTACTATTATTTTATTAGCAACAGAAAATGGAACAGAAAATAATACTCGCCATCTGTAAAGTCAGTACCCTGTGACCCAAACCATAGCTTCACTCATTGGAGCAATGTATCCTAGTGCCTTCCGTAAGTCAGGCATTGTACCAGGCACTTGGAAAGCAGCCGTTGACAGACTGAGGTCCTGCTGCCATGGAATTCAGAGTCTAAAAGGCAGTGGCGAGAGTCAAGAAGAAACACATAAATATGCAGTGTGCTGGGTGGTAATATATATATATATATATATTATATATATATATATATATATATATATATATATAAACAGGATACAAAGACAGAGGGGAACAGGTTGGGGGCTTCTACTTTTTAACTCACCTCCCGACAATAGGAGGTGACAGTCATTCAGGCCAGTTGACACATTCCTGGACATCACCACCCTACCTGCACCCACATCCTTGTGCCCTTCTAACAACAAGCTCCAATCATTTCCTTTGGTGTCTGACACAATGTGCCCTTCCACATGCTTACTTAACTGACAAGATGCTCTGTGGAAAGCAGGTCACTTGATTATACAAAGTAATTTCTAGGAAAGAAGTAAATTCTGCAACAGTGAGTACATCAGATGCTCATGAATGCGCTGCTCAGACCCAAAGAACAAAGCCAAAACTACGGCAGCTTGGAAAAGGCAAGTTCTTGCTTCACAGGCAGAGGCCCAACATGCCCACCACTGAGGACCCACATGCCTTCCAATAGAAGCCAAGCTTCATGTCAGGAACAAAGAGTTCTTAAAAATCAACCACATGGGCTGAAGCAATAACACAACAGTCAAAGTGTTTGTCTGGCAAGCTCAAAGTCTTGAGTTCGATTCTCCAGCACCACCTTATAAGCTGGGCATAGTGGCCCATGTCTGCAATTCCAGCACTCAGGAGGATGAGGCTGGAGAATTGCTGTGTGTTCGAGGACAGCCTGGGCTTCCTAGTGAGTTCAGGACCAGCCTGAATTCAGAGTGAGACTCTGTGTCAAAAATAAATAAAATTAACCACACCTTGACCTATTTGCATGTTTCCAAAAGACAAAGAGGTGCTGTATTGATTCAAATTCAACTGGCAGGGGGGAAGTCTTCATTAGACATGACACAGGCACAGTATGGAGGCCCTTGAATACCTTTAGGGACCCATGAATATGTCATTTATTTTAAAATTCAAAGATAAAATGAATATGATAATGATACTACATATATCAAAAATGAATCCATCCTGGATTCAGTTCGTCTTTATATCAAGAGTTATAAAATGTGACTTTTAACACCTTCATGAAGAGTCACATGAAAGCAAAAGTATCTAGGGCTCACAGAAGCCATACCATGGCCCCTGCCAACTTTAATGTGGCTTCTCCCAAACCAGGATGCTTTGATGTGCACATTGTGACATAGCTCTCTTAAGCAATAGCCCTTCTGACCCTGCAAAGGTAGGAGAAGAGTCAAGACTTTTCACCTGCTTCCTTCTGGCCCCTGCCCTTGTTCAATAGATCTTCCAGATTGATTGGAAGGAGGTAGGAGCACCGAGGAGGGTCATGCTTTATCTTATAGTCATAGCAGTGATATTGATAATGACCTGTGTGGTGAACAGTGATCCTAGCATTCAGCACAATTGAAGAAACAATGAAATAAGTGAATTAATTAGATTAAGTAGTCTGCATATTTACATTAACTACAAAAGAGGGACGTGGCTTCTCACCAGGCAGTGTGACTTGCCTTTAGCAAATTCACAAGTGTCAGAGTGTATCAAGTACCTCAAAGAATTGATCTTTTAGCAACAGCCTTGATGGGGAATGCCAGTCTCTGTTACCAACCCCCCACCCCCTGCCACACTCACCGTTCTTTAGGACCGCATCTTCAATGTGGCTCGAGGGGCTTAATTCCTGAGGCCTCTGCATATTGCTCAGAGCTCTGGAGAAGTGCTCATCCACTACACTGTTGATGTCCCCTTGGAAATAGGTGAAAACGACACATCGGGAATTCCATTCTGTCTTTATAGGCCTCTGTGTCCCTCTGGGTAGCTGGAGAGCAGATTTCTTCATCTCTTCCATTGTGAAAGTGGTACCGTCACAGCTGCGGGCCGAAAGCAAAATGTCACTGGTGGTATTTTACTTCTGGCTTACCTAAGTTTGGATGAGTGGCATTTTTTACATTTCATAGAAGTGTATTAAAATTGATGACGTGTTTAATCCTCTGTCCCATGAACCATGAGCATTCATCTAGATGCCTGCAATACCGATACTACTTTAAGCCTTAGTTCCAGATCTCAACTTACATGGTTCTTGGGGAACCCCAGCTATCATATCTTTTATTATCGCCAAGACATCAGTGAGAGATGAGGGACAGTCTTGAGGGTGAGCAGTTGCTCCTCTGACTCCGTATGGGGCTGCCCCAGGAGACACTGAGTTCTGGAAGGATAGATTTCAGGCCACCTGATGAGTTTAGTCTACTCGTTCAGAAAGCAACACAACAAAGCTCTACAAAGTGCGGGTAGTGGCCTTCTCTTACAAATGAGAAGAATTATCAGGTCACATGACTAAAAATGCAACAGGAGACAGTGAGTTGGAGAACACTGAGGACAAATAGCAGAGTAACTTGCCTTCAAGAGAAATACCTTTCTCCCAAATGAGTAAGCCAAGGGCAGCCAAGAACCCTCTACAGGCGCAAGCTTCCCTGGAGAGTTCGGCTAAAGCAGTTCGGTGGGTGCCTAACAATTTCGATTAGCATAGCAGGCATTGCCTTCCATCTTGACCACTTCCAAGCAAGAGAATAAGACACATTAAATTCTCCCAGTCCTCATGAAGCCCTAACCTGTGCACGATAGCATCCTGTACTTCTCGTGCTCTGTCTGAGAAGTTAGCCATGACAACAACTCCAGCTCTAATGCCTCAGACACACATATTCTGAGCCAATAAAGATCTCAAAAAAGAAGTGTTAAAGTGTTATGACAATATGCATTACAAAATTAGTGGCAAGCTCCCAAAAACTCAAAAGGTTGTCAGTTCTGTTCACCATCATATCCTTTGCATCTAGAACAATGCCTGGCAGAGTAGAAGCTCAGAAGCTGTTTGAAAAAATGGCCTTAAAGTTGGATTCCATTGGTGGCATCAATACATCCTAGCTTGTGGGTGCCTTGAGTGGATACTCAGTGAGCACTCAGAGGTGCTATGGCCTTACTTTACTAGAGAAGAAGCCTCTCTGGAAGCTTCTTTACCATTGGCTACCCAATCTGGTTTGTCATATGCTCTGGCCAAAGGTATATTTAATTGTTCCTTTCTTGTGAATGTAAGAAAATGGCTGGAGTTCCATAGATTGTCACCCTCACTAGCTTCTGAGGTCAGGGAGTATTTCGCTTGTATATTATCACCATCTAGCACAAAGTAGGTGTTCACTAAAGAGTGACTGAGTAACTGAGTGGCATTTCATGCAGAGACAGTGCAATGAAAGGAATCGTACCAGATCAGGAGTTGGAAGGTCTAGGGTTTTCCTCGGCTGTGTATATTGAGGGAACTGTACATGCTCTCTGGGTTTCACATTGCCCTTGTGTAAAAAAGGGAGGCTTTGGAGGATGCGAGTTCTTTGGCCTAATATTTTATGGTTCTACAGTAAATGTCAGCTGGTTAAGATGGAGACTTTAGAAAGGAAATTGGCAGTGAGCAGAGGACCTTTTCTTAAATGCACTCCTTTCAGAAGCATTCTAGCCCAGTCATGATTGAATTCTGCTGTCTAGAGAAGCCTTTCATCCAACAATATCTTCTGTTTCTCTAGGTTGACTGCCATGCTGTATATAACCAGGCATTAATACCTAGAAACAAATCCATAGCATCTTTCTTTAAAAACACACCCACACACACAAAGCAGTCACATTAAAAATTGGTGATCACCTCCAACGGTAAACAAGTTCTTACCATATGACCAACAGCCTTACTTGTAGGCACATATAATCAAGGAAAACAAGATACACTCACACAAAGGCTTCATCTGATCATCTGTAGCAACTTTATTCATAATAACCAATAGGGCTGGGGGCATAGCTCAGTGGTTAGAGCACTGCCTACCATGCACAAGGTCCTAGGTTCTGTCCACCAGCACTGCCCAAAAATTAGCCAGGTGTGGTGGCACATGCCTATAATCCCAGTACTTGGGAGGCTGAAGCAGGAGGATTGATGTGACTTTGAGGCCAGCCTGGGCTACATAGTGAGTTCAGGACCATGCTGGCCTACAGAGAGAGAGAGAGAGAGAGAGAGAGAGAGAGAGAGAGAGAGAGAGAGAGAGAGAGA